>JANAVB010037619.1:7863006-8338006 GCA_029216955.1 Iris pallida
TCTCTCTCTCTATATATATATATATATATATATATATATATATATATATATATATATATATATATATATATGTATATATGTGCCTATATATATAGCTTTCCTATATATATCTATGTATATGAATATGTGAATGTGAATAATATATATACATTATATGACTAAGTTTGTGTGCCTTGTTAGCTTATGGTTTAGTTTTGTGCTTGGTTTAGCAAGTGACTTAGGCTATGAGTTAGTAACTATCTTGAATACTTGATTTGCATATACTTAGTTTGTTTAGACCTAGAATAACTTGTTTGACCTAATTTAGACTTGTTAGACCTAGTTTGACCATAGTTGACCTAGGTTTGACTTTCAGGGTTGACCAAGAGTTGACTTTGGTCTAGATTGACCTAGAATCATGTAGAATGCATAGTAGAACTTCATATTGTTATTTTGGACTTGTTGTGACTTGTGCTGTTCTGATTAGGAGCCAGACACCTCTCATCGGACAGTATATTTACTTTAGACATTCAGACATCAGGCGAGTACATTCTCTGATAGTTCTTTCATTTATTTTTCAATTACTGTACTTCAGTTCTAGTTAGTTGTATGTGATTCTCTGTTACAACACGTATGGATATTCTGGATTCATGTATACGACCCACATTTATTTTCTGGTCTCTATTACTGGTATAATCATTCCTGGCTTCTATTACTGGAATCACCTACTGGAATCATTTACTGGAATCATTTACTGGTATCATTATATTTTGGCTGGACTCATCTTGAATCATTGTGTCGGAATTCTGGATTCACTTGCTGGGAGGGAAAATACTAGAGTAAGACATGTAGACATACCCCAATCTGGAATCTACCAACTGGAATCTACTGGAATAATAGCCATCTCACACCCGGCCAGGTGTGTGATGTGCCGTATTACCTACAGCCGTTTACATGTCAAACTCGATATTTTAAAACATACTGCTAGAGTATAGGCTGGACTCACCCTGGAATCTTTGATCACTGACTGGAATCATCTCATACCGGACTCATCTTGTACTGGAATCACCTGGTATCAGATTCATGTTGTCTGGATTTACGTTGGTCTTACACTTGTTTATATTTACTGTCTGGACTTATATTATGTTATCCTGGTTCAGCTAGTTCTATTTTTTACAGTCTTCATTGCTATGATTCTTTTCTTGTTTAGTTATTACTTTCCTTGCACTTTATTTGTCTTTCTTACCATCACCTGAATATAAACTGCCATTTTCATCAATACAACTGTCTATAACTGCTTTATAGTTCTCTGTCATTTACTTGGATTTTCTAGATGAGATATGCTCGTTCCTGTCCTGACTGGACCTGTTGATAAATTTTACAGATAGCCTTGAGGTTGCCTGCTAGCCTAGAGGAGACACAGTAGAGGTTGTATAATTAGTTATTTCAGTTGTATTGAGTTGTATTTATTCTATGGATTACTGTATTGAGCTTCGAGATATTTCTGGGTTTGTGTATCTTAGACACTTAGACTTCTATCTGCTGTATCTCTTTTGGATTTCATGTTTTACCTATCTTTTATCTCGTTCTACCTTAGTTGTGATTGAGACTGTATCTGCTATGTCACCTCCATTCGGAGAGTACATACTGTACAGGTACCTTTATATTGTTAGATGTTTGACCTAGACAGCGTTCTACCGCCGACACTACGGCGTAGGCTGGACGTACCCACGTCTCGTGCTCTTACTCTAGGGTGCGAGTCGTGACAGAATCACACAAACCTTGTCCTCATCCCAAAGAAACTAAATCCGATCACTCCGATGGACTATAGGCCTATATCCTTGTGCAATATGGCATATAAGGCAATCTCAAAGATCTTAACACAGCGTCTTAGGCCTCTTATATGACCCACCTCATCTCGGAAGCATATAATGCATTTGTCCTAGAAGACAAATATCCGACAATATCGTCATTGCTCAAGAAATCATCCACACCATGAAGTACTTCTCCAAAAAGAAAAATTCCTATGCACTAAAGATTGACATGTCCAAGACGTACGACCGCCTCTCTTGGTCTTTCATCAAGGCGGTGCTGCACGGTATGGGTATCTAGGGGTTTTCCAATAACCTTATAATGAAGTGCATCACTACGCCTTCATTTTTTATTCTCATCAACGACGTTCCAGAGGGCCACTTCAAACCGGCCAGGGGTATTAGACAGGGTGCCCCCTATCCCCATTTATATTCATCTTATGTGCAGAGATATTTTCTAGACTCTTCTATCGTTACGAGAGAGACGACCTATTTCACAGAGTGCGTATAAACCAATACACTCCTATTTTCCACTTGCTCTTTGCTGATGACATACTCATCTTTGGAAAGGCGTCGCGAGCTTCCTTGATTGCTGAAAAAATATTTTGAGCACTTTTTCATCGTGGTCGAGTCAGCAAGTTAATTTCGAGAAATCGTCCATCCATTTCAGCAGACATGTTACCCAACAAGAGCGTCAACAACTAGCCGAAATGCTTCACCTGTCGACCATGGATAAGGAAGACAAATACCTGGGCCATCTTTGTCACGTCCCGAGTCAACAAAACCGTTCGTCCCCGGTGTTATTATGCCGAATCGATCGTCTTCGCTAAGGCGTGATGCCATACGAGTCTGGAATTGCACTCGTACAAGACAAAAATGTTACGTTGATTATTATATTGAAACACCCAGTTGAAACTTCACAAATCACATTCATGTTATTGTTGCTTCCTCTTTTTCTTTGTTGTCGCTTTCTCTTTCTCTAAGGATTAATTGGATTTTTTTTTCTTGAACCATCAGCATGGGGACAACTCCAGCTCCAGGCCATGGGCTCCACCTATCGCCTCGACCTTCTTATCCTCTCCACCTCCCACTTCAGGTTTGAACACTCATACCATAAAAAAGTTATTCTCGATTTGGTTATATTTGTGGATTTTAGTGGTGTGATATTGGAAAAAGTTAAAATCTTTTCGAGTTCATGGTTGTAGATGCTAATTAATTCTTACCAAAATTGGTAAAATTTGAATTCTTTCATGTGGGTTTGATTGATTTTACTTGGTTCTAATATCTGAAGTATAAACATTTTTGAATGACATAGAAGTCAAGTTAAATAAAAGATAGGATCAATACAACATGGTTGAGGAGTTAAGTTCTGATTTATCTTTCACATGTAAATGTTACTCTAATTAAGTAAGCATATTATACACCCCAAAGAGTGTTCCAATTGGAATGGAGGCATCAATGTGTTAGTATTAAATTTTCAACTCTGTATTAGACTGTTAAATTAAATATATAATAGCGATTTAATCGAGACCGAGGCTTGAACTTGGTTCAATGTTCTTAAGACAATATTCGTCCAACACTGGTGCTTACGGTAATGGCGATTAGTCTCCCAGGATACAACGGTTATTCTCCTTCGGTAGCAGCACTTCACACCACAAAAACTCGACGAAGCAATGTTGGTACTTGGTAGTCTCTCTCTCTCTTAGACTTAATGCTAGATGGATGAATCAATTGTGTTCAATACTTCAAATATTTACGATTTTAAAATAATAAAAAGACATGGTGGAAAGGACACACATTTCCAATAGATTCGTTGAATAGATTCGTACACCTTTCGAATAGATTCATTGCCATAGATTCGGTATAAGAAAACAATTATTATTATTAATTAATATTTCAAATATACATTCACTTATCCAACACAATGTTGCAAGAACCATCTAGAGGATCAGCAACAACAAATGGGCCATCATCAATCATTCAGACTGGAACCTCATCCTCTTCTGAAGTCAAGACTGTAATTTTTCCAGATATTCGAAGTGAGAATAATATGTTGTCTTTATGCACAGAGAAAATGGTAGCTAATAAGAAAAGGAAGAAAATGGTAGCTAATAAGAAAAGGATGAACATGGTGGAAATTATTTTTGTTTTGTTGTTACCTGTTAATTAATTTCACTAGATATTCTTATAAAATCATTAAGTTCAAGTGTAGGTGTGATATTACCAATGACTACACTTCTACATCAGATATTAAGAAAGGTACTAGTTCTATTTGTATGTAGCCATTTTCCTCTTTTATATTAAAGTTTAGTGTTACTGATATTGTGGTTCATTCTTGAAGATATATATTAAATGCTATAGTCTAATATAATGAATCAAGTTCCAAATAGAATTCATGAATATAATATTAAATATTTTTTCACGGTATGATATTATATAATACTGAATCAAGTTCCAAACAGATTATAATATGATACAAAATCTTTTGTCACGTTATAAAATTATCTAATGGGATAATATCATATTATCAATTTTTCTATTATAGATAATATGATATTATCTATTGAGATAAGTTCCAAATAGATAGGATTTGTTCTAGTGATGTAACCTATCAGTTGGATATAATTATTTATTTTATCCTTATAAAAAATAATGACTCAATTTACTCTCAACTATTCTAGTTTTTCAACTAGATATCCTAAACTTTAAAACTAGACAACTTGATATCTCAACTACAGTTGTATAACTTAATACCCTATATGTGCTAACACAGAAATTGCTAAATGACCACGTTACCTCCATCCTCTCCTCTGCAGCAACCGTGACTGCGTTGACAACGGTTGGTAGGGGTGAGCGTCCGATTTATTCGGTTTCAACCGAACCAGAATAGTCAAAACCTAATTTCTAAAAATCCAAAACTGAACCAAAATTAGCCAAACTGAAGCAGAACTGAATAAACAGTATTATTGCTTTCAGAATATACACATTTTAATTATAATATATGTATAGAATTGAGGGTATTTACATAATTGCACAAGTCTTATTCGGTTTCGATTTTGGACTGAAATCAAAACCCAAAATCGAAATCGAACCGATTTCAAAATGAACTGAATTTCTTATTTTGCTTTGAGTCGGTTCAGTTTTTGGTCCAAAATCGAATAATGCTCACCCCTATCAATTGGGAGGCAGGAGGGGTGCGGGGTGTGTGCAATGACTGGGGACAGCGGGGGGGGGGGGGGGGGGTGTAGGGGGGCATGGGATAATTTAATCATTTTAACGAAAAACTTAACCCCTGACGGAAGGAGGGTACCAAGTTGAAAATATTCAATAGCTGATAGTATCAAGTTGTTTAGTTTTAAAGTTTAGGATATTAAGTTAAAACTGGAATAGTTAAGGGTATCAAGTTAAATTTAGCCAAAAATAATTGAGAATATTCTTTTTCACTTCTTCAACGTAACATAGAAAATCCAAACATTTCTCCGCAAATATATGTTTAAATTCATGACCACTACGGATTGGCTATCTTGGCATTATGTTTTCTAAGAGAGTTGTCTTAGCATTAATTTGTTTTTGGTATTTATTTTATTTCAGTTCTTTAATTTGGATATCAAATTGAATATCCATGTATCAACATTTATATCAAAATAAAAAAATGTTGACGAACACGTATGACCCTACTATACTGCGAATGCTAAGGTTAGTAAGGATAAATACAAAATTATTTACGTATAAAAGAACGTGTCGCACAACCAGCATGTGTGCCTGGGTACTAATTATATATAATAAGAATACATTCCAAAGTAATATACTGAATTTAGATTCTATTTATCAAAACAATTATTTCTTTTATGATGATTAGAAAGAAAAAAATAACCAGTAATCATCGTAACCATCCAATGTCTCTTAGGAGAACAATTTTTGATAAAATAATTTCTTTTGATACTAATAGTGACCATTTAAATGAACAAACAAATATCATCTAAAAATCACAATTTACCAACAACAAAGTTTCATCTACACTTGGCAGTGTCAAATCTTTTGCCGCTCTGCATTGCTAAGACTAACCCTTGCATCGAATACTTATTTGAGTACGGGATTACAAGCCCTACATCATGGAGAATTTAACTCACAACGATCCTAGTTTGGTAGGTAGCTTGTACGGTGGGTAACGCGAAACTAAAATGTAACTTGTTAATTAATTAAATAATCTAACTAGCACTAAACGTTAATATGATTTTTGCAGGACCTTTCTAGATGTGTTGCTTGTGCTCATGGGTGATATCTAGAGATACTTGGTATAACTTAGAGAGTTGATCATCAAGTTTTGTTGCTAATCTGTCTAGAGGTTCAAGCAAGTGTACAATTATGACCTTTTCGTTGCTTCTATTATATATTGCATGTTGTCGTGTTATTTACATTTTAGTTATGCTTGTTCAACATATCTATATTGTGCACGAGAGTTTGTCCTGATCTAGTACACTTGTTCTTGTTAACATATTACCAATGTTTACCATGCTTATTTACCTACAATTTTTCTTGTATTATTGTAATATGAACATGTTAATTATGAGAGATTGGAGGGAGTATATGACTAATATGCATGTTATTTACTACCTGAATTAACTCTTTCCTATATTTTCTGAATAATATCAGTCAAGCATTACACATATCGTTTGACATATATTCTAGATCGTCCATATGCAAAAAGTTATTATTCTAAAGCACGCAATACATGTATGTGACTACATTTCCTTGACATGTTGATATTGGGTTATCTATAACAATTTGTATCTCATTAGCATGATATATGTTGTATTTCTTATATTGTTCCAACATGAATATTGCTACTCCCTTCTGTTATCCCCAGTTTTCAAAAACAGGAGTATTTTTATCATTTTACATTTTTGAATATTTTTAAATTTTATTTTATTATTTATGATATTATTTTGGGGTTAAAATTTATTTTATTATTTATGATATTGTTTTGGGGTTATTTGAGTCGGGTTCGAATTTTAACTCAATTCGACTTGAAACGGGGACCCGGGGGGGTAGTTTGACTCTAGTGGGACCCACACACTAGTTAGACATGGCCCACATGATATTAATTTTAGTCCACATGATATTAATTTTAGTTAGTAGTTAGACTAATTATTTTGGTTAGCATTAATTGAGATTAGTGATTTTGGAATGACCAAACTACCCCCGACTTAAACCCCTACCAATATATTAGCTAATAGATTAGTGCAAGGGGCTTTTAGGCATTTCCTAATATGAAAAAAACTACTTTAATGGATGGCCACTTGGAGGGGGGATAAGGGGTGAGTCATCATCTCTTCTATTTCATTTTATCCATCCATTTTCTCTCTCATGTTCTTCCCCAAATTTCGAGATAACAACTCCATTGATTTCATCTCCAAATCCACCATTTCTTCCACCAAATCTTCTTCTCTTCTCCTCTACTCCATAGTTAGAGGGTGCTAGCCAAGTTTGGGAGGAATCGGAGCTCGTTCGTGTCCTTTTGGAATCTCTACGTGTCGATGTCGTGTCGGAAGGCATTTTCCTTTGAAACTCTCTTCCGGAAGGTATAATCTCTCCTCTAATCCACCCCAACATGCATATAGGATTATTTTGGACCCATAGGAACGACCCCCATGGTTGTATCTCCATTTGTGTCCATTTGGAGGTCATAGGAGTGTCCTTGTGTTGTGGATGTGTTCATGTTACATATATAGATTTATATATATATATTGTAATGAGAGTGTATCTATATTTATATACGTAATAAATGGTTCATGATGATTATATAATCAAGTTTGTGAGAGTGGTTCCTCATATTATTATTGTTGTGGATAATTAGGATATATATTGTGTATTCTTTTGGCTCAAACTATTTAAATCCGTCATGATTTTTATTCACGTTTTTAATTTCAGTCCTAAATTAGAAATGTCATAACTTCTAGCTCAAAGCTCGGTATAATCTCCTTTTTTTTTAAAAGAAGCGTATTGAAGTTAGCTTTCCAAAAACATATATTAATAGGCCTAATTCTTTCTGTAAATTTCTGAAAAATTATTTGATTGTCAGCAGTATGAAAGACAAATGCGTTCTCGGTATTTTCGCGATTCTCGGAGTTTTCGAAAATGAAAACGCGATCCGTTTGAAGTTTCGAAAAGCTAACACATAGATCTATAACTTACTTTAATCCTAGATTTCAATTCATACTGAGTTGGTACAGTATTGATTATTAGTAGGAGTTACTATTCGGCATATACATTTTGTGCACCCTTGTGTGTAATATAATGTTCTATTTGATTTTAACCCATGTTAATGTATATACATTATGTAACTAAATAGAGAATGCAAGCATGAGTAAATGGTTAAATAAATGATGTATGAGGTATAAGTATCCTATCTAATGTAAGCATGTATAAGCATGGCTTGTAATGAATATGTAGGTTCCATAGTATGTAATGTATGGTGCATATAGTAGTGCAAGAGAATAAATGAATGATGAATGAATGCAAGCATGAATGTAATATAATAATAGATGTAATGTATGCAATATACAAGTTAATGAGATGTAATATTCTATGTTAACACAAATCCTATATTACCTCATGTACCCCTTACACTATGTTGACACTATCACACTTGACACTTTGTTCACTTACACTTTGACACTCTTTGATATGTATACACTATGTATGCCCATTTAACCCTCACTTGCCCCTTTGCTATGTTCACATACACACACATAGCCTATTAAATAAGTATTTATGAATATAGTTAACTTAGCTATGTATGTATATTATATATATGGTAGCATATTGTATTGTAATATATAAGTTTATATAGCCATTGAAATGCCATGATTATAGAACTAATATTGGATACGAATATATGCATGTGTATATATATGTAGACATATATAGCTTAAAGTAATAGATTACCTAGTGTATATCTAATGTGAATTCTTGCCTATTTGAGTATTGAATAATTGCATGCTATATAGAGTTGGGTGTATGTTGGCTTGTATAGCCTTGTATTGATGTGTGCTTGCTAGGATAGTCTTGGTTAGGCCTAGTAAGACTTGCTGGGTTAGGACATGACCTAGTTTGACTAGTGCAGTTGACCAAAGTTGACCAAGGGTTGACTTTGGCCTAGTTGACCTAGATTCATGTAGAATGCATTATAGTGCTTTATATTACCCTTCTGGATATGTTGTGACTTGTGTTGTTCTAATTATGAGCCAGACACCTCTCCTCGGACAGTATCTTATTTTAGGTCTGTGATCACTCTGAGCATCTGTTCACCTATCAGCTCAGGACCACAGGCGAGTACATTCACTGATAGTTTTCATTATCTTGATATCTACTATATCCGATTCAGTCGTAGTATTTTACTTGATTCCCGACACGACAGTTCATGGACTAGTATACATCGGATCCTGTCATGAGATGTTATTTATGGACTTTCTTGGTATATGAGTATGAGATATTTCCGTGTTCTGTGCTTGTATAGACACCGATTCCTAAGGGGACTAGCTACACTCTTACGGAACCCCGTGTCATGACGTGCCATGTCCGGATCCGTGATACTATTTGGGGGATAGAGGGGAATTATTAGGTGTTATGTGATCAAAGCCTCCGTGTGATATTTCCGTGTTTTGCTAGCGCCACCCTCACCTTACGTAGGGTGTAGCAGATACCCCGTGCCGGTTATCCAGGTTGGCCGACATGACCCTCTTCGGAGGCCCTCTTCAGAGGTTCCGTGTGATTGTCGGGCCAAGTGGATAACCTTTCCGTGATTCCCTAGCCGATCACATTTTGCCCTAATAATTCAAATCACTTTTTATTTATTTATTGTCATATCTTACATTCCAGTTCACCTTTACTTACTGTACTTTCACCATGCTATGATTCATTTCTCATATGCTCTACCTGCCTTTTATACTGTACCATGATGATAGGACTAGGTTCTGTTCGGAAGAAGGGTTACAATCCCGGTCCTTGTTTGGTTTAAGGGTTGTAACTCGGCTTTCGAATGGTTCCCAAGTTGCCTATATTCTTTGTCTTGTATTTCATTATTACTGTCTCTTATAGTATTTGTCAATTCATATGGAACTGCTGTTGGTGTTTTGTACTTGCTCATTTTCCTGACAGGATACGTTGACAAATTTTACAGATAGCTTGGAGATTTCCTGCTAGCCTAGAGGAGACCCATTAGAGGTTGTTTAGTTAGCTGTTCTCAGTTGTCTGGAGTTGTATTTATTTTATGGATTACTGTATTTGAGTTTTGAGATGTATTTCTGGGTTTTGTACCTTAGACACTTAGACTTCTATCTGTTGTATCTCTTTTCGATTTCATGTTTTATCTATCTTCCTTTATGCTCTACCTTAGATGTGATTGAGTTTACATTCTGCTATGTCACCCCCATTCGGGGAGTATAAACTGTTTAGTCTTATACTGTTAGATGCATTGAGACCTAGGACAGCGTTCTACCGCCGACACTGCGGTGTAGGCTGGGCGTTGTTACGTTCTCATGCCCTAACTCTAGGGTGCGGGTCGTGACACGTTTTTAGTGGTGGCCCATGCAGGTCGAGACTAAAAGTGTAGTGGTATTCGAACTAGAGTACCACTACAGCCTGTAGTAGGATTAGGATATGTTTTAAAGGTACTCAATCACAGTTAGGACCCTTGAAAGATTCTCGGGACGACCCTTGAGAATCTTATTTAACTTCGATTTGAAAACTCTTTTTCCTTGATTGATTTATCTTTACTTTCTGCTTTTGAATTTGATTTTGATGGATTATTATTGAAATTGAGTTTGTATTTATTGATTTTGAAGGATGATTATTGAATTTTAAATTTTGATGATAGCTGTTGCATCCGAGTTTGTATTTTCATGGATTTTTGTTCATTTTTGGATTTTGATGTTCGTTGATAAATTTGAATTGATTTTTGAGTATTCATTGTTGATTTAAATTAATTTTGTCAAGATGAAATTATATGGGCTAGGTCATCTAAGTTATGGAGTCTAGTCTTCTACAGTCATATTAGCCAGCATGGTGAGGACATATAGTTTGACTTGGATATATCTCTCGGGTGTGGGAATTTAAGGTTTTCGCAGCCAAGCTAGCGGCATTGCAAAAATGTTAAATACCATGATTTTAGAGGTATGTGCCTAAGTCGAGGACTCTGTGATTATCGTAGCCTTGCTTACTAGTATGACGAGGATTTAGTGTACCATAATTTTGGACAGACGCATATGATTATCAGATTGTACCTTAAATGTTTTCGAAACATGTTTTCTCTACTTTTGTTTCTGTCCTTCAAAAAAAATAATAATTATTAATTGTTTTGTTTGTTTCTCATTATTTAACTTAAGAGTAGGTTTGCCTGTTTTTATAAACCTTTGCGTAACTTCTTGCTATGAGTTTCTTCTTAACGCAATGAGTCGATAATTTTGCTAGACTTTATCTTGGATTTGATAATTTAGCTCTGGATTTCAAAATGGTTCTTCTTTAAATAGATAAGCAAAATAGATTTTATCGTTATTTCTTCCTTGCTATTATTCTTGTATTAAATAATAATAATAAAACTGTCTTGATTACGTCAATCACCTGCTTGCAATCTTGGTAGGAATCTAAATGTTAGTCTTAACGTAGAAATAATTTTTTTTATATTAGGACATGAGAATATGTATATGAATATATATAGCAGATACTTTGCCTAACACGTATGCATGCTACACTTGATTTTTCCACCTATCTAAATACATATTAATATGTTGTTGATGTTTAAATTGTCAAAACCCTAATATTTCTGGTTCTCTGCTTTTCCATGTTTAAATTTGTAATTTAAATATAAATTTCATATTATTAGTTATGTTTACATCACTGCACATGTATGTTATACGTGGGGTTTCAATTCAAAATTTTGTTTGAGTTTTGTGTTTAAATTTGTAAAATCTGAGACTGTGTGCATGTTAACCCTTGATGCGGGATTCCAAATATTAGTTCAAATTGATGTTTTATTTCTTAAATATAATATTTGAGCTATATACCTTGTGGGAAGTACGAATATAAATTTAGGTTTCATATTCTTACATGTTAGTTGTGATAAACATTGAGTTGATTTTTAATGTTCAAATTTTTCCAAAATCCTGAAAACTAGTTACATGTTAACATTTTTACATTGATTTTCATGTTTAGTTAAATTTCAGATTTAACATGTAATATTGAACTGTGTGCATAGATAAATGTATGGATAGTATGTTAGGGTTTTATTTCTATCAAATTAGGATGTATTAGGACCATTGAGATGGGCTGCGATGTTTCAAAACCCTAAAATCTGAGACTGCATTATGTTAATATTTCACTGTTTTAAATGTTAACTTATTTTCAGACTTTGCATGTAAATGCTGAACTAAAACTGGGTTTAACCTTTCAATACTAGGCTATAACCCTGTACAAGGACACACACACACCCTCTTATATATATATATATATATATATATATATATATATATATATATATATATATATATATATGTATAAGGTTAGCCATGCATGTTATGAGTAAATAAGTTGCGTATTGTAGATTGTTAACCAATATGCCATGATTAGTGTAACTTGATAGCCGTTGTTTTGAAACCCAATTTCTCATATACAATTTCATGTATATTTCGTCTACACACATGCCTACTATCTTACCATATTAACCTGTTCACATACACCTATACACACACAAACCATATAACATTACATAATGCCAGCTTTTCCCTCTCTAACGCTCTCTATATATATATATTGTGATTGGATTTCAATGCAAGTGACTTTCAATTCTTTAACTTTGAAATTGATTTTTCTGTACCCTTTTAGATTATTGGAAGTTACCTTTCTTATTTTTATATTTTTTTTATGAGTACCAACTTTCACATAGTGTCACGACCCGCACCCTAGAGTAAGGGCACGAGACGTGGGTACGTCCAGCCTACGCCGCAGTATCGGCGGTAGAACGCTGTCCTAGGTAAATCATCTAACAATATAAAGGTACCTGTACAGTTTATACACTCCGAATGGAGGTAACATCACAACATGCAGTCTCAATCACAACTAAGGTAGAAGAATGAAAGACAGATAGATAGTAACTCAAAGAGAACAATAGCATAGATGAATTAAGTCTAAGTGTCTAGGATACATAACATCCAGAATGTCAACTCATATACAATAAGTCTAAGAGTCTATACATCTCCACATCTCAAAATACAACTCAGAATGTGAGACAAAATGTAAATATAGAAAAGACTGCCTAGACTAAACTGGTCTAGACTACTGGAACAACATCCTCAGCTGCAGGTGGATCCTGCTGAGGGTCCTCAATACAAGTGTCATCTAGTCCTGCTCCATAATAAGTAGTCACCCATGCCTCGTCCTCATCCTCTGTAATATTTTTAACAGGTCCAATCAGGACAGGAACGAGCACAATACATCTCACGCAGTTCATATCAGGTTAGGAAATACGATACAGGCAATAGAGTAAGATACATGAACTGCTGAAAAGAAATATACGCTGTAAAAGAGATAGCTGTAATGAAATATCTACTGTATATAGAGAACTGTAGTGACTAGTGATGTAGAGCACAAGATAGACATGTGAATGGCTAGAATTTATACATGATTACACTACTGAGTTTGCACATGATTACACTACTTTGGAATTATTCACATGTCCACTTCTACTCCCCCGTTTCCCCAATCAATACACAAGGATCTATACAAGTTACGTTATTATACATGATATCACATGGGGCCCATGAAAGGGTGCACATGATAGTATACATGAGGGCTCAGTAAACATGAGAGTACATGATCACATGAGTGCACATGAATGATGGAAGCATAGGAGTACAGGATGATAGTGAAACACACATAACATGAAGTACCCGATGCTCCCGAGAGGGATAACATCTCATGTAAAGATCCATATAGTACCAATCCGTGTTACCAATGTGACAACAACAAGTAAAGTAATCTAGAGCGAGAAGTAAAGCCTGAACAAGTATGAAACGGTCAGAGAATGTACTCGCCTGCTGTATAAATGTCTGTAGAGAATATGCTGTCTGAGGAGAGGTGTCTGGCTCCTGATCAGAGCAACACAAGTCACAATGTATTCTAAATAGTAAAAATGAAGTCTACTATGCATACTACATAATTCTAGGTCAATCTGGTCAAAAGTCAACTCTTGGTCAACTCTAAAGTCAAACTAGTCAAAGTTAGGTCAACACTAGTCAACTAGTTAGGATTTTAGTCAAACTAGTCAACTAGTTGTTTTTAGGTCATTCCTAGTCATTTCTAGGTTAACTAGGTCACTTTTGACCTAAGGTTGACTTTGGTCAACCCTTAGTCAATAAGGGTCAACAAGTGGGTTTTGGGTCATTAGGGTTAGCCCCAAGCCATAGGCTAGTAATCCTAGGCCATAGGCCATAGTCATAGGTTTTCATATAAACCTATACTAGAAATCATATATATATATATATATATATATATTTTTATATATATATATATATATATATATATATATATATATATATATATATATATATATCTATATATAAAAAAAAAATATATATATATATATATATATATCTATATATAGATATATATATCTATCTACTACCCATATACCCATATATGAATACTATATACAATACAAACCCACATACATATATATATATATATATATATATATATATATATATATATATATATATATATATATATATATATATATATATATATATATATATATATATATATATATATATGAAAACTAATACAAATATATATATATATATATATATATATATATATATATATATATTTTTTATACAAATATATATATATCAATATATATATATAAACTCATATATATACTATATATATAGAGAGAGACATAGAGAGACATAGATTGAGAGAGAGAGACTGTGAGAGAGTGAGACAGTGAGAGAGTGAGGGTGAGACAAGTCTGGACAGGGGGGGAATGGTTCCAGAAATTTCTGGGACCAAAGGAGCCCCAAACACACACACACACAGAATACATATATACATACATATGTATATATATACAACTACATATATACCCAACCAAATACTCCCCAAATTGACCCACACTCACATATACATATATACTACGTATATACACACTAAAATACACTAGTCCAATGTATTAATTATAATAAAAATCGATTTGAAATTCGATTTCTCAAAACTGGAAAAAAAAACCCAATTTCTGGAAATAATAGGCTGTGTAGGTAAACAAGGGTAACTCGATTTACACATACTAAAACGAGCTAAGGCTCGCAACCATGGGTTGGTAACTAAGGCCCCACACATACACTAGTGTCCTAGGTCACTGACACGACACCACGACACAGTTTCACGTGTCCAAACACAAGAAAACTCCCCACGGGTAAATCCTGACACGCGCACACAAACACAGTGTCGTGCACGCTTGCAGTCCACTCTAGGACACACCACGAGACACGACACGTCTCGTGGTCGAGCACACGTGTAGTCCACACATAGGGCTACACGTTCCACACCCTGACACGTGTCCACGACACTCGTGGACACAAAACGAACCCCGTATCAGTCGTGAAAACACGACTGATACGCGCGAGTTCAGACCGCGTCGTGCACGCGGTCGCACGCGTCGTGCTCGCGACACAGGACACGAAGCACCACGTGCTCGTGTCCACGTGTACGCCACGCATAGGGCTCCATGCCCGTGTCACTACGAGACACTCTAGTGTCGTGTCCACGTGACACGACACGCTCAAAGTCGTGCCCGTGCGCGTGTGTGCTGACAGTGCACGACCAGTGCACGTGTCCGTGCTCTCTCGACACGACACCAACGTGTCTCAAACTCGAGGGGGGGCATGTCAGAGGTTGCCCCCTCCTCTGTGTCAATTTTCACGTGTCCACGTGTCCCACAGTGTCCGTGCTAAGTGTCGAGTAGCAGGGCATGCACGCGTGGCCTCGTGCTGCGAGTTCGTGTCCATTTTGGACACGAACACAGCACAAAAATGTGCTCAGTCAAGTTGTTTCGTGTCCTACATGTCTAGGGCTACAAGTTTGTGTAATTTGTTTCATATTTCGACAAAATCGAATCCATTGTGGCATTTCACCAAACAAGGATTCTAGGCTTAGGATACGTGTCCGATACGGACACCAAAACACTCTAAATTCCACCAAACTTTACCCATAGTAGTGTTAGTCCTACATGAATGCATTTATGAAAGAAAAACAGGAATTTAACTAAGTTTGTGAGAAAATACCTATTTGTGCAATCCAATAAAAATCAAGGAAAATGGGGGTATGTGATCTTCAACTTGATGATGTCCAATGCCTCCAAATCCTTGATTGCTAGTTCCCCTTAGTACCCTAGATGTTGTAGGGTCCCAATGCAAGAGACTAGAGTGAATTTGGATCAAAATAGCTCAAGTTAGGAAGGGTTGAAGGAATGGGAATTTTTGGGGAATAAAATTCATGTAATTTGTTTATGAATGATACAATGGGCTATATAGGAAAGGGTGGCTGCTAGGGGGGTGCCCTATGGCCGGCCAAGCATGGGGGGGGGGTGTCCTTGCCTTTCTTCTAGGTTAAGGCATGGACTTTTGCATAAAGGGTTTTAGATATTTTGAATGTTTTGTGCAAAATATCAAAGAAGTTAATATCTAGATATTTTCCTCACTTATTCCATGACCAAAACTTCATCCTAATGCTTCTAGGTTAGTGGCTAACCTCTAGTTTAGGGTAGGATAGGTTAGGGACTAATCATGGGACTTTAACCATGATTAAATAATAATAAAATCACATAATCACAATTAAAGTCTAGAAAATTACCAAAATACCCTTTTGGCCAAAAACTACTAATTTGATGTTCTAAGCCTATGGCTAAGCTCTCATGGTCATGGCAACTTCTAGGTTAGAGAAAACTAGGGTTTGCACTAAGTTATACTAACCAAAATCACAAAGTCATAAGTCATGACTTAGCATGACTTAGGAGATGGTTTAATCACACTAATAATCACTATAAACCATATCATGCCCTAATCACCATTAATAAATAATAAAAATAATAATTTTTCAAAAATCCCTAATTTCAGAAAATAGGGTGTTACAAGTCTACCCTCCTAACAATAATTTCGTCCTCGAAATTTAAAGACGAAACTGAAACAAATGAGAAGGATAGAAATCATACCTCAAGGTACAAATAGATAAGGGTATCGCTCGCGCATCTCATCCTCCCGTTCCCAGGTGGACTCTTCTGGAGAATGATGCCTCCATGCGACACGAACCAATGGTATCGTCTGGTTCCTCAATGCCTTCTCCCGTCGATCCAGAATCTCAACAGGCTGCTCTGGATAACGAAGAGTAGGACCCACCTCGATCTCGGAATGATCAAGTACATGGCTAGGATCTGCCATATACCGTCTCAACTACGACACGTGAAATACATTGTGGACTCCAACCAATGCTGGTGGTAAGTCTAGCCTGTAAGACACGTCACCGACTCTCCCGCTGATAACGAAAGGGCCGATGAAACGCGGGCTAAGCTTCCCACCTCCACCAAAATGTATCGTGCCACGTGTCGGAGATATCCTCAGGAATACCTGGTCTCCGACCTAATCAAAAATAAGGTTTCAATTTAAATATGATAAACAAACATGATTAACAAAACACAACAAGACAACCTAGTTCTAATCCTATCTCTAAACTGTACCTCAAACTCCAAAGGTCTGCGGTGGCTATCGGCCCAGTGCCGATGTCTGTCCTGCGCCACGCGAAGCCGATCTCTGATAAGCTTCACCTTCTCTGCTGCATCTACAACCATCTCAGGCCCCAATAATACTCGCTCCCCTACATCATCCCAAGACAAGGGTGTACGACATCTACGCCCGTACAGTGCCTCAAAAGGGGACATCTCGATGCTGGCCTGAAAGCTGTTTTTATATGCAAACTCTACTAAGTGCAGGTGACTCTCCCAAGAACCTCCAAAGTCCAGTACACAAGTCCTCAACATATCCTCCAGTGTCTGAATGGTCCGCTCTGACTGTCCGTCTGTCTGCGGGTGGTATGCAGTACTAAACTTGAGCTGAGTGCCCAAGCTAATATGCAAGCTCCTCCAGAAATGTGAAGTGAAACGGCTGTCCCGGTCTGATACAATGCTCACTGGAATCCCATGAAGTCTGACTATCTGTCTCATATACATCTCTGACAGCTTCTCGGTAGACAAACCCACTTTGAATGGCAAAAAGTGGGCCGATTTGGTCAACCTGTCGACGATGACCCAAATCGCATCCTTTCCTCCTGGAGTACGCGGCAATCCCGAAACAAAGTCCATCGTGATGTGCTCCCACTTCCACTCCGGAATGGGTAATGGCTGCAACAGTCCTCCTGGCCTCTGCCTCTCTGCCTTGACCTGCTGGCAGATCAAACACCTGGCTACGAAGTGTGCTACCTCGCGCTTCATCCCACTCCACCATACATGTTCTCTCAGATCCCTATACATCTTGTTGGCTCCCGGATGTATCGAGTACTGAGAACGGTGGGCCTCCTGCATAACCTGCTCCCGAAAGTCTCCACTGGGCACACACAGTCTGGAACCGTGCCTCAATGCGCCATCCGCTGCAAGAGTGAACTCATCGTCTGCAAATCCCTGGCTGACCTGCTCCCTGATGCATCGTAGAGAAACATCATCGAACTGAGCCGACTTGATCCTATCAATCAAGTCCGACTGAATCTGGAGGCCCAACATCTGCATCTGCACTCCCAGCACAATCACCTCGATCCCAAGGCTCTCCAAGTCCGCTAACAAGTGACGATCCATCGTCAAGCACATAGCTGTCGGATATCTGCTCAATGCATCAGCAACTACGTTGGCCTTCCCTGGATGATACTGCAGAAGAATATCAAAGTCCTTCATCAGCTCCAGCCATCTACGCTGCCTCATGTTCAGCTCCTTCTGCGTAAACACGTACTTCAAGCTCTTGTGGTCTGTAAATATCTCCACGCGCTCTCCGTACAAATAGTGTTTCCACAGCTTCAGAGCAAAGATAACTGCCGCCAACTCTAAATCATGGGTAGGGTAGTTCTTCTCATGGGGCCGTAACTGCCTGGAAGCATAGGCAATCACCTTCCCTTGCTGCTGCAAGACACAACCCAAACCCTTTCCCGAGGCGTCACTGTAGATAGTGAACCCGCCTGATCCTGATGGCAATGTCAGAATCGGGGCTGTCGTCAACCGCTTCTTCAACTCATCGAAAGCGGTCTGACACTCCTCTGACCAGAGAAACTCTGCGTCCTTCCGGGTCAGCCTAGACAACGGCTCTGCAACCCGGAAGAAATCCTGGACGAACCTCCTGTAGTAGCCTGCCAATCCTAGGAAGCTCCTGATCTCTGCCACTGACGTCGGCGCTGCCCAAGCCTCAACTGCTGATATCTTCCTCGGGTCGACTGAGATCCCATCTCCAGTCACTACATGACCCAGGAAGTCAACTCTGTCGAGGAAGAACTCGCACTTCGAGAGCTTGTCGTAAAGCTGCTACTGTCTGAGAGTCTCTAGGACCACTCTCAAGTGCTCCTCGTGCTCCTCCTCGGTCTTCGAGTACACCAGGATGTCGTCGATGAACACCACCACGAACTTATCTAAGTACTGGTGGAACACCTTGTTCATCAAGTTCATGAACACCGCCGGAGCATTCGTCAACCCAAACGGCATCACCATAAACTTGAACTGGCCGTACCGCGTCCTGAACGCCGTCTTCGGGATGTCCTCCCTCTTCACCTTTACCTGATGGTAGCCTGACCTCAGATCAATCTTCGAGAATACCTGAGCTTCGCTCAACTGATCGAAGAGATCGTCGATCCGCGGCAGTGGATATCTGTTCTTGATCGTCAGACTGTTGAGTGCCCTGTAGTCGATACACATACGTACCGACCCATCCTTCTTCGGTACAAAGAGTACCGGTACACCCCAAGGTAAAGAACTAGAGCGGATGAAGCCTTTGTCCTGCAACTCATCCACCTGTTTCTTCAATTCCACCAGCTCGCTGTTGTTCACCCGATAGACATGCTGAGAAATGGGTTCCGCACCTGGAACCAAGTCTATCGAGAACTCAACGTCTCTGTCTGGTGGAAGCCCAGGCAATTCCTCTGGAAACACGTCCATGAACTCAGCAATCAATGGATATGGAGCTGGCTGCTCCTCGACTGAAGCTCCACAGAAAACTCCGCAAGTCTGCTCTGCCTGCCGTCGGGAATATACAAACTCTGGCTCTCCTGGCGCTCTGAACAGAACTCTACCCCTGCGGCAATCTATGCTGGCATGGTGCATGCTCAACCAATCCATACCGAGTACAATATCGTAGTTCGGTAGTGGCATTACGAGCAAACACACATCCAACTCTCGGCCTCCCAAAACTACTCTCCGTCCCTTGCAAATATCACGAACGAGGATAATGCCACCTCCGGTCGTAATCTTGCAAGTCCTAGGCAACGATTCAGATATAACATGATGTTGAATCACAAAAGATACTGATATAAAGCTATGGGAAGCCCCAGAATCAAACAATGCATAAGCTGGAATAGAGTCGAAAAGAATAGAACCTGCTATCAGCTCTCCAGTAACCTCGGCATCCTCTGCTGCCATGGCGTAGGCTCGCCCCTGCTGTCCACCCCTGGCCTGATGCTGGTGCTGGGTGAACCTCTGCTGCTGAGTCGGCAAAGGTTCCTGCTGCTGCCCTGCCGGAGCCTTGGCTCCGCCTCCCTGAACTGGTCGTCCCGAAGACATGGGACACTCCCTCAGCTGGTGGTCTCCAGAACCACATAGTAGACACCTGCCAAGCCTCTTTCTGCAGTTATTCCATCCATGACCCTGCTTCTTGCAGAAAGAGCAACTGACGACCTGCTGCCTGGGTGCCTGCTGCTGGTGCCTCGGTTGCTGTACCTACTGGAATGGCCTCTGCTGCTGGAATGGCCTCTGCTGCTGGTGCTGATAATGAAGCCTCTTGGCCTGTCCTCCACTGCTGCCAGCTCCCTGGGTGTCGCGGCCCCTCTTGAGCTTCAGCTCAAGATCATCCTCAGCCGCCATCGCTCCTGATAGGGTCTCCTCAAAGGTGGCACTCCTGTCACTCTTGGTCAAGGACTTGACCTCCTTGACCAAGCCCTTCCTGAAGCTCCTCGCCTTCGCTGTCTCGCTAAGGCCCTCCACGAATCTGCTCAACCGGCAAAACTCACCGGAATACTCCTCTACAGTCTGGTTCCCCTGAACCAGGTTCTCGAACTGGGTCTCCAAAGCACCGACTGCCTGATCCGGGAAAAACTTCCCCTTGAAGAGCTCCTTGAAAGCTCTCCATGTCTGCCCTGGAGTGCCTACTCTCGGGTCCGTCTGATACCAGGTACGGGCAAGATCCCGCATCTGGCTGGCTGCTGCCTCGATCTGGAGTCCGGCTGGTATCTTCGCCAGTCGAAAGATCTCCTCAATGTGCTCAATCCAGTCATCCGCATAAAGAATCCCCTCTGTCCCTAAGAAGTCCCTGGGGTTCATCTTCTTGAAGTCCTGTATGCCCGGAATCCTCTGCTGTCGCGACGGTCCTGATCCTCCCTGCGGCTGGACTGCCAACCTCTCCATCGTCACTCTAGCCAGCTGATGGACCTCATCAATGCCTCTGGTAAATGCCGTCGTCTGACGCTGCTGCTGGGTCTGCTGCGACTCTAGGAACTGCTGGAAATATGTAAACATCTGTGCAGCATCCACAAATCCAGATGGCATCTGCTGCTGGTACTCCTGCTGGTACTGCTGGTGCTGCTGGTGCTGCTGGAACTGAGGCTGACGAAACTGCGGGGGAGGCATGTCTGGGGTAGCCGGGATGGTCCCCCGAATAAGTAGAGGTGCACCCCCAAATGTGGCAGAAGCTCCCACATGAGCTGGAGTAAGGGGAGCTGCAGTCCCCGGGTCTTGGTGAGCTGGACGAGAGGTGGCAGACCTCTCAGTGGTGTCACCTGGACCGAGACGCTGCGATCGTGTCTCCACCATCCTGAAGACAGATCAACAAGAAAGAATCAATACGGAGAAGAAACGATATAGTCAAAGGAGACAGTTTATTTCAAAAGAAAGACAATATCAGCAGGAATTTAGATAGCAGAGATTTAGATAAGAGTTTTTCCTAATGTGATTGAGTACCTCATCTACATCCTAGTTCCTACTGCAGGCTGTGGCGATACTCTAGTTCGAATATCACCACATAACTGGACCTGTATGGGCCACCACTCATAGGATGGTAGACTGTCTTACAGTTTTGATAATTTGCTATTTCTTTATCTTTTTTTAGTTTAGCACCCTAGATTTCTTGTGTGTTTGATACCCTATGATCGTCTTGGTTTAGCATGACTAGTATACCTAGATGAGACTTTCACTACCACCGTATGCAATGACCCTGTATGTCGTCCTTTTGATCACATGATTTGTTTTAATCTGGGACTTTGATTGTGGAGGTTTGACCTAGAGGGAGTATGGACATTTTAATTTCGAGGATAAAATTTTTCTAAGGTGGGTAGACTTGTAACACCCAATTTTCTAAAATGAGAGTAATTTTAAAATTTTGTAATTTTAATCATTTATTGATTTGACATTTAAATCATGATATAATTTTTAGTAATTTTTAAATCATTTTAAAACTATTTAAATTCTTGACTTGTAATTTTGATGTTTTGCTAGTGAAACCCTAGAGACTGTTTGACCTAGAGCCTAACCATGTGATTAGGATGTTTTAATGTCATTTCTGGCCTAAGGATATTTTATATTTGACCTCCTTGAATTATTTTGATATTTATTGCGTTGGTGATTGTTAATTTTGACCTTTGATAGGTGTGATAGTTTTTTGTCCGTATCGGACACGTATCAGTTTTTATTTACAAATGTTTGATGTGCCTCAAGGAGATTTTTATTGCTGATTTTTTTCAAAAGTATTTGAATGAGATTATTTTCTGCATGTGTTTCCTGTGATTGCTTTGTTTTAATTTCGAGGACAAAATTTTTTTAAGGTGGATAGATTTGTCACCCCCAGTTTTCAAAAACAGGGGTATTTTTGTCATTTTACATTTTTGAATATTTTTAAATTTTATTTTATTATTTATGATATTATTTTGGGGTTGAAATTTATTTTAATATTTATGATATTGTTTTGGGGTTATTTGAGTCGGGTTCGAATTTTAACTCAATTCGACTTGAAACGGGGACTCGGGGGGTAGTTTGACTCTAGTGGGACCCACACACTAGTTAGATATGACCCACATGATATTAATTTTAGTCCACATGATATTAATTTTAGTTAGTAGTTAGACTAATTATTTTGGTTAGCATTAATTGAGATTAGTGATTTTGGAATGACCAAACTACCCCCGACTTAAACCCCTACCAATATATTAGCTAATAGATTAGTGCAAGGGGCTTTTAGGCATTTCCTAATATGACAAAAACTACTTTAATGGCTGGCCACTTGGAGGAGGGATAAGGGGTGAGTCATCATCTCTTCCATTTCATTTTATCCATCCATTTTCTCTCTCATGTTCTTTCCCAAATTTCTAGAGAACAACTCCATTGATTTCATCTCCAAATCTACCATTTCTTCCACCAAATCTTCTTCTCTTCTCCTCTACTCCATAGTTAGAGGGTGCTAGCCAAGTTTGGGAGGAATCGGAGCTCGTTCGTGTCCTTTTGGAATCTCTACGTGTCGGTGTCGTGTCGGAAGGCCTTTTCCTTTGAAACTCTCTTCCGAAAGGTATAATCTCTCCTCTAATCCACCCAACATGCATATAGGATTATTTTGGACCCATAGGAATGACCCCCATGGTTGTATCTCCATTTGTGTCCATTTTGTGTCCATTTGGAGGTCATAGGAGTGTCCTTGTGTTGTGGATGTGTTCATGTTACATATATAGATTTATATATATATATTGTAATGAGAGTGTATCTATATTTATATACGTAATAAATGGTTCATGATGATTATATAATCAAGTTTGTGAGTGTGGTTCCTCATATTATTATTGTTGTGGATAATTAGGATATATATTGTGTATTCTTTTGGCTCAGACTATTTAAATCCGTCATGATTTTTATCCACGTTTTTAATTTCAGTCCTAACTTAGAAATGCCATAACTTCTAGCTCAAAGCTCGGTTTAATCTCCCGTTTTTTTAAAAGAAGAGTATTGAAGTTAGCTTTCCAAAAACATATATTAATAGGCCTAATTCTTTCTGTAAATTTCTGGAGAATTATTTGAGTGTCAGCTGTACGAAAGACAAATGCGTTCTCGGTGTTTTTGCGATTCCCGGAGTTTCCGGAAACGAAAACGCGATCCGTTTGAAGTTTCGGAAAGCTAACACATAGATCTATTATATACTTTAATCCTAGATTTCAATTCATGCTGAGTTGGTACAATATTGATTATTAGTAGAAGTTACTATTCGGCATATGTATTTTGTGCACCCTTGTGTGTAATATAATGTTCTATTTGATTTTAACCCATGTTAATGTATATACATTATGTAACTAAATAGAGAATGCAAGCATGAGTAAATGGTTAAATAAATGATGTATGAGGTATAAGTATCATATCTAATGTAAGCATGTATAAGTATGGCTTGTAATGAATATGTAGGTTTCATAGTATGTAATGTATGGTGCATATAGTAGTGCAAGAGAATAAATGAATGATGAATGAATGCAAGCATGAATGTAATGTAATAATAGATATAATGTATGCAATATACAAGTTAATGAGATGTAATATTCTATGTTAACACAAATCCTATATTACCTCATGTACCCCTTACACTATGTTGACACTATCACACTTGATACTTTGTTCACTTACACTTTGACACTCTTTGATATGTATACACTATGTATGCCCATTTAACCCTTACTTGCCCCTTTGCTATGTTCACATACACACACATAGCCTCTTAAATAAGTATTTATGAATATAGTTAACTTAGCTATGTATGTATATTATATATATGGTAGCATATTGTATTGTAATATATAAGTTTATATAGCCATTGAAATGCCATGATTATAGAACTAATGTTGGATACCAATATATGCATGTGTATATATATGTAGACATATATAGCTTAAAGTAATAGATTACCTAGTGTATATCTAATGTGAATTCTTGCCTATTTGAGTATTGAATAATTGCATGCTATATAGAGTTGGGTGTATGTTGGCTTGTATAGCCTTGTATTGATGTGTGCTTGCTAGGATAGTCTTGGTTAGGCCTAGTAAGACTTGCTGGGTTAGGACATGACCTAGTTTGACCTAGTTTGACTAGTGCAGTTGACCAAGGGTTGACTTTGGCCTAGTTGACCTAGATTCATGTAGAATGCATTATAGTGCTTTATATTACCCTTCTGGATATAGTGTGACTTGTGTTGTTCTAATTAGGAGCCAGACACCTCTCCTCGGACAGTATCTTACTTTAGGTCTGTGATCACTCTGAGCATCTGTTCACCTATCAGCTTAGGACCACAGGCGAGTACATTCACTGATAGTTTTCATTGTCTTGATATCTACTATATCCGATTCAGTCGTAGTGTTTTACTTGATTTCCGACACGACAGTTCACGGACTAGTATACATCGGATCCTGTCATGAGATATTATTCATGGACTTTCTTGGTATATGAGTATGAGATATTTCCGTGTTTCATGCTTGTATAGACACCGATTCCTAAGGGGACTAGCTACCCTCTTACGGAACCCCGTGTCATGACGTGCCATGTCCGGATCCGTGATACTATTCGGGGGATAGAGGGAAATTATTAGGGGTTATGTGATCAAAGCCTCCGTGTGATATTTCCGTGTTTTGCTAGCGCCACCCTCACCTCACGTAGGGTGTAGCAGATACCCCGTGCCGGTTATCCAGGTTGGCCGGCATGACCCTCTTCAGAGGCCCTCTTCAGAGGTTCCGTGTGATTGTCGGGCCAAGTGGATAACCTTTCTGTGATTCCCTAGCTGATCACATTTCGTCCTAATAATTCAAATCACTTTTTATTTATTTATTGTCATATCTTACATTCCAGTTCACCTTTACTTACTGTACTTTCACCATGCTATGATTCATTTCTTATATGCTCTACCTGCCTTTTATACTGTACCATGATGATGGGACTAGGTTCTGTTCGGAAGAAGGGTTACAACCCCGGTCCTTGTTTGGTTTAAGGGTTGTAACTCGGCTTTCGAATGGTTCCCAAGTTGCCTATATTCTTTGTCTTGTATTTCATTATTACTGTCTCTTATAGTATTTGTCAATTCATATGGAACTGCTGTTGGTGTTTTGTACTTGCTCATTTTTCTGACAGGATACGTTGACAAATTTTACAGATAGCTTGGAGATTTCCTGCTAGCCTAGAGGAGACCCATTAGAGGTTGCTTAGTTAGCTGTTCTCAGTTGTCTGGAGTTGTATTTATTTTATGGATTACTGTATTTGAGTTTTGAGATGTATTTCTGGGTTTTGTACCTTAGACACTTAGACTTCTATCTGTTGTATCTCTTTTCGATTTTATGTTTTATCTATCTTCCTTTATGCTCTACCTTAGATATGATTGAGTTTACATTCTGCTATGTCACCCCCATTCGGGGAGTATAAACTGTTTAGTCTTATACTGTTAGATGCATTGAGACCTAGGACAGCGTTCTACCGCCGACACTGCGGCGTAGGCTGGGCGTTGTTACGTTCTCGTGCCCTAACTCTAGGGTGCGGGTCGTGACACTTTCTATATTCCATTCTCGTGTGCATGTATATCTTATTGTATAACATTAGTGTTATTGATGTACTTTGTTCATGTCATGGTTGGATAACTAACTTTAACAACTTTAGACGAAGATCCTACCTATTGTGATGATGATGAGGGTGATGTGGACGTTATTGCAGTAGATCAAGAATAATGCATAGAAAATTTAGACACTTGAAGATGCTTAATTAGAATTAGTTTAGATCTTTAGTATTTCCTTTCAGTTATTTACTTATAGCAGATTTGATCCCAAGCATGTTATTTACGTGTTTTATTGGATGATTGTTAGTCGGACATATTTTATTGGTACTGATAATTTTCATTTCGGGTTCATCCGAATTTTTATTTATAATAAATACTATTAGATATCTTGCTCTCTTTTATTTATCATCTCTTGTTATAGATTCTATATGTTGTGAATATTATGGACTAGAATAATTGTGGGGCATAATTCATGATATGATATAATATTATTGTGATTACATGATTGTGGGTATTGTGAGGTATAGACAATGTACTACTTGTGATAACACAACATAGGTTGGAAGTAATCACTAGTCGTATTTATTTTGGAGAGAGTCGTGACACCTTGCATCCACTTGCAAAGTCTTTCTTTATCATCTTTGTCAAGTGAGAAATTTGCTTTAGGCATTATTGTTTTACCACGATATTCTTTCAAATGCAAATAAGATCGTATCCATTATTCTGCCAAGTCAAGTATAAACTTAGGATTTTTTTTATATCCATAACAATATTAATTATGTTTTCAAATACAGTCTTCTCAATATGTAGGATGTCAAGTTTATGCTTGATAAAATGGTTCTCTAATATGGTAAGTCGCAAAATATACTCCTCTTTGTCCAATTATAAAGACGACCAAATCTCATCACACTTTTATCCATTTTTAGGTTCTTCGATAGCAAATGGTAAAGTCTTTTTCCTCCTCCCAAATTATATGGCCAGTCAATTCGACGGTGGTTAATCCTTCTCTTGAAGTCCAGCACAAAAAAATATCCATGTTGTTCCTAAACTAATGTTCTTCCATTAATATTGTCTCTTCCTTGATGGTTGTACATCCATATGCAAATAATAGTTCAAATCCATTCTATGGATATATACCTAGATACTTGTGCAATAAGATATTGGATATAGAAGATCGTTTAGTGTAGCTTTAAGTATCCATCGATAACAAATTAAGTATCAAGTGTCACTCGATTATATTGCTATCAATACCTAAAAATAGTTATCATTCAGTATCAATACCTAAAAGTATTTATCATTTGGTATTGATATTGGTATCGAATAGGTATCATTTGGAACCGACAACAATAGCTATCATTCGGTACTGGTATTGATACCTAACACAAATTAATAACTAATTATCGGTCTTATGTTGCATACTTTTAGCTTACTGTGTCAATCAATTTAACTTAGGCCTATTCACAGCTATAATTTCTACAACCAATACTAATCCTCTAAAGCATACATAAATCCTTAATTTCACAATCCAATTGCACAAATTCCATCATCAGAAACTTATGAAATTGAGTGTTAACACTGAAATTTAGGAAATTGTTATACATTCATGAATTGTGTTAAAAAATTTAAACTCATTGCAAATGTTAACCCTAACTCTAAAACCCTAAATCAAACTAAAATTTAAATTTATAAAATTGTTAGTTGGCATTAGTGAATTTAAACTAAAATCTATGAAATTGTAAAGGGTTACCTTCAAAACTGCGAGTTAGGACTCTCGATGGCAGTAGTTGGGCTTCAGGTGGATATTACTACGGATGTTCCTGCACCGCCTGATGTTGTGGTAAAGATGGTAGAGGTAGACTATGTAGTGGTGGGAATGACAATGGTGATTCTGTTGTGTAGCAGCAGTATCGACGAGCTGCAGAGGTAGCGATGATAGGTTGGGGTTATGCGACGATGGCTACGACGAATGATAGTTGTCAGAGGTGCGGATGATGCTAGAGGAGTTCCAATGCTGGTGGTGGGAAAGGGAGTGGTGGTGGAAGTCATGCCCTGATTTCCGAAAAATTGATAGTCGTCTCCCGGTTGTGATGTCGTACGAACATAAGTTACGTTCGCACAAAGCAAGGTCATTGGTTATCCGAAATACAACATCTAATAGAGTACGTAGAGAAATTAAACAACACATTTGAAACAGAAGAAAATTTTGATTAATTAATAATAAACATTATTTACAAGACTGTTTAAAAAGTTGTCGCGCGGGCTTACAACTTGACTCGATTATAAAATAAACTCTGATGAGATAGTCGTTCCATACATTATATACTTAAACCACCTGGTAATGCGGAGAGTCGAGCCATATTACTTGTACTGATGCTGAGTCTTAAAAAGTGTAGATTAAAGCCTTCGAGCACATGAGCAAGGCTTCAAAACACTTGAGTGTCGCCTGGTTAGATGGCACGCTCCTCCTGATTTATAGTATCTATTGAGAGCGAGGATCAGTACATTTTCGTGTACTGGTGGGCGGCTAATTAAATTTTATGCTCTCATTTGTTCAAGAAGATTATGTGCATGCAGTATATTTAGTTAATTTTCTAGCCATCCTAGTAAATTTGCATGTAAAATCTAACAAGCTAATCTAGTTTCAACTTACCCATGGCAGAATCAGCCATCTCTGAATAAACTTACCATGTTCTTCCCTGTTCAGCAAATATGCATAACTATAAATAGTGTGTATATATGTGTGAATGTCACTGGCAATGTCAAGTCATCTTGGACAATAGTTGCGTGAGACGGCGATCCCTTCAAGGCAGGTAGCAAGTCTATTTGAAAGTTTCAGAATTACCTGTGCCGGTTATACCAGTACTATTATCTCCATTCTTCCTAGCTCAAATTGGTTTCTTGGTCTAGACAACCGTTTGATAAACTAACTCAATTATGCACAAGTTGTCCAATGACCACGCTAGACTAACTAGTTATTCTGACATGGCCTACAAATTCATGAGAAAACTTAGCCATTTACATTGTGTCCCGCCTTATCGTAGCAATATTCATTCAGCGATTCATTATTCATTTAACATAGTTCTATATCAGGCATAATAAGTAAGCTTGCAGCAAAATCAAGACATAACAGTTCTATCATAAGTGTACATGAGAAATCGTGCAACAATTCATTGAAAAGAAACATTTGTGTCCTTGCACTAGCATCCTTATTTATATTGTATCATTGATCGATTGGAGAATAAGAGGGTCAAAGGGGAGAAGGTTTGAGCCACTCATCGTTGATTGAATGAAGAGAGGGAAAGAGGTCTTCTAAGCCTTGTGTTCGCCAACACGATCACCTGAAATCGCATAAGCAAATGATTCAACACTCCACCCTTCTATTTCGAGTTCGATATAAAATGCGAAGTTCGAAAACGCAACAAAAAAATCCATCAAAATGATTCACAAAAACACATTCATAAAACCAAAGCCAAAGAAGTAAGTGCGGTATAAAAAATAGGGCAACGGGAGGCCTCTCCCGACTCAGTCGTATAGTCTATCCTCGAAACGCAACCCTTTGAATATGGGACTTAATTCCCAAGTAGCTGATCCATAACGAAAAAAGGATTTTGATTCAATCGGTCCCGACCAATCGATAATGACAGTGTTTCTTAACAGCGCTCCCCATGTCGTAACGAGGAACGAGACACGATATTGGGACGCGACACTATAGTGGGGCCGATGGTTGTTGTGGTGAGAGGCCGATAATGGTGGTCGGAGGAGTTAAGAGAGAAAGAGTTAGGCTTAGGGTTGGGGAACTGGGAGAGTGAGAGTGAAAAGCCAACTCATAAGAGGTATTGTTTTTTAATTTTTTTTTTTGCAGTGATGTTCTTAGCAACGCCAAAAGCTATCTCCGTAGCAATGTTTAGTGACATAACTTAAGTTACAATGTTGACTTGGCATTTTGATATGTAGTCACATTTTTAGTTACGTTTAGTGACTCATAATTTTAGAATAAATGATGATGACCTCGTAGGTCAAGTTTAGTGACATTTTGGTGACTTCAATTTAACATTCCTTATTGGCTAAGGACACGGAAAAACGTCGCATAGACGTTACTAGCTTTTATGGGCCTGAGGACATAGTAACGTACTAGCAATGTTTTAGCGACATCCAGCGACGAAAGTCTTTGTTGCCTCATCGTCACTATACCGAAATGGTAAATTAGGAACTGTGTGTTTTCAGTCTGGAGCACTTATTTTCTGTACCTAGGTACTGGAACGAAAAAAAAGTGTTCCAAATTAAAAAAAAAATGTTCCTCGTATATTTTATTTTAAATTCTAAAAAAATATTTATTTAGGAACGCTTTTATATAGTTCCAAATATATTCCAAATTGAAATCTCTGTTAATTGTCTTTTATTCGGTTGTCCCCAATTCTAAATCCCCTCTCACTTCCAAAAGCCCTCCAAAACTCTCTCCCAATTCCTAAACCCCTATTAAATTGTCACATCTTAGGTTTTTCCTTTTCCTTGGGTGTGCAACAACTATGATTTGAGTTGTACTAAATCATATATTTTCTGGGACATATTGGATTCTTGTTTGAACTTCCATGACATACTTTGTTATCCTTTAAACAATATTCTAAATTAATGCAACAACTATGGTTCTGGTTTTAAGAAACTCTGCATATGGAAAGACAATTGTTCTACATGTGAATCAAACATTTATGTCCTGTAATTTGTGTGTTGCAGTCTGTATTACATGTTTGATGATGGTGATAATGTGTTATTCTGGCTGTAGATTTTATTATATTTCAAACAACCTTTATTATACTTCTCACTGATGAATGCAGTAGTGACATTTTGGCTAATGACAAAAAAAGAAGCCAAGAGCACTTTTTATTCAGGAATTTTTGGTTAATTTTGCTTTGTTAGTGTTCCAAAACTGGAACACTCTTTATCGTTCCAGCAAGTGTTGCAAATAGTCTGAAATGCTTTTTTAGGCACACTTTATTGGTGTTCCAAAACTGGAACACATTTAAAGTGTTCCAATAAGCGTTTGTTGGAACGCTTTATTTTCGTTCCAAGCAAATTGGTAGCCCAAAAATAGGCACGGTAAATAGGCGTTCCTGAAATTATTTGGAACAAATTTTTATCGTTCCAAAATGACCATTTTGGTGTAGTGCTTCACCAACTCCTCATTTTTCCTTTAGTTGCTACAAGTCGCCTGTAGTCTCTTGACTGTGACGTTCATTGGATGTCACCCACGCTACCGAGACCATAATAGCTATGTCCTTGCACACCGGCGTCTTTATAGGTTTGGGTTTGCATATTACATGAAAGAACCATTGGCATCCCTAATGAAATTGGCTAAATGGGTGTTGGTTGTCATTATATTGGACATGGATCTAGGGTTATCCAACCCACTTGTACCCCTAGGTGGAATCAACTTCATGGGCCAGCATAACGAAATAAATGGGCCTATTGGGTTGAATCTTGCACTATTGGTCAATGGGTAGCCTAGCCATTTGCAACTTAGCATTCAGCAGAAGAACTATTAATTGGAACCTTTGCTTTCTAGTTCAATTTTACGTGTGAAGTGACTTGAATACTAACCATCAATTTCAATCATAATTTCATATCTAAAGTAGATCTACCATTGTGAATATTTATTTGGTTGTTTGCCGAATTTATGCCCACATTTCAATTGCATAATAGTCAAAACTGTTCATGATATAGTAACATTCTTACTCGATGAAATTTCATTTTCTGTCTTCATACCTGGAACTGTTAGACTAGGCGTAAAATATTTCACCACTTTCTTGTAAATGCAGGTCAAGCTAACATATTACTATAATCATAAATAAATCAACAATTTTAGGGCAATTAATTGAAACGTTAATTTTCTTTTCTTTTCTCTGATATGTAAAGATTTTGTTGCGATACGAAGGCAGAGATACTTGCTTTTATCTCCATAGTTTCCTTCTTTTCAAGTAAACCTGAAATTGTAAGAGAATATATTCAGAAAAACCAACTGACAGTATATAGAATCATCACAGTATTTGTTTGTTCAAGTATCCTAGTTAACCTGACCATAACCATGCAAGTAGACAAGAACAATTAATGTTATTATGCATTTTCTAAACAGGTTTCGACACGAACAATAAGTTTGTTGGATATCGATATGTGCTGAACTCGATAGATTAACCATCAACTAAAACTTGATACTAAGATAAAGAGGTACAAGCTAGCCACGATCTTGCAATACCCTTCCTCTCTGAACATAGAACAAAGTACCTTTGTTACTATATTAAGGAAATTAATTAGACATATGGATCTCGACTTATATAGCTATATATGTATCTATTAATGGCTCGACCAATTAACATCGACAATTAGTCCCACGTGCAAACGTTGTCGTTAACTAACCTACGTATGTACCTAGAAACCTGATCCAGATCATACATATGTGTAGGTGTCTTGCATTCCATATCAGTCAGGGTTACTTCGAGAACCTCAGGGGTTTTCTCTATTGAAATTTGAAATGTGTGCTAAATGTAGTGTAGAGTATTAGCTTTGGTTTAGTGGAGGGAAGCGTACTATGATACTACTCTAGGTACTAAATATGGAGTTATTCTCAGATGAACAGTTAGCAACAGAATGTCACGATAGAACAAGAGGAAAATGTCCTTCTATGGACCAAAGATATATAGATAAATAATTATAGCTAGTGTCAGAGTTGTTCTTTATACCTATCTGGTTATCGCACTACAAGAAAATTAACTTTTTGGTCAAACTTTTTTGCAACAAAAATAATTTCTTTGCAAAAGTTAATTAATTGCAACAAAATTTATATATTTGTTGCCAAAACTGGTTTTGCAATTTTTAAGCAACAAAAAATCTAAATCGTTCAAAATATTTCATTGCAAAATAGTTGGCACTTTTTTCCCGCTCTTGCAAATTGGTGGTAAATTATTTGCGACAAAAAGAATTACTTTTTATAACAAAATCTAATCATGGCAAAAAATATTGATTTTTGAAAACGAACTTTTACCATTGCAATAAGTTAACTCTTTTTTTTTTGCAGCATAATTTTTTTGTCTGTGAAAACAACCCTAAAAATTGTTTGGAGGGAGAATATATTAGCATACAATAAATTTCCTTTTTCCTGAAAAATATAATTAAACCGTGCGCCCTAAAAGTGTCCCCCTCAAATTTTCCCTTCACCTCTCTACGAAAACTCCTCTATCCTCCTCCGTAATCTACGAAAACTCTCTCTCCCTCCGAAATTCTCTGCGATGGCACACCGGGGCTCTTATAGATAGTGAGGGAAGATAGGGTCGAACCCCTGACTAGAGCTGTTATACTGTTCTCAGTTACAAGGCCCTGACTAGAGCTACTATATTAACTGAGAATAATGCTATTTGTCCTTCCAAATTGTACCTCTAAACCGTCCCTCCTTAAGTGACAGCTGACGTGGCATGTTGATGTGGCAGCTGACGTGACAAGTTTTAAAATTAAAATTAACATTAAATTAAAATTAACATTAAAATTAATGTTAACATTAACATTAACAATAATATTAATATTAACATTAACATTAATATTAATATTAACATTAACATTAGTTAATATTAATATTAAATTAACATTAATATTAACATTAATTAATATTAATATTAATATTAATATTAACATTAAATTAACATGGATAAAATTGGGTAATTAACTTTTTGGGTTAAAATTTTCCATGTTATCGACCATGCATGTCAGATGACACATAATATTATTTAACATGCCACGTCAGCTGCCACATAAGGAGGATATATTGGAGGGACAATTTGGAGGTAGGAATAGCATTACTCATTAACTGAATATGATACTTATTTTACTTTTCCCATTGTATCATGTGTCACTTTGGGTATTGACAAATGTCTTGTTTATTGTTTGATTTTATACATTTGCACTTGCTTTTACATACAAGTTTTACTGGATGGGAGAATCGTGAGCTATATCCAAATGTTCTTAGTCTAATTACAAACAAAATTAATTGCCTTTTGTGTGTTGTCACAATTGCACTATATTGGCAAAGTTGTGAAAGGTGTAATATTTGTTCTTATAGTGGCGCTATATTATTTAGATTTTTTTGGTACATCTTACCTGCATTTATGTGTGTTGATAAATGACAAGAGTTGCAATCTTATTGTAGATTCGAGCTGGACCATCTGTACAAGCCTTGTATTATCATGGGCAAGCATTCAATTCACAGCATTCTTCCTCAACAATGAACGGACTAAAAGGTGCTGTTGACCTTTTCACGTTGATATGTAGCTAGTTTATCTGCTAAAGAAATCTACCCAATCAGTTGATGGTAAATGACTAATACTTAATATATACTATACTTTCTACTTGAGGCAATATGGTTCTTACTACATCTCCCTACTCCTAGGGGATATTTGGTACCAAAACTTGTTAAACATGGGAAACATACGCTGACGGTAGCATATATGCCTACTTTCCTTTGTCAAAGTTTGTTTAGATATGTCATTTGAGTTGCAGTTATGAGATTTGGACTTCCTAGTTCCTAGTACATGAGGAAAATTGGGACACATCATTTTGTTTATATTTAGTTAATATTTATTTTATGTTAATCATCTGGCTCAAGTACTAGATTTACCTAATTTGGTTGGATTATCCCACAGTTATCCTAAACTAATATAACCTAACCTGGCTTGGCTAAATTCAAAATGATCCTATATCATGACTTTGCTGGTTGACTTGGCACGAAAGGCAAATAAAAATGGTGTAAACAGAGTCCTATTATACTAAAATCAGATTTTGATGACTAATTTCAGCATCAGACTATGTTAGCCATATTTTTCTGTTATGACAAGACCGTTAGCCTTCCATAGAAATCCCTACCTACACAAATCCTCCATTGGCCTATCTGGATGGACTAGCGATGGGCACATTAGGGAGTTGCTTCCCGGTTTTCAACCTGATATGCTTTCATGATTCAACTGTGTTCCAAAAACAAGGTCTAAGCAAACCAATGTATTTTATCTTTGACAAGTATTACATGACTAAAGGGATGCCCAGACCATTGAAATATCTCCTACAGGCCTTATGAAAGAATGTTCAGAACCCTAGCATGGCATCATCATCATCATGTATATATTGCACTCTTCTCCTAATTGCAAGTCGTGTTATAGATATATTATTTTTGCTGATTTTTCTTCCATATTCTTGTTGCAGTATCTACTCTCAACGGCTTTTATACCAGCGTGATTTCAGCATCACAACTAACTAGTTGGATCTCAAGCGATGGTAACCCCTCTGGTGAGTCGTGGAGAGTGATTACATGCTCGGGTTTGTAGTTACAGAAATGTGAGGGTAAATTTGTTCTAGGTGTGTAATATTTGATTCTTTTTTACTAGTCGAGACATTGACTATATTACTTTATCTATCCATTTTGGATCACACTAGCAAAGTTATCAGGCATGAGACTTACTGGGTCCTTGGGATACAATACGAACAACATGACTTTGCTTGATTGAACTGTAAGTACTATTTCTTTCCTAAAGTAATATGTATCTTCATTGTGTCTTGGTACTGATTATGATGCTTTGAAATCCTGAATTTGGTTGAGTGACATGAGCAACAACAATATTGGAGGGAGAAATCAAATACCATATAGTCTTTCGTCTAACCTTCAATGATTGTAAGTTTGATTACATAGAAAGTTGGAAAAGACAAATAGTTCTATTTTTAGCAAAGATTTCTGCTACATGCCTTATAATAAATTAATTTGCAGAAATCTTGCCAGTAACTCATTTAATGGAGGCATTCCTTACTCTTTTTCCTATATGCTTAGAACTTTCTAAGCCCTGAGTTATATTGTTTCTCTTCCTTTTTGTATTTCTTGCAACTTTTGAACTGAGCAGATAAACATCGACAAATGTAGAAATGTTAATCATACTTCAGTGAATCTGAGTGATATGTTTGGGAAACTTTCCAATCTTTCTACAATGTGAGTACATTATTGCCTCTTTCCAATGGAACGATAAAACATACTTTCATCATCATTAACTACAGTAGGGAACATTATAGTTTAATCGCCAAGATGATGCAGTTTCTTGTAAAACCATGTTTTCATGGAGATAGACACTATTAGGCGTGTTTGATGTGTGATTTTCTTACATTAATTTATCATAATATTCAATTTCTGCAGTCAATCAATATCATTACCATCTTGCTGGCAATTCATGCCACTTTCTTTAAATTTTGACGTTCGATTTTCGATCACATTCTAAATGTGTGTTTTTTCTAATTTTGTTTAGCAATCTCTCTCAAACAGGATATACGTTGCTCTTATATTGGTTAGATTTAATCTCATTACTAAACATATTTCAATTGAAGCACGTAAGTCTATATTTTTAAAATTTTCTTTTTTATATCCATTTCTTTGGGTTTATATTCTTAAGTTTTGTACTGCTGCATAGGCACCATCATCTGTTGATATGTAGGTGCACTTAGGCATGTTCAATTTTTGAAGTAAAAATGTCTAACTTTCCACAACAGATTCCACCCCCATTTGGAGTACAAACATAACCCTGGCAATTCTATACTTGGAGATTGCATGTACAAGTTTTTTTATTTAAATCTAGACAGATAAATGAAACCTATTAAGTTCCATGCATGTTACATATTCTAGCTTGAGAAACGAATTATTAGACAGATGTGTCCATATGCAATTCATAAGAATGCAGTAGTTTTCCTAAGTTGATATGTACTCTGCTAAATCAGAGTCAGTTCTCATTGCATCACGTATTATTATATTCTTTCGTCAGTTAGTATGCACAATCTCGACAACTTGCCCACATATACTTTTTGCTTCATAACTTGCTTTAAGTGCAGCACGATTGTACAAATATTGGATCAATTTCAACTTATTTTTATTTTTAATGTTCCATCATATAATTTATTGTAGGCTTGCCTGTTCGAGTAAAGACTTTTACAGCAATAAAGTTTACAAGATACCTTAGTTGGGTGGGACATGAAGCCAAACATTTCAATGTTGCTATAAAGGCTACTAAACTTTTGCAATCGCAATGGAAGCTGAACAATCATTTTTTTGTTAGACATGAATTAGATAATATTTGTTATTAAGCGTTTTTGTTGAATAGAAACTTGATACGAGTCTTAGAACTTGTATTTATGCAATGTACTAGCTATTGTATGCAAAGAATGTTACTTGATGTTATTTCTTTTAATGAAATGAATTATTCCAAGTGTTTTATTGTTTGTTACAACAACATTTCTATACTCTTGTATTAGAATAATTAATATTAATTGCCAGGTGATGAAAAAGTAATTAGAAGCACTATATTATTTTGTTGCAACAATTTTTTTTTTACTTTTTGCAACAAATTTTATATTAAAAATATTTATTTTCTATGAATTTTATCAAACTTTTGCAACAATGAGAAATGTACTTGTGATAAAAAAAAATTGTCGCCAATAAGAGTACGAAGGAACAAAAATATTTGTTGCAAATAATAATACATCTAACAAAACTATTTTGTTGCAATAAAATACTATAGGCTACAAACTATTGGTTGCAAATAAAACTATTTATAACAAAATTATTCGTCGCAAAAGAACATTATTTACAACGAGAACTATTTTGTTGTTAAGTTTGCAACGAACAAAAAAAAATTTGCTACAAAAGACCTTTTGGTACGCACTTATGGCGACGAATTGTATAACTAAAAATTTTCGTTGCAAATACTTTTTTGTAACAAATTAATCATCTTTTGCAACAATTTTTTTTTGCTGCAAAAAGTATATATATTTTTTTGTAGTGATCGATAAATATCTATAAATGCATGTTTTGTCGAGCACTAGCTTCTTTTTTTTTGGGTAGTAAAAACTACCATTACAAGTTTACATGAACATCGATATATATTCATTAATGATATCCATGAGTTTGCATCGGATATTAGACATGTGGTGTGGAGGTGCACATGGGTGTGCCATGTGGGGTTATTTTATTGTCCCAGTGGCCGTAGCCCGTTGGGAACGGTGGAGCACCCCGGCGCACTGGCACGGGTTCGAGCCCCCTTGGAGGCATGCCTCCAAGCACCATTAAGAAGTGGACACCCTAAAAAAAAAGCATCGGATATTATCACTACCAAAATAAGTCATATCAGCGACGAGTTTAGCGACGCTTAATGAAAACGTCGCTATTATTTGGCAATTTAGCGACGTGTAATTTTTACGTCGCTGGACGTCACTACTACCGACGTTCAGCGACGTATTGCGACTAATTTTTTTATAACAAAATTTTACGTTGCCCAAAAGTCGGTAAACGTCGCTATTGTTTTACTATTAGCGACGTTTTTGCGACACTAGAATACGACGACACTATATTTTTAGAATATAGCGACGTTCAGCGACGTCTTTCACTGACGTCGGTAAATCTTTTCCATTAACCCGATCGGGTTTTCCTTTCCCCCCATTCTCACACGAAAATTTCTCCAAAAATTTGTTTTCCCCCCATTCTCCGCCGTCGCCCAGCCTCCTCCTCCACCGCCTCTTCGAGCTCCTCCTCCTCCTCCACCGCTCCTTCTCCTCCACCGACCTCCTCCTCCTACTCCTCCTCTGCCGACCGGCCTCCTCCTCCTTCTCCTCGTTGCTGCGTGCTCCTCCTCCTCTCCGAGCTCCTCCACCGACCCCTCCTCCTCCTCCTCCTACTCGGCCATCCCAAGATCCCCTCCTCCTCCAACCGAGCTCCTCCACCGAGTTCCTCCTCCTCCAACCGCCTACACGTGCCGCGGAGCTCCTCCACCGCGAGCTCCTTCTCCTCCTCCTCTCGGCCACCCCCTTCCTCTATCAGCCCCAAAGCTCAGGTAAACCCTAACCCGATATCTCTAGTAGCCATTTGACATGGACACGACACAGACACGAATACGACACGAACATATATAATATATGTGCTAATTCTCTTTGAGCAGTTATGTCATTTTGTAACTTTACTAAGGCAAAGTTATCTGTAGTTGAGGGTAGACCTCTGTCAACTTTGCTTCTGGCAAAGTTTATCATTGTGGCGATGCTAGCGATGTGACAAGACTAATACCTATGCCATTTTATTAACTTTGTTTCTGGCAAAGTATATTGTCGCGATGATGCTAGCTATACGACAAAGTTAATGTCCTAGCCATTTTTATTAGTGTATTACAAACTTCAGATTCATATAAATTGGTAAACTGCATGTTCAAGAATCAATTTACAAACCAAAGGTTTCCGATGGTATGTCGAGGCTAAGTCCCTAGTTATATTTTTGTTTCCGTCAAATGCTAAGCCTTTGCCGGGTTGTCGAGCCGAGCCAATATAATAGGTTCCGTTTGTTCGGTTGAATATTTTCAATGTTTAATAGACTGGACCTAATATTGAACTTTTGTCAAAAATATAAATTTGATAAACATACACTGAATTTTTACATTTCAATCATTTACAACAAAATACATCACTAAATTGTTACATTTCAATCATTGGGTATGTAATATCACAGAATTGTGAAAGCTTTGGAACAAAGGCCTCGTTTGGTTCACGAAATGGAAGGAAAAGGAAATCAATTCCTTGGCATTTCCTTTCCTTTGAAAAATTGTAATTCCCACTGATTTTCTTTTCCATTGTTTGGAAATGGCAAGGAATTTGGAAAGGAAAGTTAATACTTTAATGTGGAAAAGTGTTTCCTTGCATGGATGGATGTAATCACTTTCCCCCCTAATTTCCCTTCCATTGGGAATCATTTTCCTTTCCTCCTCAATTTCTTTGGCATCCAAACATAGGAAAGTAATCACTTTCCTTTCCCAATATACATGATTAGAAATGATATCCCAAATTGAGGATACCTAAATATTTTAGTTAACTATAGTGAATATATATCTAAAATTCTTAAGAAAGAACATACATACTAAGACTGAGATGAATTGAACTAGAAAGAAAACAAATTATTTTTTTAGAGAAAACTAAACTGAGAGAAACATGTATTTAAGTACTGTTTCCAACTTAAGATTTTGGAAACACTTGAAAATGATTTCCCTTTTGAAAGTCTCATATGTAGTTATGTTTCTCTAAGAGAAGAGCCTTGTCCAACTTTGTACTAATTCTTTCTAAATCGAGTTAGTTATCCTTCTTCCTTCATGATTAAAGTTCGGTCATCATAGTCATGATTATGGATATCCGATATCTTAACCAAAGTGAAATATATCTGAAATGTTAATAACATACATCTTATGAATTAAGCAAGGAAGTAAACAAACACAAATGATCCGAGAAATTGTATACGAGAACATTGGACTTGGACACGAGCACATTGGACTTGGATACGATACATTAGACTTGGACTATTAATCTAACATATACTTCATCGGAATGGTCGATATTACCGATTTCGATATCGATACTCATAGGAATGGTATGTTACCGATTTCGATATCGATGCTCATAGGAATGGTCTGATACCGATTTCGATATCGATACTCATAGGAATGGTCGATATGACCGATTTCAACATCGATACTCATAGGAATGGCATGATGCTGATTTCGATATCGATACTCATAGGAATGGTCTGATACCGATTTCAATATCGATACTTATAGGAATGGTGTGATACTGATTTCGATATCGATACTAATAGGAATATCCTCAAATGGTCCCCTGCAGTAGGCAGTAAGGGCATTTCAAGTATATATTTCCTTACCTTATTGGTGTGATACCGATTTCGATATCGATACTAATAGGAATATCCTCAAATGCTATTACTTTCACAAGTGTTTCAACGATGTGCTTGTATCTATCTTACAGAATTATCCTCAAATGGATATGGAGCTGAATTACTATCTGTGGAATCGTTCGTGGATATACAACCGTCATCCTGATGACATGTGCGGTGTGCGGGATGAATTCATAGAGGGTGTACACCAGTTCCTGCAGTTTGCCAAGGCGTTCCCTCAGTACATGGACGGTACCAAAATTAAGTGTCCGTGTGTGAGATGTCACAACTTGAAATATCATCCAGAAGTGGATGTCACGTATTATTTATACTCGAAGGGTTTCACGTCGAATTACTATCAGTGGAGCGAGCACGGAGAACTTGTGTCTTTAGCATCGGAGTACGAGCCTTATGTGGATGTCCACAACAACGCTCCTTACGACGATGGGTTGGTGAACATGGTTTTTGACGCGGCCGGGCCTAGTTTCGATCCGGATGATCATGATGCACCTAAGGAGGTACCGAACCCCGATGCTGCACAGTTCATGGAGTTGCTGGAGAATGCAAGGACTCCATTATATCCTGGTTGTGAGGATCATTCACCGTTGGAGGTGGTTACAAGATTGTTGAGCATCAAGTCCGATTTTAACATGTCGCAAGATTGCTACAACCGTCTTATGGAGTTGCTTATAGAAATATTGCCTGAGGGTGCGAAGTTGCCTAAAGACTTCTACCGATCTAAGAGGATGGTTATATCGCTCTGGATGGGATATAAAAAAATTGATGCCTGTCGCAACGGGTGCATGTTGTACTACAAAGACGATAAGGATAAAGACGCCTGCAGATTTTGTGGTGTCGATCGCTACAAGGCATGTGGTAGAGAAAAGTCTGTCGGTGCCAGGAAGCCTACCTCTTCGATACACTACTTGCCGTTGACGTCGCGGTTGCAGCGGTTGTTTATGGTGAAGAAAACTGCAGAAAATATGAGTTGGCATAAGCGAGAACATACCGAAGGAGTGTTGGATCACCCATCTGATAGAGAAGTATGGAAGCACTTTGATCGAGAGTATCCAGATTTTGCTTCTGATTCGCGTAATGTCAGATTGGGTCTCTGCTCCGACGGTTTTACCCCATTCGGACTTTTGGGATCCCAGTATTCGTGTTGGCCTGTGATCGTCACCCCGTACAATCTACCGCCTTGGATGTGCATGAAGACTCCGTATATGTTCCTCACCGTTATTATCCCAGGTTCAAACAATCCGAAAAGGAACATCGATGTGTATTTACAGCCATTGAGTGATGAGTTGAATCATCTGTGGGAAGTAGGTTCCAACACGTACGATGTATCTAGAAAACAAAATTTCCAGATGCGGGAAGCACTTATGTGGACCATCAACGACTTTTCGACCTATGGAATGTTATCTGGATGGAGCACGCATGGTCGTCTTTCATGTCCGTATTGCATGGACAACACTAAGGCTTTTCGTTTGAAACACAGAGGCAAATCATGCTTCTTCGATTGTCATCGATAATTCCTGCCGAAGGATCATCCGTACCGGAGGAACATGAATGCTTTTCGTGCTGGCGTTGTGGAGAAGGCTAATCCTCCGCCAAGGTGGCCCGGATACACGATATGGAAAGAGGTAAAAGATTTACCAAGAGCTATTGAGCAGCCTGCTACGGGCTACAAATGTGACAGATTTGGTCGCACTCATAACTGGACGAAGAGGAGTATATTCTGGGATCTTCCATATTGGAGCACCAATCTGATTAGACATAACCTTGATGTCATGCATATCGAGAAGAATGTGTTTGACAACATAATTAATACTGTAATGAACGTAAAGAGGAAAACGAAAGACAATCCAAAGGCTAGATTGGACTTGGAAAAAATATATAGACGTCTTGCATTGCATTTGATAGAGGACGGGAATGGGAAGTTGAAGCAGCCTAAGGCAATTTTCTCACTGGAGAAGGAAGATAAAGTGAGGCTTTGTAGGTGGATTCAAGGTCTGAAATTTCCAGATGGGTATGTTTCGAACTTGAGAAGATGCATCGACCTCAAGGAGAACAAACTGACAGGTATGAAGAGCCATGATTGTCACGTATTCATGGAGCGGTTAATTCCGATTGCATTTCGGGAATTCTTACCGCAGGCAGTTTGGGATCCATTGACGGAGCTTAGCATATTCTTCAGGGACCTTTGTTCTAAGAAATTTCTCGTTGATCGTCTAGAAAAGCAAAAGAAGGACATTGCGGTAACATTGTGCAAGCTAGAGAGGGTGTTCCCTCCTGGATTCTTCGAATCTATGGAGCATTTGCCGATTCATCTTTCCTACGAGGCAAGTGTTGGTGGACCCATCGAATATCGATGGATGTACCCGTTCGAGCGACATTTGAATCACCTAAAAAGAAAGGTAAAAAATAAGGCTCGGGTTGAGGGTTCTATTTGTGAAGCCTATTTTCTCGAGGAGATTACAAATTTTTGCTCCTCCTATTTCAAACCTCATGTTGCTACGAATAGAATGAGGGCTCCGAGAAACGACGACGAATATCAAGAATTTAATGATGGAATACTGAAAGTATTCAATGCGTCCGAAAAGCTTTCGGAGAAAATGAAGAAGAGATATTTGAATGACGAAGAGCTAAGGGCTGCTCAGTTGTATGTATTACTCAATTGCGACGAGGATAAAGTGGAGAAGCTAGAGGGGTAAGTAAGGAATGATGAGTTTATGTCATCTCAATGTAATAGTATAAGCTAATATTATTGTACTAATCGGCGGTTGCTTCGTTGTTTCCAGCACATATAATGATGAGTTGAGGCTGGTTAGACCCTACCTAACAGACGAAGCATTAGAACAAGAAATGAGACGTCATTTTTCTTCTTGGTTGAGCGAATATGTAAGTAGCTCGGTAATTACTGGCCTCTTCTAATGCAACTGTGCAATAAATAACTTATTATCACTTCTTTGATATTCAGGTCGATCGTCTAATTTCACCCGAGATTGAATTAATTAGAACTCTTGCCAAGGGACCAATTGCTTTTGTTAAAATATGGCCAAGTTACTGTGTCAATGGCTTTCGGTTCAAGTCGACAAATGCTCCGATCAGAGACAGCTTCCTGGATCTTGATTCCACGAAAAATAGTTGGTTGTGTATTAAGTCTTCGAACTACAAAGACGTCGATCCAGGAAATAATTTCTTTGGCATCTTGCGAGAGATTGTGGAGTTGTCATATAATGATGGCAGAGAACCTGCAAAGATCGTGTTGTTCAAGTGTGAATGGTTCGATCCGATTAAAAATCAAGGTTGGAAAATTGACAAGCATGGTCTTGTGGATATAAACTACAAGCGTAGATATTAAGGCTACGAACCGTTTGTCCTAGCAACTCAGGCTCAGCTCGTGTACTTCACAGCTTATCCGAGACGGAGAGCAACGAAGTCTGACTGGTGGGCAGTATGCAAGACTAAAGCTAGAGATACTTTTGATGTTGACGAAAAAGCTTACCAGGAGGACGAGCTACCTATTGTAACCAATATTATCGATGTGGACTCCACGGAAGTTACGCATTACACGACACATAATGTAGAAGATGTAGAATTATCCGAAGAGGAAGACGAAGTCGACGAAGGCGAAGATGAAAGTGAAGATGAGGAGGAAGAGGAAGATGAGGTCGAGGAAGACGAACAAGATGATTATTCTGAAGATGATTGAGAGAGATATACTTATCTGAACTTAGATGTTTCTTCTAGAATATATTATCTGGACTTAGATGTTTATTGTAGAATGTATCATCATATGTTATCTTGGTTATTATCTTATCTTTGTTGTACTTTCATATTTCTAGTCTCTATTATTTGTTGTATTATCATATGCTGTTATCAGGTATGGCAGGTCGTCGCGGATCGTTCCGAAAAGGGAGACGATGAGGTCATGATCCTCCGGTACTTCCTATAGGTACTGCTAGAGGACGGGGTTTTCCTTCAGTACCTTCTACTGGTACCGGCTCTGGATCCTCGTCGCCGATTACTCCGACATATCGGACAGTAGCTGGGCCTGCTGGGACGACATCATGTGGCATATCTCGTGGGACGAGTAGTTCCAGGCCTAATGAGAGTGCTCGCCCGTCTAGCGTTCCTGTTGCTGATACGACGATGGAGACGGATGAGCAGATGGTGGAGGCTGTACCGACGGCCGTGGCGGCTGCGCCGACGGCCGACCAGCATCATGCAGATGATGCGTGCGCACCTCCGGAGGAGAGGAGGACGGAGATCTGGGTCGACGGTACAAAGTAGGTGTTTTGGTTTATAATTTTTTTTTTCTGTTTTTAACATAAATTACCTTTTTTTCATAAATATAATATGTCTGTATAGATATCGTCCTCCAGAGGTACAAAGACGCCTAGGCCACATGCTGAGGCATAATTATGGTAGTCCTTGGATTAACTACTCTGATGCTCCAGACGAAAGGAAGAACTACTGGTTTACGCACTTCAAGGTTAAAATAGATTTGCTTTTATTATGAATCATATAATTAATTCATATTATATATAACTGATAAATATTTGGTTTGCGCTCTTCTAGGATATGTTTTTCTATCCACCGCACCGGGCCGAGCTTATCGAGGGGATGTTTCCTACCGTCGCTGCCAAGCTGATCCGCGACGCTATTAATGATCAGAAGGATCGTGATCGTGCCGAAAAGCCGATCCAAGGTTGGATCACCCCTGATCAGTGGAATACGATGAAGGCTCGATTCGACGAGCCAAGGTACAAGGAGAAGTCGGAGAAGGCCAAGACGGCTAGGCAACATGCCTCGAAGTGGTGCGGTGGGTCGATTCCGATGACGGAACATTTCCGTCGTCTGGTATGTCTTTCTCTTTTAGAAATATTATTTTAATGCAAATTCGATAAATTATTACTAAGATAATATATTTAATTACAGGTAAGGAAGGTCGGTAACGCCGACATGGTGACCGTCTTCCTGGCCACCCATCGGAAGGGCGAAGGCCTTATTGACGAGTGGGCCGAGCAGACCTATGTAAGTTTTATAATACGTTATCTTAATTTAATACTTCGTGTCAATTTTAATATAACTTAGTAAATATGATGCAAATAAATATTCATGTAGTTAGTAATAATAAGTACATTAATTAGAAATTAGAAATTATAGAGTACTATCCATACTTTCTAGGCCGAGTATCAGAGGCTGCGGGAACGGGCGACTACTAGTGCACCTAATGCAGGAGAGGTCGGTACTTTCTCGTATCCCACTCAAGCTCCATCGGTGGACGAGCTGTGGATGACCGCCGTTAGTGGACTCCATAGGGGTACATACTACGGTACGGGATCCTATGGCGCCCTAGTTGTGACCCAGTCCTCTAGGGCATCTCCTGCTAGTGTGCATGGTCCACAGCCGTCCCAGGAGTCTGCCCGAGTCCACCAGATGATGGAGTCTCTCCGTGATGACCTGCTACGATGGATCGAGGAGCAGTCTCAGCACCCTAAGGACGATCCTGTGCTGCTAGCACGATTGGATGCGCTCGACCGCGGTATTATGGAGCTCATGGAGACGACTGAGAGGACAGAGCACAGCGTTGGAGGATTTGAGCGCACGGTGACGGAGCTGCAGACAGCACAGGTGACCATGACCGATAGGCTGAGATTGGTGACAGATTCGATGGTCCAGAGCAGTGATAGACTGTTATCTACCATGGATTCATACAACCAGTGACTTACAGCGTTGGAGCGTACTGGTCCTCCGGGTGCGCCTTCATCGTCGTCGACTCCGCCGCCTCCACCGCCTTCTTCATCGACACCGACTCCACCGACGTCACTGCCTGATCCATCGGTATCGATTTCACTTGAAGAGTATGAGTTGTTCTTATCCCTTCGTCGCGGTGGTGCCCCTCCTGCACCAGATCCCTAGTAGTCCTAGTTAGGACTGTTTGTTTGTGTTTGTTTGATCCTTTGTTTGTGACTTGGATATTTGTTGGTTGTGTAGACTTGGATGTTTGGATCCTATTTGTTGGATCCTATTCTATTTGTTGGTTGTGTGTAGACTTTGGTTATTTGGTTGTAGACTTTGTTATTTGGTGTAGACTTGGTTATTTGGATACTTGTTGGTTGTGCTTATTCTATTTGTTGGATCCTATTCTATTTGTTGGATCCCTTTCTATTTGTTGCCTGCTATATTGTGCTATACTGTTGTTTATGTTATTATTCGTTTCAATTGGATGTTAATGTGCTTCTGTGGTTTACGTTTACCGGTGTTGAGTGTTCCACCGAAGGGGTCAACGAACCCAGGAAGAAAAGGATATCTGTTATACTGTATCTTTATGGTTATCTTTTTAAACTGCAGGGAGAAGAGTGTAGTGCCCCGTCCCGTTCAGTCAATCGGAGGAATCGAAACGCCGACGGCGTTCGGCCTTAGCCTTGCAACGACTGCTGGAAGACATCGCTCGGTCGAGGCGACCGCTCGCTCAAGTGGGGTAGTTTCGGTGAACTTGCCTCATCTTTGCCTTCACATAATAAATCATGTTTTCAACTTGCACAAGTAGGCTTAATAATAATAAAAGAGATGAATCCACATAGCTAAGGGAATAATCCCGACGGGTCGAAATAATTTAGAACATGGAAAAAGGTCCAACGGTCGGCTTAGAGTTGGTGCACGGCGTGCTTTGAAAATGACACTCGGTCCTTCGTCCCGTGGCTTGGGAGAAGGAATGTTGGTCTTCGATGCAAAAGCTAAGAGTTAGCCTAAGTCATAGGCGTCGCCCACATAAATGCTTAATAAAACGTACACGGTTCCACTGCGCAAGGCTTGGCATAGCCTTTGCTCGTCCCTCGGGTTAAGTCGTAGGCTTGAGTAAGTTAGGCAAAGTTATGCCGGTCGACCGAAGTCGTTCCAAGTGCTGTCCCGCTCATTCTGCAGTTGTCAAGTTAAGTAGTCCCTCGATCTCAAGGCCCGTCGACTTGGGCAGGAGTATCACGTAGAGCACGATTGGCTTAAGGCACGATGCACGGGCTTAGTGTCTAAGGCAAGGACTATGATTCAAGGTGAGTTTTAAGGAAGGGATATCAAATAGGCATTTATGAGTTGAACCAAATGATAGGATAACAAGGAAGGAAATGCTCGCGACCGTGGGTCGTCGAGGGGTCTCAAGGAAAGAATGCTCGCAACCGTGGGTCGTCGAGGGGTCTCAAGGATAGAAGTCTTGGTTTTGGTAAAGGAATGACTGTGTGAGACGTCAGTTTGTGTCGAGTCTTGCATGGTCATTTGACAACTTGTCGACAAGGACGATGAAACCTCGAGCGGTAACCCCTGGGCCATGGGGGCCGACTCGGCCTAGGAGGGAACAGGGTATAGTCGTGCGTAAGGTTTTGGCACAGGTTAAGCGGGGACTTGCGACGGGGCTAGCTACTTGCGTCGAAAGGATCCCGATTAACAAAACTATACGTCAAGGTATGGCTTGTGATGCCAGTGGCCAAGTTCATATAGATGTCGGCAAATAGCGGCTAACCGCGTATATACCTTTGGATTGAGTTGAGTTGAAGGTGTGTACAGTTAGAACACAAAGTTCGAGCCTAAGATTGGGTTTCAACATAGGCGTCGTGCTTCGGCACGAGAGGTGGCGTTAAGTCTTGAGTTGTCGGCATATAAGTTCCTTAAGTTGGTTGAGTTGTTTGAGTTAAGTCGGGAAACCGTCGCAAGGCAAAAGTGGGTCGACATAAGTTCAGAAGTCTTGATTGGGTCAGTTGGTGGTCAAGTAGCAAGGGCCGCTAGGCGGCGAGGGCCGCGAGGCGGCGATATGGTTAAGTCTTACTGAATAACGAGGCACAGCCTCAGCAAGGGTTTGAAGCACGGTCACACGGGAATGAGATCTTATCGCATAGTTGCGTCTCTGATTTAAGCCATAAGGCAAACACGACTTGATAGGTTAACGTTGTTGGCACGAGAAGGGTCTTGAGGCAAGGTATGAGTTAACGTCGAATGTTGCAAGCACGGGATGGTCTAATGACACAAGGTAGGCAAGGCGTCGGTCATAAAACGGATCCTAAGGCAAGACTAGAAAGACAATTAATAAGAAGGGACTATGTTGCACAAAGCAAATAAAACGTGCGGGTTTTGTATGGGTGGGCGAGGAGCTCATTCCACCAGTACAGTTGAGTACTGACACCCACATAGTTTACATGTGCAGGCACAGGTAGAAGCTTGTGGCGCGAAGCTCGCTTGGATGCGTCGAGGCATGGAGTTACTTGGCGATTTGAAGCGTGCGGCCGCATGGAGTCAAAACTTATACAGGACATAATGTATGGACATCGCCTTCCGAAGCTTCCACTGGATCGAGCATTTGTATTGATAGATGAGAGAGAGCAGAGTGAACTTGTAAATGTGAGGAGAGTGAGCTTGAGTGATTGTAATTTGGCCTTGCGCCCACAAATGTAACCTTGTATTCGGTATCAATAAAGAGTTTCTTTTGAATGACTTGTGTTCATGTGTTTACTTCAAATTCTGCTGCTATTATTCAATGTCTCTGCTCGGGACTTCTGTGCGACGACCCCGTCGCAGCCGCTAAAATCTGCCGTTATGGAACCTGCCTTGCACGAGCGCAATCTAGGCTCGTGCGACATCACGCCTTAGCGAGGACGATCGCTCCTACGGGAGCGGAGCGTGACATAATGGTATCAGAGCACGGCTTTACGTCCTTGGACTATCGATTGAATTCTTTAACTCGTTGTTTCCGCGAACTCTGAATTGTGCTTCCGCAAGTTGATGTCGTTGGTGCGCTCTCTCTCAATTGTCCCACGGGATGTCCATACAATAAGTCTATCTATTTTGCAAAACATAGGAGAACAGTTTTTGATAAGAAACAAAAAGAGGGTTTACGTAAGCACGGTTGGCTAAGTCAGGCTGGGCATATACACCAAGGATTGTGTCGACCTTAGCAAAGTCGAGTGCGGGATTCATAATATTTCAAACAAGGATGGGTTGGACTTGGTTGAGTAAGTGGGGTGACTGTCGATAGGGGTGCTATCGAGCGACGATATCGTCGATGCGATATAGATGGTCGTGCGTAGAAATTGAGGAATGGTTCGAACGGGATTCGAAAAGTCAATTTTGATTCAAAGGATAGTTTTGAGAATTTGTTGAATGACTTTATTCCTGAGTGGTGTATGCGATGGGCTCAGGAATGACGATCGATCAATCGAGGATTCGGGGGGTGTCGATGAGTCTATCAGCAAGCGTCGTATTATGCAAAGCCATAGATTGAGTATCAATGAATAAGTCTTAGTCTTGAAGTTTGACGAGTGGATTCGAACAACCTAGAATTGATGTGCACGGAACGTGCACGGGATTGAGGATTACGCAAGTATGAAATACGAAAACGATTGAGTAGGTGAAATCGAATCGAGGAAAAGTTAAGGTGTAGCGAATGGATAACTTGATCGAGAAAATTGATACGGATCGTATACGAAAAGTTAGCATGACAGGTAGATAGCGTGCATGGAAGGCTTGATTTTAAAGTACGCGAATGACTCTAAGGATTGGATTGAATGTTGCTCGATGATTGAGTTAGCAAAGGATTGATGCGAATTGAGGAAATACGTTGGTCGATGACTTAAGATAGACGGATGAACAATACACGAATTTGGGTTTGAGAAATTTGATGTTGTGAATGAATCGAGGGATAATGATCGAACTTGAATTTGAATGTCGAGGAGATTATCCAGTCGGACGATAGCATCATTCGCACGACTCAGAACTTGTTGCAAAGGAAGATCGTCGGGTTACGCATATCATCGATGGTATTGAGGCGTATCAAAGATTGATATGCGATAACTCGGGGCTACTCTGACTCAGCGAATGACGATCGTGCAAGTGTTATTGTTCGGATGGATGCGATACTTAGGATTTTGATCGAGATAAATGTTGGATGAAAATGATCGTGTCTTGATGGTTACGTTGATAGCCACAACGTCGACGATCCTATCTTGTGCGAGCGCAACTCCAGCCTCGCACATGCGTTGCGTCGGATTTGGGGCGATTGTTCCACGTGAGCGCTGACATGGTGATTCATGTCGCGGGAATGATCGAACTCAGAAAATCAGGACGCGGCAACTTTGATTGTCTCGACTTGTCGGTTTGATGCGGAGGAAAACTCAGGGATTTATAGGACTTATGATTGATGATTGAATAGACTTGAGGATTGAGTAGGTCCAATCCGCACATCGAGAATGAATTAGTCTAGACGCAAAACAAGAGTTACGTTCCGATGAGGATAATTATCCCGCGGGAGCGTGCATGGTGATTCATGCCCACCGTAGATAATCTGACTCGCATGAGATCGGGGCGCAACGTATTGTTAAGTCAGACGACCTTGTGATCGTTTGCGTGAATTGGGATAGATGACTTAGAGAGTATGGAATACGAATTATGGTTTAGCGATGAATTGTGTCGTAGCATGCTTGACTTGGAAGGATTGATAGGCGGATTACGTCGAACGTGTTCGAAGGGATAGACTATGCAAAACGGCTTGAGGAACGAGTGAGATTGATATGTTAAGGAATTGATTGAAACGTAAGTTGTCATAGGATGGCTTTGCTGAATGACTCGGACCCCGTGTGACGAAATATTGGGATGTGCGTAGGCAATCTATGCTCGATGTTCAGAAATCAGAGTGATGCAAGCTTGGGTAGAAAACCCCGTACTATCAACTTGGTTTGACCTTAGGATGGGGTCAGTGTTGATATCGTTGTTTGGGAACTATGATTCCAATACTGACGGAAAGACATAGCCTAGCAGTTAGGCAGACGTTCCGGTACGGAGCGATAGGAATGGTGAAGGCACCACTCATGAGGCTTGGTTGACATGCATGTATATCAAGGACGCTTGAATGCGTGCACGATCCGACTCGAGTGGTGATGGCGGATTCGCTATCACGAGGCTTGGTTGAAATGCATGTATTTTGGGGACGCCTAAGATATGTGCACGATCCATACTAAGTGATACATTAAATTCAAGTAAGATTTGAGAAACGAGAAAGTATCGAGGATCTTGAGATCGTAAGTTTTGAAGAAAGGATTGAGGGTAGCACGAGCGTGGCTCAGATTTGAGTATGGCATAGGAGAATTGTGTGCGAGAGTTCTTGAATATTGAGTAAAGTGATAAGTCGATAAGTGTACTCAGTTAGTTTCGAGGACGAAACTTTTTCTGAGTGGTGTATGATGTAGTGCCCCGTCCCGCTCAGTCAATCGGAGGAATCGAAACGCCGACGGCGTTCGGCCTTAGCCTTGCAACGGCTGCTGGAAGACATCGCTCGGTCGAGGCGACCGCTCGCTCAGGTGGGGTAGTTTCGGTGAACTTGCCTCATCTTTGCCTTCACATAATAAATCGTGTTTTCAACTTGCACAAGTAGGCTTAATAATAATAAAAGAGATGAATCCACATAGCTAAGGGAATAATCCCGACGGGTCGAAATGATTTAGAACATAGAAAAAAGGTCCAACGGTCGGCTTAGAGTTGGTGCACGGCGTGCTTTGAAAATGACACTCGGTCCTTCGTCCCGTGGCTTGGGAGAAGGAATGTTGGTCTTCGATGCAAAAGCTAAGAGTTAGCCTAAGTCATAGGCATCGCCCACATAAATGCTTGATAAAGCGTGCACGGTTCCACTGCGCAAGGCTTGGCATAGCCTTTGCTCGTCCCTCGGGTTAATTCGTAGGCTTGAGTAAGTTAGGCAAAGTTATGCCGGTCGACCGAAGTCGTTCCAAGTGCTGTCCCGCTCATTCTGCGGTTATCAAGTTAAGTAGTCCCTCGATCTCAAGGCCCGTCGACTTGGACAGGAGTATCACGTAGAGCACGATTGGCTTAAGGCACGATGCACGGGCTTAGTGTCTAAGGCAAGGACTATGATTCAAGGTGAGTTTTAAGGAAGGGATATCAAATAGGCATTTATGAGTTGAACCAAATGATAGGGTAACAAGAAAGGAAATGCTCGCGACCGTGGGTCGTCGAGGGGTCTCAAGGAAAGAATGCTCGCGACCGTGGGTCGTCGAGGGGTCTCAAGGATAGAAGTCTTGGTTTTGGTAAAGGAATGACTGTGTGAGACGTCAATTTGTGTCGAGTCTTGCATGGTCATTTGACAACTTGTCGACAAGGGCGATGAACCCTCGAGCGGTAACCCCTGGGCCATGGGGGTCAACTCGGCCTAGGAGGGAACAGGGTATAGTCGTGCGTAAGGTTTTGGCACAGGTTAAGCGGGGACTTGCGACGGGGCTAGCTACTTGCGTCGAAAGGATCCCGATTAACAAAACTATACGTCAAGGTATGGCTTGTGATGCCAGTGGCCAAGTTCATATAGATGTCGGCAAATAACGGCTAACCGCGTATATGCCTTTGGATTGAGTTGAGTTGAAGGTGTGTACAGTTAGAACACAAAGTTCGAGCCTAAGATTGGATTTCAACATAGGCGTCGTGCTTCGGCACGAGAGGTGGCGTCAAGTCTTGAGTTGTCGGCATATAAGTTCCTTAAGTTGGTTGAGTTGTTTGAGTTAAGTCGGGAAACCGCCGCAAGGCAAAAGTGGATCGACATAAGTTCAGAAGTCTTGATTGGGTCAGTTGGTGGTCAAGTAGCAAGGGCCGCTAGGCGGCGAGGGCCGCAAGGCGGCGATATGGTTAAGTCTTACTGAATAACGAGGCACAGCCTCAACAAGGGTTTGAAGCACGGTCACACGGGAATGGGATCTTATCGCGTAGTTGCGTCTCTGATTTAAGCCGTAAGGCAAACACGACTTGATAGGTTAACGTTGTTGGCACGAGAAGGGTCTTGAGGCAAGGTATGAGTTAACGTCGAATGTTGCAAGCACGGGATGGTCTAATGACATAAGGTAGGCAAGGCGTCGGTCATAAAATGGATCCTAAGGCAAGACTAGAAAGACAATTGATAAGAAGGGACTATGTTGCACAAAGGAAATAAAACGTGCGAGTTTTGTATGGGTGGGCGAGGAGCTCATTCCACCAGTACAGTTGAGTACTGACACCCACATAGTTTACATGTGCAGGCACAGGTAGAAGCTCGTGGCGCGGAGCTCACTTGGATGCGTCGAGGCATGGAGTTTCTTGGCGATTCGAAGCGTACGGCCGTATGGAGTCAAGACTTATACAGGACATAATGTATGGACATCGCCTTCCGAAGCTTCCGCTGGATCGAGCATTTGTATTGAGAGATGAGAGAGAGCAGAGTGAACTTGTAAATGTGAGGAGAGTGAGCTTGAGTGATTGTAATTTGGCCTTGCGCCCACAAATGTAACCTTGTATTCGGTATCAATAAAGAGTTTCTTTTGAATGACTTGTGTTCATGTGTTTGCTTCAAATTCTGCTGCTATTATTCAATATCTCTGCTCGGGACTTCTGTGCGACGACCCCGTCGCAGTCGCTGAAATCGACCGTTATGGAACCCGCCTTGCACGAGCGCAATCTAGGCTCGTGCGGCATCACGCCTTAGCGAGGACGATCGCTCCTACGAAAGCGGGGCGTGACAAAGAGGACATTCTGTATTTTATTTTTTTTACAGATTTACCGACGTTTATCGACGTTTACCGACGTCCACCGACGTACGTTTGCGTCGGTAAACGTCGGTAAATCTGCAAAATTTTCCAGGGTACCGACGTTTACCGACGTCCTTATATGTCGGAGACCGTCGGTAAACGTCGGTAATAATTCCAGGAATTACCGACATTTAGTGACATAATAGTCGTTGCCAATCTACCGACGTAACGACGGTAAACGTCAGCAAATTCCCAGTATTTTACCGACGTTTTGCGACATTTTCAACGACGTTAATTCACCGACTAAATGACGGTAAACGTCGGTAAGTTCCCAGGATTTTACCGACGTGTAGCGACTTTCAACACGTCGCTAATCCACCGACGAAACGACGGTAGACGTCGGTAATATCCCAAGATATACCGACGTAATCATACGTCGGTGAACGTCGGTATTTGCGACGTTCGGTGACGTTTTAAAGATCAGCGACTTACGTTTCCGCGATAAGTCCAAAACGTCGGTAATTGCGTCGGTAAATATTTTTAGCGACGTAATTTGTCGTTTTAGCGACGTCTTTAGGCGACGCTAAAACGACTTATTCTGGTAGTGTTAGGATCAGTTTCATACTATAACTTGCAGATGCTCCTTTGATCTACTCTCCTAGAAAGCAAAATGGTATTACGGACTAATTAATTTCTGGGCTAATTAGCGTTTCGTCTCTGGATTTTATATCAGTTTAGACTAAGTCCTTACATGTCCAATTGAGAGCTTAGACCCTAGATTTTTTTTTTCTTTTTTTTCCATTAATCCCTTCCTAACCTATATATGGAAATTTTATTACCAAACATGAAGGGAGGGTAAAATAGGAAAAATAAACAAAATAAAAATAAAAATTTAGGGTTTAAAATCTCCAATTGGACATATGATCAAGAATTAAACTCTAAACTGGTATAAAACCCAGGCCTAAACACTAATTAGCCCTTAATTTTCTGATATATTGCTAGCATTGTTGCATGGTGTGTGATTAAAAGGCTGATTGAGAGAATGACTCGACACAAGAATGAAGAAGAATTTCCAACTACACTAAAAAAAATGATGATTGGTGCATAACATTTCCCTGATGAAACAAAAAGACATCAACAGTAATAACTTAACTAATATCTGAGGTCTCTATTATGGAAGCAAGTTGGAAATAGTTGTTCATAGATCACTAGATTGTGGGTCGTAGGTGTGAAAGAGCATAATACATATGAAAGGCCTTTGCGACATACATATATATTATGTGTTACATCATTCTCACCCAGCCTAGAACAATTTATACTCTTAAAATCTCTATCAGCCAAATACAGTTACTATAAGTGCGCGTCATCTGACTTCTCCAGCCTACAGCTCTAATGATCGTGATTTAAGTATAGGCAAATTACTGGTACTCAACAATGTATCATCAGCGATGGCCTCCATCCGTTGCCACATAGCCATACATCGGCGTCGGCAGGACGACCAACGGTAGATACATTGAATATTAATTGTATGTGTGTCGCCAGATCGTCGGCTAGGCGTCACTAAGTTACATTGTTAAACGCGGGTATAACGCGGCAACTCATGGTCACTTTTTGAATTTAATGGGCTATGGCCACGACCGTCGCCAGGCCGTCGTCCAGTTCTGTGCCCTAGTTTTAAAACAAAACAAATAGACACCTATACTTAATCACTATCATTAGAACTATTGTACCCTAGTTTTAGCGACGCTTTTGGGACTCATAGGCGACACATTGATCAGTCATCCAGTCGTTACCCAATTGAGTATCAAAAGTCAATTGCAATATCAAAAACTAGGAGTCGTCGCATATGCGTCGCCAAATAGACACCGATCGTGATGCTAATCTGACGTTAAGAATTTGTTTAATCTACTGCAGGTTTGGTTGCTAGGGCGTCGCTAAGACAATGCCAAACTAGTTCGTCGCTAGTATGACAACAAGTCGTCGGTACATAGTGCGTCGCCAAGTGGTCACAGAGTCGTCAAAGGCTTGACTGCTTAGCAACGGAAGCATGTTAGCGACGAGTAAATTACCGACGCCCATAATCTGTCCTATATCTATCGCCATGTCACCGCTAATGCTTTTTAGCGACAACTCGACAACGGATCAGTCCGTTGCTAAAACCCTGTATTTTTTTTATTGTCCCAACCGGAGTTGATCTATGGGATATGATATTGGACTGGATTCATATGCTTTAAAAGAAAAATTCCTTGGTAAGGCCTAGACCAATCCTAGTTAGCTATATCTCGTGCTTCCACTTTCTATCTGATGTAGAACTAAACTACCAACTCGATTGCCTCTATGTTGCAGTTAACTATATCTCGTGCCCCCTCTTTCTATCCAATATAGAACTAAACTGCCAACTTTATTGTCACCATGTTGAGCAATCAATCGAATATGAGATGCAACCCAACAATTTCTACCTTAGCTCGTGCAAGAAGGCTGAGCAATCAGGCACCAGGAGATCCAACATATCGACCCACTTTACTTTTGAAGTCAATATGTATTACGTCCAAGATTAGGTCTGATGCACTCCTAACTCCATATCGAGAAGAGAGTTTATATAATCCGATTATACGTACCCCTCTTAACATTGGGGTATGATACCATATGTAGAGAATAAGGTGTAAACCGAACTGAAGTTGATTCTTTGAGGTATATAATATTGGACTGCATTCATAAGCCTTAAATCAGAATTACTTGTTAAAGCCTGGTCCAATTCCAATTATATATACCTCATGCCTCACTTTCTATCCGATGTTGAACTAAACTGCCAACTGTATTATCATCATTTTGAGCGCTCAAACGAATGCTAGATAGATATAATCAAACACTTTGCAACTAAAGACAGCAAATTTTTCTCCTTTTTGGAGTTGTTATATCCTGGACTATTATAATGAGTGACTAAACATCTTGAACTTTGTTTCAATTTGTAACATGCTACACATATATGTTAACAAATGTGCCCTTCGTGTTTCATACTTTGTCATACCCTACCTTGCCCATATAGGGTAGAATGCATGTAAGATCAGGAAGAGTTCACAATATTTAGTTGCTAGTTTTTTTCCTTCTTTCTTTTTTTTTCTTTTTATCGACAATAAAAGGAGATTTATTAATAGAACAACCAGACTTTCCAAGATGGAAAATATTAGAAACAACCCCAACCAAATTTAAAATAAGTACCACACATGCATGCAACACAACCAAGTTAGTACCTAAACATCATGAATCCACCATTAGCTACACACAGACCGTTGTTAGGCTATCTAGGTAAGCGACTAGCAGAACACATGTTTGTATATTTGAAGCAACATCAATGGGAGAGGAAGATCTGTCATTGAAAACTAGTTTATTCCTTCATTCTTTGCGAGCCAGATGTGCCAGAGAGATAGGTAGCAGACCACCATCATCCTCAACTATTTCAGTTTTTTAACTTAATACCTGAACTACTTTTTTTTCAACTTGATACCCTAAAATTTTTTTGGACAATAATGCCGGTGCTCAAAATTTAAAATTACCCCCAACACGCACCCCCCTCCCGCACGTCCCCCCCCCCCCGCGCTCCGACCACCCGTCCCCGTCCCCCCTCCGGTCGCCTCCAGCTCCCTCTCCCACTCCACCTCGTCTGCACCCCCCCGGCTCCCCTCTCCGGCCGCCCGCAACCCCCCTCCCCTCCGGCCGCCCGCACCCCTACCCCCTCCTCCACCCATGCCCCCTCCTCACGCACCGATGGAGGGAGGAGGGGACATCGACTGTCGGAGATGGAGGGGGGAGCATCGACAGAGAGGGAGGGGGGTCATCGCCGGAGAGGGAGGAGGGAAGCATGGGGAGAAAGAGAGAGAGAGAGAGAGAGAAAGAGAGAGAGAGTCAAGGGTAGTTTCGTAATTTTTTTGTTTTAGGTATTAAGTTGAAAAACTAAAATAGTTAAGGGTATCGAGCAGGTTTGGGAAGATCGACGACTCTTGGGAAGCGCGAAGGCATGAGCAGATGGGGTTCGTTGTGAGGCGGATTCGTCGAGCTGGGGAGCTATCGTAGAGGAGACCCCTGGCGGCTCGGCGCAGGGGCAGCGCGGAGGCGGCTCGCCGGTCGCATCGAGGTGAGGGTTTTAGATTTTTTTCCCCTTTTCCTTTCTCTGGTGTGGTGGGTATTGCGGCGACACCGTTTGTGGCGGTGGTGACGCCCAGGGCCGGGATGTGGAGATAACGGCGGTGCCGGATTTGGGGATTTGGGACGGTGGTAGTGGTGTTGTGGGATGCTGGTGACGGTGGTGGTTATACTGATGTTGTTGGCGGTGGACGCGGCCGGGGATGGCAGTGGCGGGTTTGTGATAGTGAAGGAGGGTGGAACGATGCCAGCGGTGGTTGCGGGGTTTTCTGTGATGGCGAGGACGGGTGTCGGGATGGGTCGGGATGTCGGAGATGCAGGATGGTGATGTCGGGACGGCGATGGTGATGGCGAGGAGTCAGGGCTAGCTTAGGATTTGGGTTTATCCGTGTCGGGGATGTCCGACACGTCAAGATGGAGGTCCGGGATTGTCGGACTCGGGACGGGATTATGATGTATTTGTATTGGAGAAAATATAGTGGATGGGAGTCACGGACACGATGCACAATGGGGTAGAAATTTAGTATTGTGGAGTTCATAAAAAAGAGAGCAAGTACCTCTCATTTTATAGGAGGTGGGAATCCCATTAGGATAAAGACTAGGATATTTTAAATGCCATAAGATAATTTTATAATTAAATTCAAATTAATTTAAACTCGTTTTAAATCATCTTGAATTTAAAGCTATTCAAAATAAGTCAATAAAATCTTTTCAAACGTAAATTATCACAATCAATTAAATTTAAACCAAAACACTATTTTAAAATACTTTTTTGAATAATAAAATATAATATTAAATAAATTTCAAAAATAGAATTATATACATAAAATCTAAATTTATGTACCTCGTATGCAATGAATATTTGCATAAAATATCATTTTCAAAATTACTATTTATATAACCTTTCAGATGTAAAATAAAGAATTAAAATTTCCAATATGACGCATTTTACCACTTTAAGTAATTGAAAATATTTATTATTTATTATTTGAAAAATCAAGCTTCTAAAATAAAATATGTATATATATTTTTTTTTACAAAAATATGCACCTCGCACATATTCGCACTCGACGAGGCATATGAAAATTTGAACTCATACGCGACGTTTAATACGAAAATTTCGTACGTGACGTATAATACGACTATGCGACGTACAATTACAAAGTAAAAATTTATACCAAATAAAAAATCATAGTAGAAAATTAGGGAGTTTACATCCTACCCAACTTAAAAGAATTTCGTCCTCGAAATTTAGGAATAGGTATGGTAGGTAGGGTTCTGGAGGTAGAAGGAGTTTGCCATAAGAACCCATGATTTAAATCATTAGACGATATTCGATGAAAATTCAATGGTAAGATGATGGCCAATGCATGACAACCTATCGATGTTTAAGACCATTCAACGCTACCCTTTTCTATAGACATGCAATCTTATAAGTCGGCAATAACTTCTTCAATCCTAGTGTTGAATTGTAACTCGATAAAAATTTCTATTCAAGTTAAATCTCAACATAACCAAATACTCGCTTTCTTATATATCTATCATTTTCTCATCAGATTTAGATTTCCTTGAATCAATTCCCTCTTTTTTCTTTATTCGATTTGATAACTATCCTTTAAAGAACCTCAAATACTACTTAAAATTCTTGACGCATACTCTTGGATATATCAACCTTCAAATTGATGTTTACTCAACCCACAAACAATCGATTCCTTAAAATATGTTCTCATATGCGATCTCACATAACGAGTAATTTAATAAGTCATAAAACTTTAACTTAATAAATTTGCAATCTTCACCAGTCAACATATCTATATATTTTATCGAGCTCTAACCTTCTTGAAATTTTAAGTCCATGAATCAATTTAATCGAAGATGTGAAATCATATCCATAATTGTATAATTTTTGATAAATCCAAACTATTACATTCTTCCTACACTTTTCAACTTGAACTAGTTTCCCCTTGCTTAATTACCTTCATAGAAATTTTCTTCACTCCATTTAGTCGAGAGTAAAATTTATCCCACTTTGTTATGACCTTTAAATCACCATCATTACATATTTAAATTCTGAAATCATCAAAAGTTTAAGAGTTTACACCCTTCTTGAAAACTACTAACTTCAAACACTCTATCTATTATCTCAAAAACTTCTTCACAATAGGTTACCACGAAGAAACAAATTGTTGATCAAGAACTCCACTCTCATTTGATCAAAAAATAATCCGCCTAATAAGGTTTATCGTAATATTTCACTTACGCATATTCAACCATTTTATTCGATTATACCACTACTCTCTTCTAGGGAATTCTAATCTCTTTCTATCCAAAAGGAAGTCATGATCCATTTCATCTTAAAACGAGGAAATCATAAAATGAACCAAGTTGCATGAACCACGGTGGGATCATAGTGAAATATGGTTGAAACAATTTAACCGGAAAGAAGGAAGTAACGGTTGTTAATGTTGCATGAAGAGTAAAGATGGTATGGATCTAAGTAAATCAAGGTAAGGCATTAAATAAAAGGACAACTATTTAGCAATCAAAATAAAACACAAGATAAGTATTTAAGGAATTAAGCAGATCACAATCATATATGGGATCGAAAGAATTGAGTCAAGATTTGGTCTCTAACTGAAGATAGAAAGGATAATGGTATTATGGTAGGATTTATAGCTAACCATTTTGACTTGAAAGTCGTATCATAAAATAGAGTACAAGGGGGCGTGTTTTAGTGGCACATGGTATACCTACATGAAGGTGGGCTCGTCTAGGTCTTGCATATGGAATTTGTTGGATAGAAAAGTCTAGTGTTGTGCTCCAACTATCCAAGTTACGGTAAAGGACACAAAAGACTTTAAAACAGAAAGTGGGAGTTCATGAGATAATGGTTAACGCACAAAATAAATGACCAAGTTAAAGCATGAAACAAAGATAAGATTCTAGTAGATCAAGGTAAAATAAGTTAGGAATACAATTTCTAGAGATATGATAGCCACTTGATGGGGTATGATCAAGGAACAATCCAATTATTTCTCAAGTTTCAAATGGTTAGAAAGTCACGATAAAATCTAGATTTGAGGGAATATTGAGTGAGTCAAGATCGAAATATAACCATATGATTTGGTAGATGACCAACTACACTTGAGTATATACAACTATCATGGTCATGAGTGATATGGCAATTAATGTGGACTACTTTATCTATCTTGGTTGCCTATCCATATTTGAATCTATAAATTTGACTTTGCAATATAATTCTCCAAATAATCTAATAAAATATCTTTCTAAGATGCCAATCATACTCATAACTTAAAATTTAAATTTCTTTTAATCAACCTCAAGATAAAATTTCTCCAAAAATGTATCATAAACTAACATTTCTACCTTATCTAGTCACATCAAAATCATAACTTAAGATTTTCAAAATTTCTAATCAATCTCGAATAAACCTTTATTGTGTCACAAATCCAATCTATATATTTTTCTTCTTCTATCATTAATCCAAATCTTAACTCAAAATTTAAATAGGTTTTTTAACAATCGTAATTCATAGATCCTCAATTTGATTTTATATCCATCAAAATATTTTTAACCAAAATTCTTAGTATCCTTACTTCAAAATTTACGAACTTATTGATTGGGAACTATACAACCCAATTTAAAACCAAGCTTTATCAACCGCCCTTATAAATCTTATAGCAGCATTTAAATTTAAAAAATTCTTTTCAACTAACTTTATATCTCTTCAAGGATGTATACCTATAATCAAATGAATCATAAATATTTTTCAAAGACCTTCAAAATCAAAACTCAAATATCAAATCAACTTTCTTTCTCAATTGTATATAGATCTCACTATCCTTTTGTAGATCCAAATAAAGTTCTAAAATCCTTCGAAGTTATTAATGTTGCTACTACCCAACTTGGAACTAAATAATCCTTAAGTTCATACTTCTAGAAAAATATGGTTCCTTATATCTTTATAACTCGAATAGGATCTCAATGCATCCTAGTTGTCAATATAATCCTACTAGCCATGGGGTTGACCTATGAGCATATACTAGTGTAGTCATCCAACTATCAAGTATGGAAATAAGGATTATGGTAGGAAGAGCTCAAGCAAGATGTAGATCAGTGGAGTTGAATAAATGATTCGAAAATTTAGTCAAGGAAGAGGGTCAAGTAGGTGGATGAGATCCTAGACTCTAATCCTATGTTGCAGGCTCGTTCGGTACAGTCATGTAACCGAAACGGCAAACTTGACCTGCATAGGCCACCACAAAAACATGTAACACCCTAGTCCCAAAATACTTGGAACTAGATACGTATCATGTCAGCTGTATACATACGAGTAAATAAAAGGCTCATATGTATACATAAGCTGTAAAAAAATGTAGAAAGCCATGCTAAAACTAAATCTCATCCACAAATATGAAGTTTTAATGATATAATCAAATAATCATTTGTACAAACGTTGGGCGGAAACATATCCACTACCAACAAGTTTAAATAAGAAAGAAATATACAATTAACTGATTTGGTCGGGCGAACACTACCAAAATACAATAAATTAGCGACAACATATTAGCGACGGATAAGTTCCGTCAGCGTTAGCGACGGATTTGCGGCAAATAACCGACTGAATACCGACGACAAGCCGATACATTTTTTATTTTATTTTAAGGGGGAGAAAAGATCGCTCATCCATCGTTAGGGCGCCGGAAACATAGTGACGGATTAGCAGCCGTCGCTATGAAGTCGATTATTTGGCAGAAATTGTTGGAAGAAATGGCGGGACAATTCTTCGACTACGTAGCGACGGATATGCCGTCGGCAAGTATCAAAAAGAGCGACGGACTAGCGACGGATTTTATCTGTCGCTAGTCCGTCGCTAAATATACGTTCCAGACTTAAATTGAAATGACGGAAGGAACTTTTTATTCCCCCTAAATTTCACACTCTCTCCTCTCTCTCTCTCCTCTCTCTCTCTCCTACGACGGTGATCAATCGGCAACCTCCCTCTCCTCTCTCTCTCCCGCGGCGGTGATCGGCGACCTCTCCTCTCTCTCCCAAAGGTAATCCCCTCTCCCTCTCTCTCTCTCTCGCGCACGCACGGTGGTCGTGGGTGCAACGGGCCGGGGGCATCGGGGGCTGCGGGCGCGGCGTCGACTGCGGGGGCGGCGAGGGCTGTGGGTTTGGCGGGGGAGACGGGGGGTGGGGGGGCGGCGGGGGGTGGGAGGGACGGCGAGGTGTTATGGGTGGCGCGCGCGGGGCTGCGGTGGCGGCGGGGGGCGGCGGTGGCGGCGGGGCCGGCGGGGTCGGCGGTGGCGGCAGGGGGGTGGGGGTGCCGGGGTGAAACCATCGAGTGGTGAAACCCCCCCCCCCATGTGGGCATACATTTCCCCTAGGACACGAGTGTTTGGTTTGGCTTTCATTCATTTCTTTTGGGTTCGATTTCATGTTTTCTTTTGATACACTGATATAGGCAGTTTACTATTTTTTTTTAAAATGTTCAATTTGAAATCCAGGTTTTAAATGAGTATTTGAAGGCCTATATACATGTATTTGAGGGTATATCTATGTAAAATAGATTGGCAGTTATTGATACATATGGCCATGTGCTTGAGAGGTTGGGGGATGCCTCTCCTTGGCAGGGAAAGCCCTGCAACAGTAAGAATGATTGTGGCCATGTGGCCTGTGTGATGTTGAGTGAGGGAGGAAAGTGAGGGTGTGTGTGGCATGGATTGTGAGTGTTATGTATTTCCTGTGTATTAATAGAGTGTTAGTGAGAGAGTCGTTTGGGTAGTATTGAGTGCAAGTGTCTGATACTAGGAAGTATCAGGGAGCATTGAGTCAGAGAGCATATGTCTCATTTGTGTGTGTCTTGGGATAATCAATAGGAGAGTAGAGTGTATCAGTTGTGTGCTTCGATATATATGTATATATCTATACATCTAACTGTGATATACATATATGTATGTGTGCTTTAGAGAGTGATGAATGAAGGCAGGCCTACCATGCCTATTAGCATGCAGGACGGCTTGGGGTGTAATGTGTGAGTGTAGGCATGGTAGGAAATATAGGTAATGCTAGTATAACTAGACTAAGGTAGTGCTTGCTAGATAGTAAGGACACTATAGTATCCTAACCAAGTTAATTTTATCCTAGATATTTAGGATATAGCTTCCATATCCTAGAAGTGGACTCTTGCAATTTAGAAATAGATAGATTGACTCAGTTTGATTAATTGACCTATAATGACTCTAAAACTTGATTTGTTGCTGCAAGCAGACAACACCACAAAAATATTTACTGACTCGTCAAGTTGAACCGTGTATAACATGCTCGACGCTTAAGAGGAATCATTTGGACTTAGTAGACTATCGAACTATCGGTATCGGTATCGGTATCGAACTATCAGACTATCGGTATCAGTATCGAACTATCGGTATTGCTAGCGGACTATCGGACTTTCAATATCGGTATCGAACTATCGGTATCGCACTATCGGTATTGGTATCGCACTATCGGTATCGGTATCGTACTATCGGTATCGAACTATCGGTATCGAACTATCGGTATCGGTATCGGTATCCGTATGTAGTTAGTATCGATCGTAGCATATTAGTATCGGTATATCGGTTTGGTATAGGTCGTATCGGATGGTATTGAACTTAGCGAATTGGTATCATCCTATCCGATATGTATCGGCCGTATAGTTAGGATTCGTACCGGCCTTATCGATTCGGTATCGGCCATATCCGATAGGTATCGGCCGTATCGGATATGTATCGGCCGTATCAGATTAGCATGGTGGAAGGTTTAGTAACAACTGTACTTAGATTTTTCTCTTCTCGAGCTAGAATACCATTGCAAGAGAGTCATAAGAGAGTAAAAAAATCTCCTACATAATGATGTTTACGAGAGTGATTGACCAATTACAGTAACACACATGCTGTATTTTCCATCAGGGAAGGAGAGATTGAAGGCAATAACATATAGAGTTGTATTTCGGAAGAAGACAAACTCCTGTAAACTCTTTGTTCACAAAGAGTTTGTACGAGTTCTTCTCCCGAAATACAACTCTATATGTTATTGCTTTCAATCTCTCATTCCCTGATGGAAAATATAGCATATGTGTTACTATAATTGGCCAATCACGCTCGTAAACATCAATATGTAGGAGATTTTTTTTATTCTCTCGTGTCTCTCTTGCAATTGTATTCTAGCTCGAGAAGAAAAAAATCTAAGTACAGTTGTTACTAAACCTTCCACCATGCTAATCTGATACGGCCGATACATATCCGATACGGCCGATACCTATCCGATATGGCCGATACCGAATCGATAAGGCCGGTACGAATCCTAGCTATACGGTCGATACATATCGGATATGACGATACTAATTCGTTAAGGTCAATACCATCCGATACGACCTATACCAAACCGATATACCGATACTAATCTGCTACGATCGATACTAAGTACATACGGATACCGATACCGATAGTTCGCTACCGATACCAATAGTTCGATACCGATACCGATAGTGTGATATCGATACTGATAGTGCGATACCGATAGTGCGATTCCGATACCGATAGTACAATACCGATAGTTCGATACCGATACCGATAGTCCGATAGCCCGATAGTCCGCTAGCGATACCGATAGTTCGATACCGATACCGATATTTCTATACCAAACCTATAGACCGATACTAGTCTGATGCGGTCGATACTAAGTACATCCGGCCTATATACCAGCGGATCCACCAGTTACATGATTATATACTAATTTTGTTTAGTTTGTCTTACTATACAGATTTTCACATCCAATCTGTGATGGATCGTTATTTCGTTGATCGTACATGGATGTACAAACGACAACACGAGAACAGAATAGGTGTGAGTGACGATTTTCAGGCAGGCGTGGAAGTGTTTCTTAAGTATGCCATGAGCAAAGCTCAGTATATGGACGGTAACAAAATCAAGTGTCCATGTCGTAATTGTCGTAATAGACATTACGAAGAAGTGGTGAGTGTAAGAGATTATTTGACCCGTAAGGGTTTCGTACGTGATTACGGCCTGTGGTCATTGCAAGGTGAACTATATGCGGAAAGACAGGTTGCGAATGTTGCTACTTATACTTTTGATGATAATACTGCAACGAATTTTATCGTCGAATACGATGAATGCTCTGTTGATTATGGAGACATGCAGAACCTTACACGAGATATGGTGTACGACGCGGCAGGGCCTAATTTTTATTCGGAGGATCCTAATCCCGACGCGAAGGAGTTCTATGATATGTTTCAGGATGCTAAAATTTCTTTATATCCTGGTTGTGAGCCATATTTTGTACTGTCAGTGACGATACAGTTGTTGAACAAAAAGTCCGATTTTAACTTGCCACAAACTTGCTATGATCGGATTATACAACTAATCAAGGAGGTATTACCGAAGGAATCAAAAGAGCTTCCAAAAAACTTCTACAAGTCGAAGATGATGGTCCGACAACTGGGACTGGGGTATGAGAAGATAGATTGTTGTCGCAACGGATGTATATTGTACTACAAGGAGAACGAGGATATAGAAAGTTGCAGCTTCTGTAATACGGATCGTTACAAGCCAGTCAGGGGAAAAGGAAAGTCAACTAGAAAACAATGTCCTTACAAGTATATGCATTACTTGTCGATCACGAAGCGCTTGCAGAGGATGTATATGTCTCAGAATACAGCAGAACACATGACATGGCACAACGAAGAACGCACAAAGGACGATGGAAAATTGTCACATCCTTCGGATGGAGAGGCGTGGAAATATTTCGATTTTCGTCATCCAGATTTTGCTGCAGAGCCTAGAAATGTACGCATGGGGCTATGTTCTGATGGCTTTGCCCCTTTCGGGCAGTCGGGATCTTAATACTCCTGCTGGCCGATCATTCTGACCCCTTACAATCTGCCACCATGGATGTGTATGAAGACTCCTTATATGTTCTTGACAGCTATCATACCGGGTCCCAAAAATTCGATGAAGAATATCAATATATATTTACAGCCATTGGTGGATGAGCTGAAACAGCTGTGGGAGATCGGCGTCGCGACCTATGATATTTCCAGGAAATAGAACTTTCAGATTAGAGCTTCACTGATGTGGACAATCAATAATTTTCCTGTATACGGTATGCTGTCGGGATGGAGTACTCACGGTACCATGTCTTGTCCGATATGCATGTAAAATAGTAAGGCGTTCTGCCTTAAGCATAGAAGAAAAACTTCTTTCTTTGATTGTCATCGTCAATTTCTGCCCGCGAGTCATCCTTGGAGAAAGAACAAGGACGCGTTCAGAGCTAAAAAACAAGAATTTTCTCATCCGCCTGCCAGATTATCGGGATACGATATTTAGGAAGATGTAAAGGACTTGCCCACTGTAATGGAAGATCTATCGAACAATCGTGTCGATGGATTCGGACAAACCCATAACTGGACCAAACGGAGTATCTCCTGGGACTTTTCTTATTGGAAAGATAACCTTATAAGGCATAATCTTGATGTTATGCATATCGAAAAGAATGTGTTCGATAATGTCTTCAATACCGTCATGGATATTAAATGAAAGACGAAGGACAATCCAAAAGGAAGACAAGATATTGCCGAGATATGCAAGCATCCTTATCTGAACTTGATACAAAGGGGAGCTGGTGGACAAATAACTAAGCCGATAGTACAATACACATTGAGCAAGGAAGATAGATTAATAATCTGCAAGTGGGTATCTACTTTAAGATTTTCCGACGGCTATGTGTCGAATTTGTCTAGATGCGTTGATCTCAATGAACGCAAGCTAACGGAAATGAAGAGTCATGACTGCCACGTATTTATGGAAAGATTACTGCCCATTGCTTTGAAAGAGTTGTTGCCTTCTGCTGTATGGGTTCCATTGGCCGAACTATCTATATTCTTTAGGGATATTTGTTCAACTAAGTTGACTGTGCAGCACATGGTTGAACTTGAGGAGAAGATTATCTTAACAATTTGCAAGTTGGAGAAAATATTTCCTCCTGGCTTCTTCGACAGCATGGAGCATCTACCGATTCATCTAGCATACGAAGTCTGTGTCGGTGCATCTGTTCATTATCGATGGATGTACCTATTTGAAAGGTACATAAAAATCGATATAATTTAAGTTGAATTTTAGTGGGTTTTAAAATTCATTCTTAATTCTCAAGATAATTTGTCTCTCTAGATACCTACACCATCTAAAGAAGAAATTTGGCAACAAGGCTCATATAGAGGCTTCGATATGTGAAGCATATCTTATCGAAGAGGTGTCAAACTTCTGCTCCATTTATTTCGATACTCATGTTAAGACAAATTGAAATAGACCTCAAAGGAATGACGAGGACATTGAGGATGGAGGTATATTCAATGTAAGGGACAAGCCTGTTGGGGCTAGTAAAAAACGGTGGTTGACTGACGACGAGTATGATGCTGCTCACCGATATGTCTTATTAAACTGTGACATACAAGAAGTGAGATATTTGGAGAAGTAAGTCAGTACACTTGCACTCGTTATAATCTCGAATTTGATGAAGTAAGTGACTACACTTATATATTCTTATTTTCTCTAATAGTGTATTTAGAGATGAAGTCAAAATGAGGACACCCGATATTACCGATGAGGGACTTCAAAGAGAGGTTGATTGTACATTTCCGTCATGGTTTCGCAAATACGTAAGTAACTGAGATTATAATTGAGGTTGATTTTATATATTCTTATAAAATACGTAAGTAACTGCGATTAGAAATATATAATCTAAAACATTTAAGTTATAAATATTTATTTACAGGTTTTATTGTCTGAAACAACAATCACTAATGAGAGTATTTGTTATCTGGCACTGGGACCGAAGAGGCAAACAAAGACTTGGCCAGGCTATGTCGTTAATGGCTTCAGGTTTAAGGCAACTCAGAATGCTATAAATATCGAATTTATCAATGACGGCATCAGTACCAAGGATTCCGGTGTTTGCATAAGAGGCACCATCTATGACGACGAAACCGGACTTTGACTATTATGGAATGCTTCGGGATATTGTAGATTTACAATATACTGGCCCATATGATATGCATATTGTGATGTTCAAATGTGAGTGGTTCGATACGACACCAAATATCGGTTGGAGAATCGATAAACAATTTTGATTTGACGATATAAATCATCGCATGAGGTATAGAGGGTCCGATACATTTGCGATAGCAAATCAGGCTGTTCAAGTCTACTATCCAAGCTACCCAAGGCGTCGTAGAGATCGATTTGACTGGTGGACAGTATGCAAGATTAAATCTAGAAATACATTCAACGTTGGAGACCCAGCATACCAAGAGGATCAGATCGAAAAGTCCCAATACTTGGGACAACACTCGGATACAATGGATGTTGAAGATATTATTGAGGAAAATAGAGGAAAAGAAGAGGTTGATACACAAGACTTAGCTGTCAACCAGGGGAGAAAGAGCCGTCTTGTCCCAAATATTGAGACAGAAGAAGAAGAAGAAGAAGAAGAAGAAGAAGAAGAAGAAAAAAGAAGAAGAAGAGGAAGAAGAAGACGAATTTGATGGGGATGAGGATACAGATGAAATCGACGATGAAGATAAGGATGAGGATGAGGATGAGGAGGAGGATGATGATGAAGACGAGGCCGAGGATGAGAACGAAGACGATGATTAGGTTAAATATTATTGTATATTAAAAACACTTCCAATTACGTGAATTAAGTTTAACCTCATAAAAGCAATTACGTGAATTTATATTTTTTTCGTTCGATTATTTACTTATTGCAGATGGCACTCCTAGTCTTTTTCATCGCGACGGCACTCATCTCCCTACTGGTGGTATGTATATTTTAGTTTAGAATTTTATATTCATTTACACTTTTATATTATTAATTATGTTTATGTGTTCTATTTACAGGTCATAATGGCTGGCCGTGGTCGTAGTTCTGGTGGTGGTCGTGGTGCTGGTGCTGGCGGCGGTGGTGGTCGTGGTCGTGGTCGTAGTGGTGCTGGTGGTCGTGGTCGCATTCAATCTTTCTGGGATGTGACCCCATCCAGCGAGCCCGACCCGGAGAGTACCCCGGGCACAGACGCATCCCGCCGTCGATCGACTACTTCATCGAGGCATGAGTCTGGATCTGCTAGTGGATCCGTTCCGCTATCGGACCCACCAGCGGACCCACCATCGGATCCACCAGTGGATCCCCCAGTTACTGCACAGTGGGCCCCATAGTACGCCCATACTCGGTTCCATCCGGTTACTGGGGAGTACATACGCGGACCCGCGGATCCGCGGATCCTCCGACGGCACCAAAGAGGCCGAGAGGCGAGTTCCGACGAGAGCTATGGCCCGTGGGGACCTCGTAAGTAAATTTAAGATAATTTATCAAATTTCTTTCATTTATTCAAGTTAATAATCCAGTCATTTATTCTTTGTAGGTTTTTTCGTTTAATGTTGCCAGGGCTCTTGGAGAAATTATCAGGGCTAACTTCCATGGTCCCTACCTCAACTTTTCGTCGGTGCCCCCAAACTTGAAGTACGTCTGGCTCGACGAGTTGAGGGCATATATCTATATCTTCTAGTTAATTATTAGTTACTCTTTAATCAACCATTTTTTAAATTACGTGATAATTGAATTTATATGTTAGACGACGTACTGGTGGCCCCCCCATCGCGAGGACGCGATCCGCAGGACCTACAAAAGCGCTGCCTCCAAGAAGATACGGGATATGATTCATGACATAAAAATGGGGCAGACGAGGCCGAATTGGATCCGGCAGGACTATTATGAGGACCTCTTAGATATGATGAATATTCCTGCGTACAAGGAGAAATTGGAGAAGGCGAAGGCGAACCGACGGGCCGCGGGGCTTCATACGGGGGGGTCAAGGCCCCACGCAGCGACGCTTGCAGATCTGGTAAGATACCGTAAATTTATTTCACTATCGAATTAGGTATTATTAATATAAGGAGTTAATTAAGTTCTACGAAAATTTTGTATGCAGACCCAACGGGTGGTGAAGGAGGAAAGGGCACCAGAATCGGTCACCATGCACGACGTCTTCCAGCATACGCATAAAAGACGGAAGGACGGGAGCTTCGTCGACGAGAGGGCCAAGGAGACAGATGTAAGTACTTATGTTTATGAGATTTACGTTATAATTAATAGTATTCGGACTATAACTTAGGTAAACTTAAGATTCACACTTAGCTTAGTGAAACATAGGATTTAGATTACAACTTAGGTAAATCTTATAATAAAAACACATTCATTTGATAGGCTGCGTATCGTGAGGCCCTTAGTCAGGCTCAGTTAACTAAGACCGAGGATGTCGGTGAAACGACGCCCGCACGGACGCCCTCTTCTTTGGCCGCTCGCAACGACTTGTTCGTAGATACCGTCGGCGGCTTTAAGAAAGGGCACCTGTACGGAGTCGGCTCCCTAGGGCCGTTGTACATGGCGACTCAGAGATTTCTACCGATACCGTCTCCTTCCGCGGCCCCGGCAGACGATGATGTTAGGTCGCAGCTTACGCAGCTGCACGAGGCGGTGTCATCCTTGCGGGAGCAAATTACCACGTACTTTCTGCCTCCGTCTGCTGCTGCCGGTCCGTCTGCTGTTGGTGTCGGTCCGTCTTCTACTGGTGCCGGTCCGTCGACTGCTGCTCCCGGTCCTTCTTCCGTCGGTCATCTTTTCAACCCTGCTGCCCCTCTGGTACCGCCTCCGACTGTGACGGCACTCCTTGATCTCATATCGCCAGAGCAGCTACGCCGACTTTCGAGCAGTGTCTACGACGACTTGCCGTCGTACCTAGTGGAGCAGTATATTCGTCGGTCGCAGCAGGGATTACCACCACCGGACAATCGAACTCCTCCTCCTCCTTAAAGTATTACAATTAAGAAAATTTGTAATATTTGTGGGAATTTTGGAATATTTGTGAGAATTTTGGATTATAACGACGGATATTAGTTTATGATTTCAGATTATTTGTGATAATTTTATATTGGTGTGCATTATATATTTGGTCTATGTGATTGTTGGATAATTGGTGTGCATTATATATTTGTTATATGTGATTGTTGGATAATTGGTGTGCATTATATATTGGTTTGGTTTATGCATATTTGTGTGAACAGGGAAAACTCTGCAATTTTTTTTCAAACAAAATCTCAGTTAGCGACGGACTAGTGACCGCTTAGCGACGGATGTTTCCAGTTTTCGACTACTTTTCGACAGAATATCCGTCGCTACCTGGAGATTTAAAACTGTTTCCAGTTAGCGACGGGTCGTCGACGGATTCACGTCGAAAAATCCGTCGCCAAGGTTCTGGAAATACATAGTTCGACGGAATAGCGATGGAACATCCATCGCCAAGGTTCTGGAAATACATAATTCGACGGAATAGCGACGGAAAATCCGTCGCTAAGGTTCTGGAAATGCATGACATTTCTAGAACAATGGTGACGGATTATCCGTCACTAGTCCGTCGCTTCGTCGACGGATGAGCGACGGAGTAGCGACGACTTATCCGTCGCCATGGTTGTGGAAATGCCAAGCATTTCCAGAACATGGTCGACGGATTATCCGTCAGTATTCCGTCGCTAATCCGTCCTTTGTTAGCGATGGCAGTCGACGGAATAGCGACAGAACGATACCCTCTGATACGCTGTTACGACGGTTTACCGATGGACTATCCGTCGCTAGCTTCTACACAGTTCAGTATTTAATACTTGAAATCGACGAAAGACCGTCGGAAAGTCGTCGCTAATGCATCGTATTGTGACGACGAAAAGCCGTCACTATTCCGTCGCTTGACGACTACTTAGCGACGGATCTTTATTAGCGACGAGCTGATTGCCGACAGATTATTTTGACCAAGATCCGTCAGTGATCAGTCGCTAATACAAATTGCCGACGGATGGGCGATGGATCTGGCCGTCGCTAAATCGACATATTTTGGTAGTGGAAGCAAATGACGAGTCCAAGAGCAATCATCACGACGGAATATAGCACAATTCATGGCCTTAGCTAGAGCACCTGTAGAAAGTCACAAAACACACCTGGAGAAATCACCAGGTCTTCAGAGGGACGTAAAAAAATACCGGAAGAACATGCCATGTATACTGCATAAGTAAACACCATAAATCTACAACACAAATGGGTAGCTAACTATCTATGTGATATGCACTTTGAGGACAACGTTCTACGCAGGGGCTGTACGGAATCATGCAAGCAAGTAATAAATGGCTGTCAACTAGTGCTCATCCTAGACACTATCGGCCGGGCAGCAAGTAGCGCTCATCCGAGTCACTATCACCCATAAATGTGTAAAAATAAATATAGCCCCTACGCTAGTAGTTGTCCCCTCCCCCCAATGATACTATACATGTATCGTAACCACGACACACCAACACGTATTGTTTCCACAACACGGTTTATATTCAATAACTGTCAAGTCTTCTAACATGCATCTATTGACAGTTATTCCTACGCATGCGCATGGATGATCAGCCAACTCGCAAGTGACCACTACATGATACTCACAACTCACACATAACTCATGATACAATCGTGACAAAGTTAATGACATGCACTCTATTGAGGTAGTCACTTAACTCTAGGTCCACAAGCAAGAAAAAAATTAAATAACTAAAAATAAAAGTGCAGAAAATAATAACAGAATAATAAGATGCAACTAAATGTAAGCAGTAAATATAGCAAGGTATCTTGCCTGGTGTTACGCCTGGTGTGGTGCGATGATCCGACAAGTCCTGATTGCCCAATAGCTATGATCAATGTGCAGAGGTCCAAAGTCGCAAGGAAATAGAAAATATGATCAGTCACGATCATCGATGATAACACAAGAGAATTTGCGAAAATAAATACTTATATTATGTTTTAGAAATATCTATAATAATTGAAGCTAGATTTTATTATTAAATTAATTTTAGAAAAACTATACTTTCAAAAATTATTTTTTGGGGCTAACTCTAAGTTCTATCAAAATAATGTTTAAGGTAGGAAGCTATATTTATACTTAGTCAAAATATTCTAAAAATTCGTTTTACGGAGAGAATCTAATTTTAATCAAAGTAGGATTTAGGTCGAAGACAATATTTTAAAATGTCAATAATATAATAAAATATTTACGTTCTGAAATCAGTTTTGAAATTACGTACCAATATACTTTTGTTACCAAAATTTAGAATTTATTATATATTTATTTGTTTAATGCAACACAATATTAAGGAAAATAATAGTGATATTAATAAATATTTTAACAAAGTATACTATATGTAATAATAATAATAATAATAATAATAACAATAATAATAATAATAATAATAATAATAATAATAATAATAATAATAATAATAATAATAATAATAATAATAAACATAACAGCCTGTTCTTAAAAGAAAGGATGAAAGACAAGGGAGTGGAGAGAGAGAGGGAGTACTTGAGAAGAGGGAGAGGGGAAGAGCGGGGAGAAGGAGTGAGGGTTACCGGTTCTGGCGGTCGTCGAAGCTCGTCGGAGGGGACGAGGCGGCCGGAGGGTTCGACGCGCTAGGAGCTTGGCAGGAGGTCGACGCGGGAGCGTGTACAGAGCCGTCCACGAGCCGAGGCGGGCGGCTCGCAGAGGAGTGCGGCGGTGGAACTTCGGTGGCGGAGAGGGCTCTCGGTGCCAGCGGTGAGGTGGAGGTTGGTGGCGCGTCGGCGAAGTGTTGGTGGCGCGGCGGCTCTGGGCGCCGGCGCGGGGTTCTCGAGCGGTGGGCGGCGCTGCGGATCGGAGGTGCTGGGGCGTCATCGAAGGGGGATGGCGCGGCTGTCGGAGGGGCAGTCAGCCTGGCACCGATGCGCGGAGTCCATGCACTACCAAAATAAGTCAAATCAGCGACGTATTTAGCGACTCCGTGAAATTTCGTCGCTAATGTTTGGGGTTTTAGCGACGTCAACAAAAGACGTCGCTGTTTGTCGCCAACAATGACTAATAGCGACGTCTAGCGTCTTTATTTTGTTCAATGGGGTAGTGCGTCGCAAGTTCGTCGGTACGCATCGCTGATATAGCAACGTTTCGCGACGCATTTTAAGTTGCATCGCTATTTATTATATATCAGCGACGTTTAGCGACGTCCTAGGCGGACGTCGCTAAACGTTTCATATAGCCAGCGAGGGTTTCCATTTCGATCATTTCATAAATTTTTCCCCCCAAATTTGGGCGCGCTCCTCCTCCGCGACGCTCCTCCGACGATTTCCCTCCTCCTCCGTGGCGCTCCTCCGGCGATCTCCCTCCTCCTTCCTCAGGTAGCTCCTCCTCCTCCTCCTTCTCCTCCTCCTCCTTCCTCTGGTAGCTCCTTCCCACTTTCTCCTCGTCTTCAAGCTCTCTCTCTCTCGCTTCTAGTTCGTGTCCACGAGAGCGTGGACTCGCTGCGGGGGACACGAGACTGACAGTGGGCTCGTTGCGGGGGACACGAGAGCGTGGACACCAATTTTGTTGGTTTGGACACGTCGTGTCCCACTGTGTGGACACGAGATTCACAGTGTGACACCTATATACTAAAAAATCTCGTTTTTTTGGGTATATCAACTGTCAATTTGATGTCCACGAGAGCGTGGACTCGCTGCGGGGGACACGAGACTGACAGTGGACTCGTTGCGGGGGACACGAGAGTGTGGACTCGCTTCTAGTTCGTGTGACACCTATTTTGTTGGTTTGGACACATCGTGTCCCACTGTGTGGATACGAGATTCACAGTGTGACACCTATATACTAAAAAAACTCGTTTTTTTGGGCATATCAACTGTCAATTTGATGTTTTGGGTGGATTCGAATTCTAATTTAGGGTTCGAGCCCTATTTACTGATACTGGGAGTTTTTTTGGGCATTTTTAGGGTTTTGAAATAATGAATAAATTGACTAATAATTATTATCGAGCCCTATAAAATTTCAGCTATGTCACGAAGGATGGATATACTAATCCTGTGAATGAGTTTTCTCCTAAGTATTCTCGACAGTTGAGTATGATTTAGCTCACAGACATTACTGAAATATGGGATAATTAGACTTTCTGTTCAATACCATATTTTAAATCCTAAATCTACGGTATGACATCGTGATCAGGACATAGTCCCTGCAGCCATTCGACTGGCGAGGCAGAAAACTATGTAGCCGTAGATAAAGTTGACTGTCCTCCGACCCTCATCCCTCGGCAATGATGATACGACAACCTATCACTATATCTTATATATATAGTAGTAGATGACGTCTTAGTATTACATTATGTGAGTTCATCTTGATTCTGTTACATTTTTCAGATACTACATACGATAAGAACAGATACTACACCATATGTACAGAACATAGATGATTCACACTAATGTATGCTAGTATGAATTTTAGGGTTGTGTTCTGAGCCATCCGTTCTGCTACTTGGCAAAAAAACAAATTTATTGTACTTTATCTGCTTTCGAAAATGTACTCAAATTACATGATGGTTCCTTTAGTTAGCTTGCTTATGTTACAATTATATTAGCTTGCTTACCAGATGGCACCCATGACCCGAGGAGCGGCACGTCGTTTGAGGGAAACAGTGAATGCTGAGGTGGCTCCTCCTACAGTTAAGGAGAAAGTGGCACCGGTTGCTAGTGAGATCGCGAGTTCTATTCATCCAGCACCGGTAGCTAGTGAGACCGAGAGTTCTCTTCATGCAGTCCTTGCAAGGGACGACATCTCTCCTTGCGCCAAAAATCTAGCTTTTTCGAGGTGGATGCGTGAATGTATCACTGAGCGTTTGCGTGAGCAGCGTGGTTCTCATTAGCTATTAGTACTTATTTGTATTGGACTATTGGTATTGGGTTATTTTTGTATTAGACTATTTGTATTGGACTATATATATGAATTAGAACTGTGTCAATCTCTAGATTATATTGGACTACGACATGGTGATCAGGACATAGTCCCTGCAGCCATTCGACTGGCGAGGCAGAAACTATGTATTCGTAGATAAAGTCGACTGTCCTTCGACCCTCATCTCTCGGCAATGATGATACGACAACCCAACCGGAGAGGATACTCTGAGAGATCCATCTGAGAGGGACGTATACTCTGAGAGATCACCTTTACAAGAATTATATCAGTAGTGGGATCGAGTGTTGGAGGATTCGAGTGACAATGTAGGCACCAAAAATGGGGGATTCGCGTGACAATGTAGGCACCGAGAAGTCGGATAGTGTCACAGATGAGGAGGCTCGAGTATGACCCACGTCAGAGGAGGAGAGGAAACCAGTAGCGCGACGACGAGTGTGAGTCAGAGCTCCGGGCCGGCAAAGAGGACCCGTTCCCATTTCGACTCTGCAGCCAGCGAGAAGTTGAAGAAGCCGGGCACGCTGAGCAGCCCGTTATACCTTGATGAGGACGATCCGGAAGACATTGCTGATTCAGTTTTGCCTTCTCCTCTCCTCCACCATGGCTATGGACCCATCTGCTCCTCCCTACTTCCCTTCTTCTTATTTGACTCTCTCAGCCACATATGATATCCAGCTCAAGTGTAGAGTCGAAGGAGAAGAAGTGGACATGAAGAAGAGGGGGAAGCAGCACAGCCGGCGGCATGACCCGGAGGAAGTACAGAGGTTTTTTTCAACATACGTATGAGAACTATAAGGATATATCTTTTCACAATATGTCATCTTGTCAAAGACCCTTAATGTGACAACCATGTTACCGCGATGTCGGAAGACTAACATGTCATAATTTTCTAAGCCGTGTATTTTTACATAATCCTTCCAACTCTTTCCTCCTATGTCGTAATCTTGCATTATTACATAGAACTGAAATCCGGTTGGAGGATTATGTCAAAACACACGGCTTATAAAATTATAACATGTTAGTTTTCCGACACCGTGGTAACATGGTTGTCACATTAAGGGTCTTTGACAAGGTGATATGTTGTGAAAAGATATATCCTTATAGTTCTCCTACGTATGTTGAAGAAAACCTCTGTACTTCCTCCGGGTCATGCCGTCGGCTGTGCTGCTTCCCCCTCTTCTTCATGTCCACTTCTTCTCCTCCGACTCTACACTTGAGCTGGATATCATATGTGGCTGAGAGAGTCAAATAAGAAGAAGGGAAGTAGGGAGGAGCAGATGGGTCCATAGCCATGGTGAAGGAGAGGAGAAGGCAAAACTGAATCAGTATTGTCTTCCGGATCGTCCTCATCAAGGTATAACGGGCTGCTCAGCGTGCCCGGCTTCTTCAACTTCTCGCTGGCTGCAGAGTTAAAATGGGAACGGGTCCTCTTTGCCGGCCCGGAGCTCTGACTCGCACTCGTCGCCGCGCTACTGGTTTCCTCTCCTCCTCTGACGCGGGTCATACTCGAGCCTCCTCATCTGTGATGCTATCCGACTTCTCGGTGCCTACATTGTCACTCGAATCCCCCATTCGACTCGTATTGTCCTCTTCTTCGCCTGTTTTTTCGCTCTCTGTCTTGCAATCATCTGCTATCACCGTCGACTCATTCGACTCCTTCTCCGATGACTCCGAGAAGTTGGATATCATAAGAAGAAGGGAAGTAGGGAGGAGCAGATAGGTTCAGAGCCATGGTGGAGGAGAGGAGAAGGAAAATACTTGATCAGAACTTGAGGTGGAAAAGTTGTGACGTTGATAGCGTGAGGGAGGGAGAGGGTAGAAAAGATCTTCTCCTCCGACTCTACACTTGAGGTGGATATCATATTTTGGTTTCTGTATTTTGGCTCCAGCTCCATTTGTATTAATCTACGGTACGACATGGTGATCAGGACATAGTCCCTGCAGCCATTCGACTGGCGAGGCAGAAACTATGTAGCCGTAGATAAAGTTGACTGTTCTCCGACTTCGGCAATGATGATACGACAACCTATCACTATATCTTATATAGTAGTAGATGACGTCTTAGTATTACATTATGTGAGTTCATCTTGATTCTGTTACATTCTTCAGATACTACAAACGATAAGAACATATACTACACCATATGTACAGAACATAGATGATTCACACTAATGTATGCTAGAATGAATTTTGGGTTGTGTTCTGAGCCATTCCTTCCCATACTTGGCAGTTAAGTTGTGGACCATTATGTTGGACATTGTTGTTACAAATTTTCATATATCTGTGTTGATTGATGAGATTGTGTTTCAAACGTGTTCGTGATTGTGTGTATCTGTGTTGTTTGATACTATGTTCGTGATACACACCGTTGTTGCTGTAACAAATGGTGTGGGGGATGCTGTAAATGCTGCAGGAAATGCTGCAGGGAATACTACAAATGTTGTATTTTTTATATATATTTTTTAATATTAGCGACGTTCAGCGACGATTACCGACGGTCAACGACGAAAGAAACGTCGCTAATTACGTCGCTAACTGTAAGTAAAATCGTCGCTGATCGTTGGTAAACGTCGGTAACGTAGCGACGTAGGAAAGTCGCAGAACGTCGTCATATCGCTTTCATGCCAGGTCAGCATCGATGCGAGAGAGAGTCGCTCAACGTCGCTAGTTTACATCGGTATATTATGACGTTTTATGTCGCTGGCAGTCGCTATATTAGCGACGTTGACACGTCGCTAAAGCTCGTCGCAATAGCGACGTATGGCGACGTTTCCTTGTTTAGCGACTAGGTTAATCCTGACTACTTGAAAACGTAGCTAATGACGTCGCTAATAGTAATTAGCGACGTAATTTTCCTTTTTAGCGACGTCTTTACGCGTCGCTGAATTGACAGATTTTAGTAGTGACGGCCGTGAGGCTGCATCCGCGGCCGAAGAAGATCGGCGGCTCTTGGTGGGCGCGGAGGCATTAGCGGATGGGGTTCGCTGTTAGGCGAATTCGTCGAGCAGGGGAGCTATCGTGGAGGAGACTCCTGGAGGCTCGGCGCGTAGGGGCGGCGCGGATGCGGCTCGTCGGTCGCATCGAGGTGAGGGTTTTTTATTTTTCCCCCTTTTCCTTTCTCTGGTGTGGTGGGTATTGCAGCGACGCCGTTTGTGGCGGTGGTGACGCCCAGGGCCGGGATATAGAGATAACGGCGGTGCCGAATTTGGGGATTTGGGACGGTGGTGGTGGTGTTGTGGTATGCTGGTGACGGTGGTGGTTATGCTGATGATGTTGGCGGTGGACGCGACCGGGGATGGCTGTGGTGGGTTCGTGATGGTGAAGGAGGGTGGAACGATGCCAGCGGTGGTTGCAGGGTTTTCTGTGATGGCGAGGACGGGTTGTCGGGACGGGTCGGGATGTCGGGGAGGCAGGATGGTGATGTCGGGACGACGATGGTGATGGCGAGGAGTCAGGGCTAGCTTAGGATTTGGGTTTGTCCGTGTCGGGGATGTCCGACACGTCAAGATGGAGGTCCGGGATTGTCGGACTCGGGACGGGATTATGATGTATTTGTATTGGAGAAAATATAGTGGATGGGGGGCACGGACACGATGCACAATGGGGTAGAAATTTAGTATTTTGGAGTTCATAAAAAAAGATGGCAAGTACCTCTCCTTTTGTAGGAGGTGGGAATCCCATTAGATAAAGACTAGGATAGGTTAAACGCCCATAAGATAATTTCATAATTAAATTCAAATTAATTTAAACTCGTTTTAAATCATCTTGAATTTAAAGCTATTCAAAATAAGTCAATAAAATATTTTCAAACGTAAATTATCACAATCAATTAAATTTAAACCAAAAAACTATTTTAAAATACTTTTTTGAATAATAAAATATTAATATTAAATAAATTTCAAAAATAAATTATATACATAAAATCTAAATGAATATTTGCATAAAACTTCATTTTCAAAATTACTATTTATATAACCTTTCATGATGTAAAATAAAGAATTAAAAATTCCAATATGACGCATTTTACCACTTTAAGTAATTAAAAATATTTATTATTTATTATTTGAAAAATCAAGCTTCTAAAATAAAATATTTATATTTTTTTTACAAAAATATGTACCTCGTACATATTCGCACTCGACGAGGCATATGAAAATTTGAACTCATACGTGACTTTCAATACAGAAATTTCGTATGCGACGTATAATACGACTATGCGACGTACAATTACAAAGTAAAAATGTATACCAATTAAAAAAATCATAGTAGAAAATTAGGGGGTTTACATGAGCCTCCTGGTTGGATTCAGCTAACTCCTCAGAGCTCAAGTCGGTCCGTAGTAGTTACTATAAGACACATCCTCGTCATCGTAGTCACCTAAAAATATTGGTCTTCCGTCAGGAGAGGAGCAAGAAACATATATCCAATTCCAGCATTTTTAATAAACAAAAAGATGCAAGAAACAATTTTAAAACATTATTTATATTTTCTAAATAACAATAGATGTTCAATTAAGCAGTAAAATCTTAAGAAAGCAATAATGATGCAATCTACAATCAGCAATAGTATTTTGAGTGTGTAGCATTCCGTGACCGGATAGGGTAAGAGACAATATGTGTTCTATGAACACGGTCCGGCTTCAACCCGAGTGAGGTAGGGCTTCAGCTATCCACAAGGAGGCAATAAGGGAGCTTTGACCACAGGTGCTAACACTACTTCCCAATCCCAAGTCAACAAGTCAATCAAGCAACCAATTTGGATCCGAGAGGGATCCTGTGAATCAAGTGTCAATACAATGTTCCTAATGATGCAATACATTTAATCATCAATTAAAAATACAAGTTTCGAATATGATGAAACTTGCCTTGGTTTTCGATGCTGTAGGTGGAGACAGAAAATACGACCTCAGACTTGGCCTTGAAAGCTACATTAATTAACAGTCCAATTTATATACCATTCCAAGGGTCCTAATTGATTTATTATTAATGCTAACGATTAACTCCAACGCTCGATTTTATTAATAAAACTTGTATTTTTATTAAAAAAATAAAACTATCTCTTTTTAATACTTTTAACATAATACACATAATTAGCAACTAGTGGATAAAACGATCTTCTTAATAAATCTATATATTATAATAACGTGAGAAATTACTATAATTTTATTTAAAATAAATAATAAATATGTTTTTATTTTAATAAATAGAACTAATGCATTAATTATATTAACTTATATTCAAAATACCCTTTTTGGTAATGAAAATATTTTTGAAACTAAATAGTATTTTATTTACGTAAAATAACTGTAACATATTTAATAAATACTTTTAAATCTAAAATACCATGATTATTACGATAATTATTTATTTAGTATTTATTTTATTTTTAAGAATATTTACTAAAGACAGTAATTAAATATTATTTTAAAATTATATTCGAATAAGACAACAGTAATATTAATTACTAATTAACCATTTTACATAAAACATGTATTATAATAAAAATTATATATAATCCAAAAAAATTTACGATGGCCCAAATAATTACTAACAATTTTCTAATAATTAATTAACCATTAATTTCCATCATTAATTAATTACATTAAAATAACTAATAATTAAAATAATGGGAAAGTAATTATCCCAAAGTTGACAGAGCTTTATTCTGTCAATTTTGATCGGACAAGATTATGGATTTCTGTCTAATTTCTATACTGAAAATGAACAGAGTCTTCTGACAGAAAAACCTACCGGAAAGCTGAAAAAGGAGAACCAAAGTGTAGCTTTGGCTTCGGATCGGGGCACGGGCATGGGGTGCTCGGAACGCAGGAAAGCCGGAGAAGTGTCGACGGGGTCGGACAACGGCACAGAGGACGCCGGAACGAGGGCACGTGGGGGCACAAACGCGGGCGGCAGGGCCAGGCCGCTCGCACGGTCCGACGCGTGGAGCGCCGGACGCCAATTTTGGGTGCACGGGGGATGGCCCTGAGAGGTATCCGTGGGAGCGGGGTGGAACGAGGAGCGCGGTGGCGGCGACGGTTTGGGAAATAGATGATCGTGGAGGAAGGTGGAGTTGAGTTTGTGAATGTTTGAGAATGAAAGCTTCTGTGAGAAAGCTTCTGGAAGGTTTCTCTTTTGTACGAGAGATAAGAAAGAAGGGGGATCGTGGGTGCGTGAGTGGATGAGAGGGGTTGAGGGAGTCAGGTGACTAGGGAGTGGGTGAGTTGGGCTATATGGGTTTGGGCTTGGGTAGTGGGATAAGAAAAAATATTTAAAAAGAAATTTCTAATAAAATAGGAATGGGATTTCTATTTAATAAGCTAATGAGGCCAACAATTAATCAACCAATCATTTTAATCGATCAACCAACTAGTTAAATAAAGTTTGTTATTTAATTAACCAACTAAAAATAATAATAATAATAATAATAGTTATTATTATTATTATTATTATTCTACGCTATTAATTAATACTAATGGCTACTAACTAATATTAACTATAAAATCACACTAAAATTCAATTAATCTTGTAAATACCCATTAATAAATAAATTTATTAAATCAGGGTTTTACAATCCAAGTATTGGCTAACTAGATAAAGATATACTTGGATCCAAGAGAGAAGACCTATAGCTGCTTAACTTTACGTCTTTGGACATGTCTCTGAATTAACATCTAGAACCATACAATACCTATGAATATATATTTCTACTCACCTAAATGTAGAAGGGGACATGCAAATATACATAATAACATGAAAAAAAGTAAAGCATGTAAATATCTTTATCATAAACTGAGTGTATATGGTCACAATTATAATTAAGCTAAGTGAAATGCAGTTGAGAACAACATGTGCACGAATGAGCTCTCCATTAACTAGGAGGTAACGGGTCACAGGCTTACCAACCAGACACTTGTCGGAGTCCAGTCTGGATTTGGTAATAGCATATTTACGGAGTCCAAATCTGATTAAATATTTTATTTAATTTGATTTTGGATGTCCATAATTAGTGCTGGGCTATATTAGATATAATAGGATTCTTATTTGAGGGTTTCCTATTTAAGAGATCCTATTATAATCTAAAATAGGATGTTGATGGGCTATTTTAGGTGTAGTAGGATTTTTATTTGAGGGTTTCCTATTTAAGAAATCCTATTATGACCTAAAATAGGTTTTTCTCATCCTATATATATGGGGTGAGGGTGGAGGCACAAAGCACAGCACAAAAAGTGGAGATTCGAGGTGCTCGTCCACAGAAAATATAAGAGAAAGTTCCACACTTTGCTCTTAGGACTTCGCCATCCAAGACAGAAGGAAGAAGAGATCTAATCGAGGGATCGTCAACTTCGGTTAGGAAGATTACTAAGGTTTGGTGAGCGATTTCAATTATAGTCTTTCTTTTCTTCTTAAGTGTGGTGAGGGGGTTGAACCTATTAGGGCAAAGGGTTCAACATTAGTTTTTGTCAATCTTGTAATTTCATCTAAGTTATAGAGATTAGGATTTGTCCATACGTAGTCACCGTCATATACTTATCTTTATCTGTGCTTGGTGTCCGTTAGACGGGGGTTGGTTATTTTAGGTGGGTTAGCCTAAGTTTTCGCTACGGCAACGTCTCAGACATGGTGTCGGAGTGTCACGACCCGTACCCATTTTTCGGGACGCGAGAGCGTGAGCAAGCCAGCTACGTATCAAGCGGACTCCAGCCCGACTCGAATACGTATAAGCTGTCAAGATCATGGTATCATGGCTAATATGGTATTCTACCGTGTATCTCAATCCACAAGAATATATAAGACAAGAATGAACAAGTATGGGTCATGGTCTGCAGTCCACTATTATATATGTCCGATTAGACTCTAAGAATAATATGAGTCTATAAAGCTAAGCTGATAAGCAGGATATATCATAAAAGTACGAAGAAGATAGTAAATTAATAACACTAACAAAATATCTGAATCATGTAGATAAAGTCAACTACCACATGCTCGGCTAACTAACTCCGTGCAATCAGCTACCTAAAGAGATCATCAGGTCCTCAGAGGACTAGCAAGATACATAAAACATGCCTACTAATATGACAGTAAATAACATGTATGGAGGATAAGAACACTGCAAGAAGAACATCTAAGGACGACGAGTCGTGTAAAAATGTAATACTAGACTTGGCTAACTATCAATCAGAACTCCTATAGCTTGTAGTACAATGCAAGATACTCCCAATCTATAGTGTTTCAATTAACGTACAAAGCAGGATACTCTCAGTCGAGATTAACCAATTCTAGTAACGATCTTCTCTCCTAAAGGATACAAGGTCAAGTAGACTCCTATAAATTGTAGTACAATGCAAGATACTTCCAATTTATAGTATCGCAAGTCAAGTCAATCAATCAATCAATCAATCAATATATGCTATAGGCCGTAGTACAATGCAAGATACTCCCAGTCTATAGTATGTCTTAACTGTAGTACAATGCAAGATACTCCCAGTCAAGAATGGTCAAGTCAAGAACAAGATATAGAAATTGACAACTCAATCCCGAGACAAGGTAACACGAAAAGACCAATAACAAGCAATGTCGAATATCCTATACGTGCACGTAAATCTAGAAACAAGTAAAATAGTCGATGACAAACCAATCATAATATGAGAAGCAAGTAACCATATGGAAGAAATACAACAAGCAAGGAAACATGTAAATACTGTATAAGTTCGGCAAGGTATACTTGCCTGAGGGTTGCACAGAGAACCAACAATATATCGCCAATCAACAAGTCATAAAGTTCAAGTCTCACAACTGCCTCCAGAAGCTGAAATAAACATTACCAATATTTTCGGAATATTCAAATTAGCTAGGATTGCCTGTCCATAAGTCCAATTCTGGACACAGGAGCAAAACGGTAATTTTGTGCCAAAACCATGTTCGTCGTTGGACCCGCTTTGCACCGAAAAGTGTGCCATAGTCAATGGTCTCTAAAGTTATCAAACTACATGTTTACGGATTTGTTTTGATGATACAAACCCAACTGTATGTCCAAAGTTAGATTACGGCAGGCCGTGCATCAAATCACCCGTTGAATCGGATCGTAGGGCCCACAAAGCGGTGATCCAATCAACTATCTCAGAATCGGACCAAACCTGGCATACAGGAGCAAAAAAATGATACGGTCCTGTTGGCACAAGTTTCGTCTCGATCTGATGAACGTGCACAAAGTAATTGGAAAATTTACAAAGAGGCCGATACGGTGAATTTCGACAGATACGTATCAAATTTGTCGCGGACACGCGACCAATTTGAATTCCGTGAAAGCCCATACGTCCGCGAAGTCGATACGCACCTTTCGATACTTTCGGTTCGCGACCACGTCGCCCGGATTGGCGGGACGGACCCCGTATCGAAAAATTTTATAATTTTGAAAATAGATTTTTTTTGGTTTTCAAACTGGATTATCTTACTGTATAAATAACTAAAAATAAAATAAATAGTGGGGTTTCCATCTCGGTTAGGTCCTCTAGAAATTTGTTCAATTGGTTTACAAAATTTCGCTTCGGATTAGCAGATATTTGCCTTCCAAATAGTGTGTCTGGATCGAAATTGTTCTGTCTAAAAGCAGACTTTTGTGTCAACTTCATATCGATTTTTAGGTCGATTCCTACTCATTTTCATTCAAACTTATCTAATGGGTTTGAAGGTGTATATATGGGGTTCATACTTGAAGAAACGGCTCGGGGAATGGTTGAGCAGGTGCAAAAAAACTCGCGACGAAGATGCACCGCTGCTCGCCGCTTCTGTTGTGGCTGTGCGCACAGCACTGCTGTCCGCGCGGCTTCCAGCGACCCGCGTGGCCGCGCGCGGCGATCCTGGGGCGCGCACTAGCGTCGGGGCTGGTGGGGCGCGGTGGAGGTGGCGGCGTTCGATCCCAGTCTAGGGTTTTCTCATTTCAATCCCTCGATCTCGATATATATACATCGAGTGCATATGACTTCGGCCAAAGGCTCGGGTTCAGGGGGTGGGAGAACTTTGGATTGGGCCGGGCCTGGTTGGGGAAAGAATTGGGTTTCCTTAGTGTTATATATATAGCTATATATATCTATATACATATAAAACTATAAATATCTCTACATATATACGTATATTTCCTATATGCATAAATACTCCAAAAGTCCAAAAATAAATCTTAGTAATATATTCTAATAGTGTTGGGCATATACTAAAATATACACATACAATAATATTTATTTCATAAATAATCTAGAATATTAAATTATATATTTTTGTTATTATAAATCTAATAAAAATATAAATAACAATAATAATGATAACTAATAAGGAAAATCTATAATAAGTGTACATACAGAATATGTAGTCTAAATATCCCAACATGCATTAGGGTAATTAGGAAGGTATTTATCCTATTTCAAAAAATAGAATATCAATTCAGTAACAATAATATATATATATATATATATATATATATATATATATATATATATATATATATATATATATATATATATATATATATATATATATATCCTTTATATATGAAATGCCTATTTGGACAATCAAAATTAATAAATTTCATATGTACGTCTACATGGACGTCTTAGGACTCACTATAAGCCTACACGGGCTTGGGCTTGGTTTGGGCCCAGTCCGGACTATTTTGGTATAACCGAATTTTCTAAAAGTCAAAATATTAATAAATAACTAATTAAATTATTTATAGGGATTAACTCGTAACTTGGCCTGGTTTTCTTAGTTAGAACACACCTATGGCTCGACATTCCCTTACCATGGCTAAACACTAGTCAAAGTACGCCACTGCACTATCTGTGCCATGATTCCTAGTCGTCTTGTACTTCGAATCTCAACCATGACTAACGCCTTCTACCGTAATAACTAATTAAATAATTATTTATAAAATTCTAAAAATCACCATTTAAATCAAATAAATAATAAAAAAATATTTCAAAAAAAATTTGGGAAGAGGAGTTACACGGAGCGCAGGAGGGCGTATCTGATTTCCAACATCTAGTATCAAAGCTTTGGAGTTTCTGGCAATCATGTCTATGGAGCAGATGAACACTCGTATGATCACCCTCACAGGGAGAAACTGGGCGATTTGGAAGCCAAGGATGGAGGATCTACTCTGGTACAAGGACTTGCATAGTCCGTTGGAGGGCGACAACGCAAAGCCAATGGACAAAGTTGCTGAAGACTGGAAACGACTAGATCGAAAGGCCGTTGGATTCATCCGCCAATGGTTGGATAATTCGGTGTTTCACCATGTGTCCATGGAGAGTTCAGTAAAAGCATTATGGAAGAAGCTACATTCGCTGTACGAAAGGAAGACGGCTGGCAACAAGGCGTTTCTTATTTGCCAACTTGTCAACTCGAAGTACACGGAGGGTGCCCCAGTGGCACAACATCTGAACGAGGTTTAGGGTATCATCAATCAGCTGTCTGCGATGAAGATGGTAATTGATGATGAGCTTTAGGCCCTACTGCTCTTGAGTTCTCTACCGGAAAGCTGGAAGAAGTTGGTGGTGTCGGTGAGCAACTCCGCGCCTGATGGAGTTGTCACGATGGAGGAATTCAAAAGTAGCTTGTTGAATGATGAGGTCCGACGCAAGCAAGTGGAATCGTCGCAGGAGTCCGCTCTGGTGACTTCCTACCGGAAGGAAAGACCCAATTCACAAACGAAGACATGGGGGAGTTCTCAGAATCTTGTGATTGTGGATCGCAAGAAGGGCTGCTATCACCGTGAAGAAATGAGTCATATCAAGAGGAACTGCATGAAACTCAAAGCTGAGAAGACAAAAGGCAAGTACGATCAGGAGAATCTCACAGCAATGGAAGATATCATAATCGCAGCAACCGACACAGGGGAACCTTGTGGCATGTTTCATGACGACGACTGGGTCATGGATACGGGGGCGTCGTATCACGCCACTCCACATAGGAGGATCTTCACGTAATACCGCGGTGGCAGGTTTGGACGTATGAAGATGGGCGACAAGGGAACGACTGCAGTTGTAGGCATCGGTAATGTGCACTTGACAACGAACCTCGGTGAGAAGCTCTTTCTCAAGGGTGTGCGACATGTACCAAGTTTGTGCTACAACTTGATTTCGGTAGGGAGGCTGGCAGATGATGGTTGTCGCAGTCTGTTTGGGGACAAAGATTGGATGCTTGCGAAGGATTCCCAATAGCTGGCTCGGGGAAATTTGTGTTGTGGCATGTACAGGCTCAAGCCGTTGAGCTGTACAGGTAGGCCACAGACACCAGATGGAGGCTCGAGGAGTGCTCGACAGGAGGTAGATCGTCGAGAACTTGCTGAGAAGGGGCTTCTAGGTGCTTTGAGAGATACGGAGGATTCGGTTCAAAGAGACAAAGTGACGGATGGTGGTGAGTCAAAAATTAAGGGTCAGTCTGTCTATCCCATGACAGCTGGTCGGTCTCTAGGTAGGAATTGCTCTACGGATCTGGTTTTGGCGACGGGTGGTTTGCCAAATCTTTACGGAGCGACATCAGTTTCAGCAGTTCGAAGCCAGGAAGGAGATCAAGGTTTACAACAAACTCAATCTGAGGTGGGAGCATCATCATTCACACGTATCAGGGGGAGCTGTGGGTCATCGACGACATGCACAGTGCGTGATATTCTGCTCGAGGATGCATGTATATGGGGGAGCTTCAAGTTCAGACACGAAGGTGGGTAGGTTCAGGAGTTCGAATCTCAGGAGGACCGCACCATCTTCTTGGTTAGGCCAGCCAAGGATGAAGAAGCTCGTCGGAACGTTAACACTTTTCGGTAGAAGACAGAAGTTGGGGACAGGCAGCCGAGACTTGCGGTGAGGCTGATCCTCAGGGACTTCAGTCTTGATCGTGTTATTGATATCGACAGGATCCCAGTGGTGCAAGAGGTGCTACGCATGGCAGCTAGCGTCGACGTGACGGTCGAGGCGCTGGAGACGAAAGAAGATGCAAAGCAGCTCGAGGGATCGAAGATCAGTGGCATGGGGAGCAGGAACTCTGTCGCATGACGACATGCATGGATTGCAGTTGAGGAGCCATAGGGTCAACACCCTCTCATCAGATTGGAGGGAGAGATTGTTGGAGTCGAGTCTGGATTTGTTAATAGCATATTTATGGAGTCCAAATCTGATTAAATATTTGATTTAATTTTATTTTGGATGTCCATAATTAGTGCTGGGCTATTTTAGATATAATAGGATTCTTATTTGAGGGTTTTCTATTTAAGAGATCCTATTATAATCTAAAATATGATGTTGATGGGCTATTTTAGGTGTAGTAGGATTCTTATTTGAGGGCTTCCTATTTAAGAAATCTTATTATGACATAAAATATATTTTTTTCATCCTACATATATGGGGTGAGGGTGGAGGCACAAAGCACAGCACAAAAAATGGAGATTCGAGGTGCTCGTCCATAGAAATTTAAGAGAAGGTTTCGCACATTGCTCTTAGGACTTCGCCATCCAAGACAGAAGGAAGAAAAGATCTAATCGAGGGGTCATCAACTTCGGTTAGGAAGATTGCTATGGGTTGGTGAGCAATTTCAATTGTAATCTTTCTTTTTTTTCTTGAGTGTGGTGAGGGGGTTGAACCTATTAGGACAAAGGGTTCAACATTAGTTTTTGTCAATCTTGTAATTTCATCTGAGTTATAGAGATTGGAATTTGTCCAGGTGACGTATTCACCGCCATATACTTGTCTTTATCTGTGCTTGGTGTCCGTTAGACGGAGGTTGGTTATTTCAGGTGGGTTAGACTAAGTTTCCGCTACGGCAACGTCTCATACATGGTATCGGAGCGCAGGATGGCGTATCTGATTCCCAACAACACAAACTACCAACAAGTAGGGGATAAACTGTAGATAACAATGTTCATGTGAGATGCTTTCGGCCAATGAGAAATGGAGTGTGTGTAAAACTAGCTCAGACGTCTAGTGGTTGTCCTCATTACCCATAGAGATTGCACGAGTCATATCCAAGACCCATCCAAGTCTCTAATCTTTAATATAATCCATGATCAAAATTATACTACTAAATATCCATAATAAGACAAAATGTGATACATGTGCGATCATCTAGACTTTGTGTCGGTGACGAGAACGTATCGTAACATGAGTATGCATATAGTACATTTATGTTCTAGGTTACTAACCATATCCAATGAATTCACCAAACATCTACAACTTTTAGAGGTTAATTTGTTTCGGAAACGAAATATAATCTAGAAAAATCGAGCCTTAGGCCTTGTTTGGTTTGCGGAATGGAAGGAAAAGGAAATCGATTCCTTGTCATTTCCTTTCCTTTGGAAAATTTAAATTTTCATTGATTTTTCTTTCCGATGTTTGGAAATGACAAAAAATTTGGAAAGGAAAGTGAATACTTCAATGTGGAAAAGTGATTCCTTGCTTAGATGGATGGAATCGCTTTTCTCCCTAATTTTTTTTCCATTAGGAATCACTTTTCTTTCCTCCTCAATTCCTTTAGCACCCAAACATAGGAAAGTAATCACTTTCCTTTCCCAACTCAAAGATTTCGCGAACCAAACGGGGCCTAAAGGTTTCTCTAACACCCAACAATTTAGAATATTTTGTTACTAGTTAGAATAATTTAGGATACATTAACAAACTTATAAATCGAAAAAAAAAGGTATTTAATTAGTTGCAAATCAACTTTAAGTTTATAAATCGATCATTTTGATGAGAGAGATTGAAACTTGCATCTTTATATATATAATACCCGCTTGGGAAGATGATTGGAGTATGGAATCTTTAAAAACATTAGATATTACTTCCAACGTGGGGACATTGACACAGCTTAAAACCGCTTGGGAAGATGATTGGAGTATGGAATCTTTAAAAACATTAGATATTACTTCCAACGTGGGGACATTGACACAGCTTAAAACCCAATATTAACAATTGATCACAAAAGTAGCAATTAAAAAAAAAAAATGCCAGGGAGACCTAACTCCTAAACCGTAGCCCTTAAGTAATAAGCTATTAGAGAGGATTGAAACTTAAATTTGTATTTTAAACAAAGGCATGACTTACCCTCACAAGGCAAGAAGATGATGGCCATAAGGAGACTCTCTCCTTGAAAGCCATTGGCTACCAAAATCTACACTAATTTAAATGAATTAATACTCTCTTAACAATACCTTTCCTCCACATGATTGTCAATATAATAATATGCACGTGAAGTGTAGGAGTAATAGCTTCGTAGAACAGAAGTTCGGATCGTTGAGGCGTGTGAATCACTGTCCTCAAGAAAAGATTCGCCCCTTATCGTAACTGTAAGGCTCGAACGGCAACTTTCCTCCAGGATACAACAACGAGTTACAGATAGCAGTACCTATCTGCAACCTACTATCGAATATGGAAGAAGACGAACGGCAGCGTTTCTGATCTCTCTTTATTTGGTGGTTTTGGATCTCAGCGGTGTGTTCTTTCTGTGAAGAACGAATGAATAAATAGAGTTGCAAAACTCTAATACTGTTGGATTGTGAACCAAATCTCAGGAGGGGAATCAGGAACGTGTATGAGTAGTAGCGGTTAAATAATGGACCCCCCTACGCGCGAGGCTAAACGGCCCGGATTTGCACCCCCCCTGCGTGTGCGACGTGCCCGCACATGCGCATTAAGGTTTTCTGGAGTTTCCCTCCAAACCGGGTGCATTCTAGCCCAATGCCCCCCGGGCGCGCGAGCACCCCTCTTACTACCCACTCATCACAACCATGTAGAAGGTGTAAACATATATATACCCACTCACAAGTGTGGGTTTTAAGCGATGTGGAACTAAACAAAAGTCTTTTTCCTTTTGTCTATGGTGTATTTGAAATACTTACAAAGTGGAACTAAAACAAGAGTTCCAACATGAAGTGTCACAAATAATATATGGTTAGTGGTAGTAGTATAGGGGGAGGAATATGTTATTTTATATATGCATGGATGAGTGAATGAGTAGCCTAAAAGAAGAAACAAATGCATTGGGGACACCCCTATTATTCCATTTGTAATAGAATTACAGGAACTAATTAGCATTTAAATCCTAATTTTTTTTATCAGTTTAGAGTTTAAGTTCTGACATGTCCAACTGAAAAGTTTGGACCCTAAATTTTTATTTTTGGTTTCCTTTTTTTCATTATACTCTTCTTTCCAGTATGTGTTGGTTGTTGTTCTTGTACTCATGTTTAGAATATAATTGGAAAAAGAAAAACAAAAGAAATTCAAATCCAAACATTTCAATTGTAGGACTTAAACTCTAGTTAATATAAAATTCAGAATCCGAATACTAATTAGCCCTAGGAGTAGCCACTCCCTGGTACCAATTAATTCGGCACCATTTCCCTTATCTCCATATTTTTGTTGGAGATCTTACTCCATTATATTTGATTGGAGAACATAGTTAAAATAATGATTTAGCATATAACTTTGATACACATGTTTTGAAATCATATAGTTTACAAATTACAAGCAGATGTATGTATGCAATAAAGAGACAGGAATCACATCAGAAGACTCAAATATTAGAAATAAAGAGTAGTTCTAGTAGATATGGACTCACTTTGGGAGGGAAACTTATGCATGAGCAAACAGCAAATTACCTATACAAGGATATAGTTCTCCCTATTTCTATAAAGAGTAATGCTATTCGTACCTCCAAAATGTCTGTCAAAACTATCATTTTTATGTGACAGCTGACGTAGCAAATTATAACACACAAAATTAATTACATCCAATTTTTTTAATGTTAATATTAATGATGATTATAATATTAATATAGTATTAATATTAATTTAAAAGTTAATATTAACGTTAATGTTAATGCTAATGTTAATTTTAATTTTAATATTAATTTTAATGTTTGTTTTAATATTAATACTAAATTTAATTTAAATTTTGTCTAGTCAACTGTCATATCAACCGTCATGTCAGACGATACGTAAGCTGCCACATATGAATGAATACTTTGTAGGGACAAATAGCATTTTTCTTCATAAAAGAGGAAAAAATTTGCTAATAGGAGGACTGGCTCATTGCCAATAGGGCCGAACATTAGTCAAACGTGTGGCGCCATAACCAATAGCATCCAACCACAATCAAATGTCGGGTGCCATTACCAATGACGTGATGTTCGAAATCTTCGAGTGGGACGCCATTGACAATGGCATCCCATGCAATTTTTTTTATAATTACGATTGGCAGAATAGGGAGCACGGATCGAGTTTTGGCTATAAAAGGAGCATAAGTGAGTTCTCAAAGTCATGAGAGATAGAAGAGGAGAGAAACAGAAGTGTCAAAGTCACATGAGAGAAAGAAGAGGAGAGAAGCAGGAGTTCTCAAACTCACAGAGAGAAAGAGAGAACGGAGCGGTGAAGATGGATGAACAAAACTACGGTCGTATTTCCGATGGACCTATGGCTCAAAAAATATCAAGAACGTCAAGTCACGTATCTCAACTAGTATTTGCTGGAGAGGTAATTTATTTTGAATTAATATTTATTTGTTATTTTATTTATTTGTTTTAATTATTATATTTATTTGTTTAAATTATATTTGTAGTTATACGATTATAGTCATGAAGTACACTTATGGAAACATGGTCAATGTCGTAACGTAACAAACTACGCCAAATGTGAGTTAATTACCTCCCAAAAGGTCTTGGTTCAGGCCTTTGGATTCTATTATATAAATGAGTTACAGTTCATGCTACACGACAAAGACTTGATGTTAAGTCTGGCTGAGCGCGTGCTGATGGCCAAAATGTAACACATTTTAGTTGCCAATGGATGACCATTAGTCTCTGAAATATAGCCAACATTCTAGGTTTACCTATTACATGTAAGATGATTTGTTAGACAATATTTTAGTCGTAATCTTGATGTGGGTTATCTAATAATTTAATTTATTATTACAGATGATCCTATATATTTCGATGACTCATTAAATGCCTCTATTCATATTAGGCGATATCTCGGTGTGGGTCCGCTAGCAGATTTGAAAAAAAAAAAAAAAAAAAAGGTCAACATAAACTCGCTACGCGCTAACTTCAGGGATTTTGATTGTCCTATTGATGGTCAATTGAACGTAGATGAAAAATGGGTATGAAGTTTAATTCATCTATTTTAATTCAGAATGTGGATCTTATAATTTAACTCACTACAAAAATAATTTAATATTTCAAATCGTTTCTAGCATGCATGGATTGTTAGACAGTCTTATCGAATTTGTATGTCTTTATTTATCATTTTAGTACATTTTATTTTGAGTAGCTTTATTGAAATACATTTAAATTTTAGTGTCCGTAAATACAAACAAGCAATCACTGTTATGGATCGATATATTATGCATAGTCCATTGTCCCATATGCCTTCGATATATATTCCACCGAATTATTCAGCCAGCAACGTTAGTCAAAGATGGAGTCATAGGTCTACTGCTTAACATGTTGGAGAGGCTGCTTAACATGCTGGAGTGGCGACTTCCTATTCGGCTGGAGAGGAGATTTCCTACCAGACTAGAGAGAGGACATCTCATCAGTCTGGAGAGGGGACTTCCTACATTGTTGGTGAGAGCAAATCTCAGCCCGGTCCTAGGGATTGGTTCCAAAATTGTTTTGGAAACGAAATATAATTTAGAAAAGATGAGCTCTTAAAATTTCTCTAACACCCAACAATTTAGGTTATTTTGTTACTAGTTAGAATAATTTAGGATACATTAGCAAACATATATAAAAAAAAAGGTATATTTAGTTGCAAACTTGCCTTAAGTTTATAAATCATTTTAATAAGAGAGATTGATACCTGCGTTATTTTTAACAAATTTTTAAGTACATCGTTATGTATATAACAAATTTTAATTTTAATTTAAATTACTTTTAATAAAAAAATTATGTGCACGCAAATCACTTGCACACCAGCTTGGGAAGATGAGTTTGGAGTAAGGAATCTTTAATTAACAACATTGGATATCACATCCAAGGTGGGGAGTCATTGACACAGCTTAAAACCCTATATTAGCAATTGATCACAAAAGTAGCAATATTAACAAACAATAATGCCATGGGAGATCTAAACCCTAAACCGTAGCCCTTAAGTAGGCTATGAGAGAGAGGGTTGAAACTTAAATTTGTATTTTTAAACAAAGGCAGGAAGATGATGGCCATAAGAAGACTCCCTCCTTGAAAGCCATTGGCTACCAAATCTACACTAATTTAAATGAATTTATTATACTCTCTTAACAATACGCTTCCTCCACATGATTGCCAATATAATAACGCATGAAGTGTCATAAACAATATATGGTTAGTGGTTAGTAGTAGTACCTTAACAATGGAGAAAGGAATATGTTATTTATATATGCATGGGATGAGTGAGTGAGTAGCCTAAAAGAAAGGAAACAAATGCTTTGGGGACACCCCATTGTTCCATTTGTAATAGAATTAGGGGCTTAGATTATAGATTTTTTTATCGGTTTAGAGTTTAAGTTCTCATATATCCCATTAATCAATTTAAATCCTGAATTTCTATTTTGATTTTTTTATTATATTCCTTTTTTGGGTATATGTTGGTTGTCATTATTGTACTTATGGTCAGAATATAATAAAAAATTTAAAATTTAAAATTTAAAATTTTTAATTGAACACGTCGGTGCTTAACTTAAACACTAATCTCATATAAAATTCAAAGTCTGAACACTAATTATTCATAGAATTAGCCCCTCCCTGCTACCGACTAGCCACCATTTGTCATCTCTCCCTCTGTGTTGGAGATCTTACTCCATTACAATTGATTGGACAACGTAATTAAAATAATGATCTTAGCATATGACTTTGGTACACAGGTTTCGAAAAAATATAGTTTACAACTTACAAGCAGGTCTGTTTGCAATAAAGAGACAGAAATCACATCGGAAGGCTCAAAAAGAGAGTAGTTCCAGTATACATGGACCGACTTAGGGAGGGAAACCTATGCATTAATAAACATTATATCTGTTGGCAGTTGATTGGTGGCACTATATAGAAGTTAGGGTTTCAATTGATCGGACAAAATAGAAGTAAGTAAAGTAAGTAGCTATGGATGTATTAAGAACAATAATGCCGGCAAATAGAAGAGACCAGTAAATACACATGTTTTGTACGTATAATAAGAATAACAGTAATGCTACTTGAACCGCACAACATGTCCGCAATGTAATCGCAAAAGCTGAGGTGGCTGGTCAAAGAAAAAAAAAAAGTTGACTGAATTTAAAAAAAAAGGAGAAAGAATGGAAAGTGGCTCGTGGTTCTATGCACTACACCAAAACACCTATATTCCAAATGTCTAAACATGTTAGAAAAAATAATTCTAACGGGTATATTCCGTGAGTATATAGGCGTGGGTAATATTACTAACTACCCTTCTAACGGACATGCCCGTTAGTATTTAAAGTTTTCTAACGGCTGTAGCCGTTAGTAATTATTTTTCTAACAGGCATATAAATATATGTAGATATAAATACTAACGGGCTATGGCCGTTGGAAGATTTTAAAAATATATAAAAAAAACATTTTTAGAATTTAATACTAACGGGACTGGATCGTTAGTATATTTAAAAAAAATGGAAAAAAAAATTAATTTTAGAATTACTAACACGAGAGTAATTCAAATTATTTGCTTTTCCTATATTTCAATAAAAATGTGCACCTACCTCACAACTTGCAGCTGCAATTAATTTTAGAAGGGCATGAAGGTGTTTTAGCAAATAAATAATGTCAAATGGGATTCTAGCTGACAATTCAAGGAAAGAACAACATGGATTTCACTTGCAAAATTTTGACAGCAAGGAAATTTATTAAGTTTTACAAACCTTGAGGGGATTACCTTCAATTACCCATAAAAATAGTTGCAGCAGAAGTAGAATCTTGAAAACAAAATACATATGACCCAATTAAATAATTGCAGCGGAGATACAATGTTGATGTATAAGTAACTCGTACACATGGCAAATACTCCACAATCATCCAAATGTACAAACAAGAATGAGATGCAAAAACTTCAGTTGCAGTGAATCACTCGCCCATCTGGTACAGTACTACAAGGAACCATCTTCACAAGAAGCAAAGGAAGTGATACAGTAATCCAAAATCTGCACCCAAAAAATGTATTCCCTTTTTAAAGGAACTTCACAACAGAGCAGTACAAATGAATACAGGTTTTGTGACAGAACAAGTCACTAAGCTAGTGTAATTACATCTAAAAAGATATGTTAAACATATTAACGTACAGGTAACAAACAATGAACAAAGTACGCATCAGATGTATCAAATGTAATATCATGCAAAAAAATAGGTTCAAGATTTATTGAAGCCAACACTAACAACACCTTCTTTTAACATGCTTATATCCATGCAATAATCTTGACAAGCTCAAATAAGGTAAGTAAAGCAGAAATAGGATTGGCCCAATTCAACTAACAGATAAACATTTCATGACCGGATTTTGTAGGATCCTACATACTGACAATCATACAGAAGGTCAGTTCACATCTTCCAATGCATATGATGCAATCTGCTATATCAACAGGTTCGTAGTTGAAACTTGAATTTGTAATATTATTGGTGTTGCTAATAACAATTTTTGAAGACTAAGCACCACGAACATGAGTTTATTTAGAAGCCTAGCAAAAAACTAAATTCTGAAGGAATATTTTTGAGCAACCTCCCTCCCTAACTCTTCTTATCGTTTATCGACCATCAATCATTTTCATGCCTTCTACGATTCCGCTATTTTCTTACTCTTTTGTTCCATCAATTCATGCAAAAATTCTCCAATGATATTTTCTACATGATGCTATTATACATGCATCCAACAGCTACAGACAAGCAAGGCAAGAAAACAGTGGATGCAAATACAATCTTCTCCAGATTGGTGTATAGCATGGTAGTGCATTAATGAGTCATGGAGGCTCTAATGACTCCCTATCTCGCTGATGAAGACGGAAATCTTTGATAAGGCAAAGGTCAACAACAGTGCAGCAAGCACAAGATATGCCATGATAGATTAAAGACGAGTATGCTTGCCAAGTTGTTATCAGCCGAGATATGCCATGATAGATTTAAGACGAGTATGCTTGGAAGCACAAGATATGCCATGAAAATTTTAAACATCATTTTTTTTTCCCAAAAAGTCCATTTATCTTCTTCGTTTTTCCTTTTAAACATCATTCCGATACTGATACTACATACCTTTACTGATACTATAGACCTTCAAGTCCAGCAGTGAAGATACGGTGACATGATTCACATTTTGTCTTCCTTCAACCTCCTGCAGTGAAGATACAGTGATATTAAGCTTGAGGAACTGAATAAAGAGTTTTCCCTATCTTGAAACGTTTCGTACCAATTATGATCGAAATTGACGAGGCCATATAACTGTTATGAGAGAGATGTTTGATTGTATCTTGTTTCCGCCTTTTCGGTTGAGCCTTCAAAAAGGGACGACAACCGAGTTGATAATTACTAACACGAGAGTAATTCAAATTATTTGCTTTTCCTATATTTCAATAAAAATGTGCACCTACCTCACAACTTGCGCCTGCAGTTTGCTCCAGTATATTAAGGTTGTTCCACCTCACAAAAACTTTCATGCATGCTAAGGGTTTTGAGGGAATTTATATATGACTCGACATACATTTTCATATATACAGCTGCAAACTAACATGCATGGATGCATACAAGAGAGAACTAAGATATTAGAGTGCTCAATATTTCTAATGTGCTCTAAACGTTCCAAATTGGCATAAAAGGGATACTTGAGAATGATACTACAAACCTTCAAGTCCAGCAGTGAAGATACGATGACACGATTCACATTTTGTCTTCCTTCAACCTCCTGCAGCCCACACAATTTAATTTAAATAAGTTATTAGGTTCTATATAATAAGCAACAGCTCAAAGAGAACTAACCTTGTCAAAGACATGAAAACATTTTAGACCTGTTTCAATTGCCTGAGTGCGAACATATAGGCAAACTGGAAGTCTCATATGCACGTACTAAAGTTTCATCCAAGTCCAACACCACCTGCGGAATTAGTCAAGTTAGATCGAGAGGGGAGGTAATCTTGTTGACATTATAATCTAGGAAAACTTCCTGTGCATCAATTGAACTAATATATAACGAGGCAACAACAATATACAACAACAAACTGAGGGTCAGACACATGGGCCAGCTGATATACTCAGGTGATCAGTACACGCCTTCAATGATGAAAGTCCGAAATAAATACAAACTTACAAAGCCTACCATACTGCTGACCTACAATGCTGACCTTATTAATTAGAGATGACAGTAATTCTTAGTAAGTCATTGCTTGACAAATATTGTACAAGTTTGATGAACCAGGATTACTGATACTTGTCCATTCTCAACCAATCATGGATTGGATGCTCCTGCTGGCTCTTGAGCAACTTGCAGACATTAATCAGAAGAAAATGAAGCCATCATTAATCATTGGCTCTCTAAAGTGCATTTTTCAGGTCGAGCGCCACTAAATAGGCAGGTTAGAGATCGAAAAAAGTGGTTAATCAAGAAAACTTACCAGTTGGTTTTTATTGTAATTCAACAATGTCATTGGATCCTATTCATCTTGGTGACAACATGTCCACTTCATGCTCTGCTTCTAGATGATATGAGGATAAGATCGATTCTAACAAAGTCGTCATGGCCATCAGTCCTTGCTTAAAGTTCACTGCACAAAAGGCAAAAAACTTCATAGGCTCAGCAAAGTTTTCCTGGCACTCTGTGCAGTAGACCTATTTGCAGTAGACCTATTTGCAATTGAGAGGCACTCTGTGCAGTAGACCCTATCAGTCAAGCTAGGTGGCCACTGCTATCTAGAGAAGACCAAAACAAAGAACCAGTAAGGACATAAATGCCAGGCAACATATATGTACGCGAACGGATACATTTATCATTTCAAATTCATGAAACAGATATATAACCAATTAGATCTAAAAAGAAGTATATAAAACACTATCATGTAAGATGAACAGAAGATGAACAAAGAATTTTTTTAACATGCTTGGAAATCACACAAATTAAGATAACAGGAGCATATATAGACCTTCTGTTTGATATCTGAATCCAGATTGGGTAGTTGACGCTTCTATATGGGGAGATCACTTATCTCTTGAATGTAATATTCTTTCCATGGCGCAAGCAATAAAATGCCTTTTCCATATTTGTCCTCATGCCCAGTCCTCCCAAGGCGATGTATGTATTGTTCACGATCAGAAGGAATTCTAACCTGGATGATTATCCCCATATTATTGTGCCACATGAACCAGTGAATTTACTTTTCCTATCATACCTACCAGCATATTCATAAGTGTATCCGCATTGCTTGGACATATATTTACAGCCCAATCAAGCAAACAGTCATGTAATATTTAAATCCAATTGCAGGGTATAATATCACAATGTTGATTTCAATTTCAGGTGAAAGATTAGTTGCAACAGAGGAGTTGCAGATAGCACAGTGTTATGACATGAATTATAACAAAAGCCACTCTAAAATGAAGGAAAGAGGAAAAAAACAGGGGGGAGGGATTTGTAATAATATTCTTAATGCATCTAAAAAAATGTAGGAGGAATGTATTTCAAAAAAAAATCAAACTATTAATAAGGCACATGTAGATCATTAATGATATAAAATATAGGTAATGTGGTGACTTCTTATCAACCTAAGATAAATACATAGGAGGACAAGATGAGCATAAACTGTGGTTGTTATTACTTATTAGAACCGGTGTTTTAAAAACCCACCAGTGTGCACCTAGGCATCCAAGGCAGTGTGCCTCATTTTCGAGACACAGTCCATTAACCTGGCATAATAACTTGTGGTCTTCTAACCTGCAATGCAAAGATAAACAATGCATTGGCAGAGTTAAAAGGTTTTTTTTTAATCCAAATAACAAATATGACAAGAAAAAAATGTAGACATAATTAGAACCTGGTTACTATTTGTACTTTGTATACCATCATTAACTGAATCATACAAAGGCCAAAATAACCTGTTATATCCACCATCAGTTCAAAGTTTCCAGCATATGGCTTAAGAAGAGCTTCAGCTGCACTCTAGTGTAAAGTGGTTGCAAACCTGAATCCAAAGGTCAAATGGCTCTGAAATAAACCGGAGATTGATGTACTCATCTACTATCAGAACCTCTTATCTAAGGAAGAAAGAGAGAGCATGCAATCAAAGCATCAGCTGCTACAAAGAAAGAAATGGTTATTCTCATAACCAACAACAGTCTTACTTTTACACCATCTTCATAGAACATCAATGTTTTTAACAATGTATCAAAGCTAATAAAGAGAGAAACTCACCGGTAGATACTCAAAAGTGGAAGGGTTCAATTTTGATAACGATACTAGGTCAAGCTTTCGACTGTCATTTCCGAACTCACTGGTAGATGCTCGAAAGTATAAATTCAGCAACATCACGTATAGTATAAAGCAATAAAAAGTAATCGAAAATGGCCAAAAATAATGACTATATGTGCAAGTTGAAAAAAATTATACTTACACTGAGACGATGCCAAACACAATTACAGGTTTTCTCCTATATCGATCAGCCACTATTCCCTAAAATACAGTAGTCAAAGCTCTCCCAAGCATATATGAAGCTCCTTTGGTGCAGGAAAAGAGAATGTTAGTGACCAACAAATATGAGTGTGAACTGTTGACTAATTGCAAGAACATTATGCCAGAGACTTACCTACAAAACTTGCATAAAACCCAATACCTTCCATTCTTTTGGCAATATGAAAGTCCCTTATCCGATTTAAATGGAAATAAAAACATGCATAAGTATGTGGATATTGTACAATGTGTATGCATGTTAGTTACAATCTGAGTAATTTGGAAGATAGATTAAACTATTCTATCATTTGGAAAATGTGCAGCCTCCAAAACATAATAAGTCTCTGTTCCAGTTTTTGCCACCATTGCTACTGCATTACTGTCGGTGGTAGCAGAAATAGTGAGTTGATGGTAGCACAATAGTCATAGCTATTTGGTAAATTGGTATACAAAGGAGCTGAGGCTGAGGCTTTTTTACCTCCATCTCCTTTCTCCTTTCTTACAGGTTCCTCCTACCCCACTACCAACCGATAATAAATTTCATGCCCCACTGATATCACTCAATTCTCTTCCTCCCCCCATTTCAATATAAGAGGTTGTGGACAAAGAAGGGAGGGCACAACGGGGTATTCGATGGAGTAAGAGGAAGCATCAATGCCCAGGTGCTGAGTTTGGTGGCAGAAGAAGTGGGGAAGGATAAGCACATTTAGATATTTTTCGTTCTCTTATGCTAGTCAGATGACACCTAAGGACACTACCAAAATAACCAACTTTAGCGACGGCCACATCCGTCGCTCATCCGTCGGTAACATAAATTACCGACGGAATAGCGACGGATATTTGATGAAAATGGCCGTCGGAAAATACGTCGTCGCTAAAATTTGTCCGTCGCTAAGCCGTCGGACAAATAATTAACCGACGGACTAGCGACTGATTACCGACGGTTGCCTTTCAATGGTTTAGCAACGGATTAGCGACTTGTTCCTGTCGGTTTACATGCCATATAATATTAAAATATTCGTCGCTAAGCCGTCATAAATAGGTCGGTAAAAGCGTATCAGAGAGGTCCTGATACGCAAAATCAGTCGCTATTCCGTCGCCATTCCGTCGTTAACCTCGACGTTATAGCGACGGATTAGCGACGGGTAGGGCGTCGGCCTGGTTCTGGAAAGCTTCCATATTTCCAGAACCATGTCGACGGATAATGGGTCGCTAAGCCGTCGCTAGTCCGTCGTCATCCTCGACAGATTAGCGACGGATTAGCGACCCACTATCCGTCGCTAAGTCTCTGGAAACCTACCATATTTCCAGAACCATGTCGACGGATTTGCCGTCGCTAGGTAGTCGATATTCCGTCGCTAATATTCCAGTTAGCGACGGAAGTTCCGTCGCTAGTTCGTCTCTAGCTCGTCGCTACCTGCAAATTTATTTCAACCAGTTAGCGACGGATTCGCCGTCGCTAGGTAGTCGCTAGGTGGTCGCTAACTGCAAAATATTTATATCACCCAGTTAGCGACGGATATTCCGTCGCTTGTCCGTCGGTAACTGCAAATATTTATATAACCTAGTTAGCGACGGATTTTCCGTCGCTAGTTAGTCGCTCATCGGTCGCTAAAAGATATATCCGTCGCTAGTTAGTCGCTAGTCCGTCGCTAAATGCAACATTAATTAAAAAAATTACAGAAACATTCTATTTCCTTTTCGTAAATATTACACATATTCATAATATCCAATATCCAAACATCCATGTACGATCAACAAATATCCAATATCTAAATTCATAATATCCAATATCAAACAGAAATATCCAAACATCTATGTATAAATATCCAAACACAAATACACAAATTCATAATATCCAAACATTCATGTACGCTTCCAAAATATCCAGAATTCAAAATCCAAAAACAGTACAAATATCCAAAAACAGTACAAATATCATTGAGATGGATCGCGTCGTCGTCTCGGCGCCGCCTCGGCTCTGCGGATGTACTCTTCTACCATGTACGCTGGCACCTGGGACAACACATGCTCTGGAAGCGTGCGGAGCTGCTCTGGCGACATCAAGTCTATGAGCCCAATGAGCGCAGTATCCGGTACCAGGCGGACCTCGGCAGAACGGTCAAATGAATAACGTCCAGGGTCGGAAGGACCGGCAACCGCACTAGACGTACCGGGAGCAGACGGATCTGGACCGGGAGCAGAAGAAGGACGCGGAAGGTGCTCCAGCACATCCGACATTAGACTCCGCATTTCCGACATATCGGAGGTGAGAGTCGCAAGCTGCGCCCTCATATCGTCCGACGGGGGGCGCGGGAGGAGGCATAATTTTGAGTGTTTTAAGTATTATTTCTTAGTAGTTTTGAAATTAAATGAGATTAAATTAAATGAAATAGTATTATTTCTTAGGATCGGGACATGCCAAACCGTATCCGTATCGGGGAATGCAACCCATTCCCCACCCCCCCGACCCCCTGCCCCCATTCAACACCCCCTCCGACCCCCCTGCCCTCTCCATTACCCACCCCCCCCGACCCCCCTGCCCTCTCCACCCCCACCCCCCGCCTCCCGACCCCCCTGCCCCCATTCCCGACCCCCCCTGACCCTCCTGCCCCCATTCAACACCCCCCCGACCCCCCTGCCCTCTCCACCCCCCACCCCCCGACCCCCCTGCCCCCATTCCCCACCCCCCCCGACCCCCCGACCCTCATTCCCCACCCCCCCACCCCCTGCCCCCATTCCCCACACCCCCCCGACCCCCTGACCCCATTCACCACCCCCCCCCCCGCCCCTCCACCCCCCGCGAAGCCGACCCCCCCCCTCCCCCCCCAGCCCCAAAACCCAAAATTAGAGAAAGAGAGAGAGAGAGAGAGAGAGAGAGAGAGAGAGAGAGAGAGAGAGAGAGAGAGAGAGAGGAGATACCTGATAGAGAGAGAGAGAGAGCCGCGAGAGAGAGAGAGAGAGAGCCGCGCGCGAGAGAGAGAGAGAGCCGCGAGAGAGAGAGAGAGTTTTGGGGGGGAATAAAAAATTCCCCCCCGTCGGTTCAATTTAAGTTAGGGCACAGAACCTAGCGACGGAATAGCGACGGAATAAATTAGTCGCTAAACCGTCGCCAATTAAAAGGTATTTTTCGACGGATATATCCGTCGCCAGTTAGTCGCTAAAGTTCCCGCCAATGTTTTAAAGATTTTGCCGCCAACATTTGCGACGAATAAGCGACGAAAAAGAATCCGTCGCTAACGTTCGTCGACTTAGCGACAGAAACCCGACAAATTTTTACATTTAAAATTGGAAAAAATTATGTTATGTTGTCTGTCGCTAATCCGTCGCTAAGATGTCGGAAACTGGTCGCTATTAGCGACGGAATCCGTCCGTCGCTAAACTTCCGTCGGTAAAGTGGGGTATTTTAGTAGTGGGAGTAAGGAGCCCTAAAAGAAGGAGCCATGTCATACAAGTAAATAACAATGGAGTGAACCTGATTGTAAGGAAATCTTAAGAAGGATTTCCTTCTAAATATGACAAGTTCAGCATAATTCATACCTTGGGAGGCCTCCGAAGGGAATATAGCATAGTCTTGCAGGAGTAAAGGAAGGTATTCTCGTTGTATATCAAGGCATGTTTCTGTCCAGATTCAGATTTTGCAGTCCTCTCATATCTCGGCTCATTGAAGTATGGTTTCTCATTCAAAACCACTATTCCCTAAAATACAGTAGTCACTATTCCCTAAATACAGTAGTCAAAGCTCTCCCAAGCATATATGAAGCTCCTTTGGTGCAGGAAAAGAGAATGTTAGTGACCAACAAATATGAGTGTGAACTGTTGACTAATTGCAAGAACATTATGCCAGAGACTTACCTACAAAACCTGCATAAAACCCAATACCTTCCATTCTTTTGGCAATATGAAAGTCCCTTATCCGATTTAAATGGAAATAAAAACATGCATAAGTATGTGGATATTGTACAATGTGTAGGCATGTTAGTTACAATCTGAGTAATTTGGAAGATAGATTAAACTATTCTATCATTTGGAATATGTGCAGCCTCCAAAACACAATAAGTCTCTGTTCCAGTTTTTGCCACCATTGCTACTGCATTACTGTCGGTGGTAGCAGAAATGGTGAGTGGATGGTAGCACAATAGTCATAGCTATTTGGTAAATTGGTATACAAAGGATATTGTCATGAATGGAAGTGAGGGAGGGCAGTAATGATGATAGCAGAGTGCCAAATTTTCTAATTTTGTAAGAGTAAAGCACCGAATTATAGAAACGGGCATAATCATCTATAGATGATTAGCACAAAAGACAGACTTATCATGATTCAATAAATACTAATACTAATGTTAAGGATGTTAGACACTCCAAATGACAGGATACTACTATTAAACTAAAAGAGGAAGCTAACAATCAGGAAATAAATGAGGTAGAAGACAGGAAAATTCACTATTGTTTATTTGTCTCTCATATGAGATATATGGTCTAGAAATATGTACATGTCATCTATCTGAATGTCCTGTACTGCGTTGACGGTAAATTTTTTTTCTTTTTTTGGAAATTAACATGTCATACATAGCATTGCAAATCTCCATGACAGATATGTAACATAGTAGTTGCTGGAACATTAGATATGTAACATAGTAGTTGCAGGTTCGATTATATTTTTATTGCTTTAGTTTAACACCGCAGTTGCTGGAACATTAGATATGCAGAATAAAGATATTTGTAGAAAAGTTATAAAACAACAAGCAATCCTTAATATCATCTGTACTGTAGGATATCCTTAAAACAACAAGCAAATGCTGATAGTAAAATAGACAATGAGTGGATGTAATCTGGGTTTGCAGTATGTATCCTGTGAGTTAATGGTGGTATGTATCCTAAGACTGTGCAAGGATACTGCAACAGAGCAGAGAGTGTAAGGGAGTTCTGGTTTGTAGGGGGTTCTGGTTACTGTTTGTACTTTGTATACCATCATAATCTGTTCCCGCATACATTATCTAACTTGTGTATGAGTAGTCCCCTTCAAATCCTAGTATAATGACAACAATTTTCCTCCTGAATAGATATTTGACTTTGGTGATGGAATTTAGAACAATATTCAGTATTTTCTTTTAACCTTATCACTCATAAGTCTCACATTAGAACACAAGGTTATACCACCTGCATTGTGCCTCAATAATTCCTTGTACTAACACTTGCTTATTCCTATCATTATTAGGGTGGGATGAAAAGGTGGGGATTCAAAGGAATGCATGCGTCACATGGTTCTTCGCTGTCACATAAAAGTATTGGTTCTACCTAATTAATTTAAAGCTTAGATAGTAGCAAATGCACAACAGAACATAAGCACAAAATATTTCCCAGTAGAATATTCAATCGTAAAAAATTATACCTACAATGTCATAAGAGATTAAATACAGAAGTCACCATAGATATACTGATATGATGATTAAAAATTAGTACAATGTCATAAGAGATTAAATACAGAAGTCAACGTAGATATACTGATATGATGATTAAAAATCAATTGACACGTTATTTATCAGGAAACATGTAAATGCAGTTTGTAGTACATACACAATTCATATTTATGTAGGTTATACCTTTCCAGGAGCATCTCTTTGGCCAGTAGAACCAATACTTCTATGTGACAGCGAAGCACCATGTGATGCAGGCATTCCTTTGAATCCCCACCTTTTCTTCCCACCCTAATAATGACAGAAATAAGCAAGCGTTAGTACAAGGAATTGTTGAGGCACAATCCAGGTAGTATAACCTTGTGTTCTAATGTGAGACTTATGAGTGGTAAGGTTAAAAAGAAAATACTGAATATTGTTCTAAATTCCATCACCAAAGTCAAATATCTATTCAAGAGGAAAATTGTTATGCCATTATACTAGGATTTGAAGAGGACTACTCATACACAAGCTAGATAATATATGCAGGAACTGATTATGATGGACAATGAGTGGATGTAATCTGGGTTTGCAGGGGTTCTGGTTACTACGCAATACAAATGGCCAAGTACGCAAAGTTACGGCACATACAGATGTAAATGGAAAACCTTCTCAATGTCAAGAGAGACAACCATGATAAGGGTTCTCGACCAATCCTTCCATTATAATCAACAAGATTACGATGCTCTGTATTCCTAGAACCACCTGACCGAAGGGTGAGACTGAAATTATCAACTAAAACCCACGTGAGATTGCAAGAGCAATATAAACCCTGGACTTGAATTATCAACTCTACCCCCTCCTTCAGCTTAAATTTTTAGGGGAACTCTTACATCATCATCATTATCATTACTCATTTTCTTGAGTACCTACGTTTCACAATAACAGAAAAAATAAGGACCAACGATCACTATGGACTAATCCCATGCCTACTCTGTGAGCAATAACAGAAAAATTTAGTTACCTACAAATAAGATTAACATGTAATCAACATGGGGTAGTGCAATTTTGATTAAAAAAAAGAATTTTGAGACAATATACTAAAAAAAACCAACTTTCTTCAATAGTGATTAGAAAAAATAAAATAAAAAACTAGGGTTTCTTACTCAACATCACATATGAAAAAAATTGATAGAATTGACAAACAATACATATTGATATTTCCAAAATGTGAACCCTATTAACCATAGGAAAATTTAAAAAAGAAAGAAAGGAGAAGTCACCACGAGAGAATCGGACAACATCGTGCCGGAATGGCCGGCGTCGCCTATATGTCGGCGCAGGTGGACGGCCGTCGCAAGTGGACGACCGCCGTAGGTGGACGGGTGTAGGTGGACGGCTGCCGCACGTGGACGACGGCCGCAAGTGCACGACGACCGCCGTAGGTTAGGGTTTTATGAAATTTGAGGGAGAGAGAACGGATGGCTGAGGAAATTTGTGTGAGAGAGAGAGAATTGATTGGGGGATATATTGTAAAATTGGAGGCAAATTTACAGCCGAGTTTTGGCTTTGCGCCAAAAAATTTCACAGGTGAAAATTTTATGGTGAATTGAGGGAAATTTATTGGTAACAGTGGCTTATTTTTATTAAATAATAATAAATGGTTAGAGCTAGAAAAAAAAAGTGTATTTGTAATGGACTAGAGTAAATACTAACAGCTCTATAGTGTTAGTAGTTTGTAACATGTTATACCCGTTAGAAACTAAAAAAAAGGGCCATTAGTAATTAGGCAATTTGGAATGAGTGAGTGAGTAGCCTAAAAGAAAGGAAACAAATGCTTTGGGGACACACCATTGTTCCATTTGTAATAGAATTAGGGGCTTAGATTATAGATTTTTTTTTATCGGTTTAGAGTTTTAAGTTCTCATATATCCCATTAATCAATTTAAATCCTGAATTTCTATTTTGATTTTTTTTATTATATTCCTTTTTTGGGTATATGTTGGTTGTCATTATTGTACTTATGATCAGAATATAATAAAAAATTTAAAATTTAAATTTTTAATTGAACACGTCAGTGCTTAACTTAAACACTAATCTCATATAAAATTCAAAGTCTGAACACTAATTATTCATAGAATTAGCCCCTCCCTGCTACCGACTAGCCACCATTTGTCATCTCTCCCTCTATGTTGGAGATCTTACTCCATTACAATTGATTGGACAACGTAATTAAAATAATGATCTTAGCATATGACTTTGGTACACAGGTTTCGAAAAAATATAGTTTACAACTTACAAGCAGGTCTGTTTGCCATAAAGAGACAGAAATCACATCGGAAGGCTCAAAAAGAGAGTAGTTCCAGTATACATGGACCGACTTCGGGAGGGAAACCTATGCATTAATAAACATTATATCTGTTGGCAGTTGATTGGTGGCACTATATAGAAGTTAGGGTTTCAATTGATCGGACAAAATAGAAGTAAGTAAAGTAAGTAGCTATGGATGTATTAAGAACAATAATGCCGGCAAATAGAAGAGACCAGTAAATACACATGTTTTATACGTATAATAAGAATAACAGTAATGCTACTTGAACCGCACAACATGTCCGCAATGTAATCGCAAAAGCTGAGGTGGCTGGTCAAAGGAAAAAAAAAAGTTGACTGAATTTAAAAAAAAAGGAGAAAGAATGGAAAGTGGCTCGTGGTTCTATGGCTCAGCCAAAGGAGAGAGAAGAGAGAGAGAGGAGGTCACTTTACTCTTCCCCCTTCTCTGAGACTCTCTCTCTCTCTCTCTCTCTCTCTCTCTCTGTGTGTGTGTGTGTGTGTGTGTGTGTGTGTGTACTCTGCAAGGAGGAGGAGAAGAAGAAGACGAAGAAGAAGATCGGCAAGAAGAAGAAGAAGAAGAAGAAGAAGAAGATCGGCAACAAGAGAAGAAAAAGAAGAAGAAGAAGAAGACCATGGAAGAACCACTCGAGCCCGTGGTCGTCGACAGAGGAGAGGCCATGGGAGAACAACTCCAGCCCGCGGTCGTCGGCAGAGGAGAGGCCATGGGAGAAGCACCCAATCTTTTGGGTACTAAACTTTTCTTTGTAAATTACTCTTTGACTAAAGTGTAAGTTGTAATCTAACAAAAAGTAGCTTGGCTAATGGAGAACCACTCCAGCTATAGGCCATGGGAATACCAAGTTTATCGTTCTGAAAATGAAGGTTTTAAAATTCTCAGAAGAAAGACATAGTAATCTAACAAAAAGTAGCTTTTAATCTGACACAGAAGAAAGACATAAAAATTCTCCTGTAGAGAATGAAGGTTTTAAAATTCTCAATTTTTTTTTTCTGTAGCTTGACTATAGTTTATACTGGCAGCTCTGGGGAATTTTGACAAGAAAATTTTAAAACATTCGTTTCTGTTTTTATTCCCAACCTTCCATTTATGAACTATTGTACTTACATATTTGATATATGTTTTGTAGGAATGGAGGTTCATCCAAAAATTGGGATGATATTTGACGACTTAGACCAACTATGTGACTGTTATGAAACATAGGCAGAACAAACTGGATTCCAGGTGAGGAAACGAACATCAAAGAAGAATGAAGAAGGAATAGTTAGAACAGTAACATAATGTTGTGCTCGAGCTGGTAAGCCTTCTAATACATGTCAAAATCCATTGTTGCCGCGTAAGAGCTTACGGTGTGGGTGCTTGGCTAAGCTCACTACAAAGTTGGATAGAAAGGAAAGATGGATCATTAGTTCACTCACTCTCAACCATAACCACCAGTACAGTTCAAGCAAATATAGGTTCTTTCTTTGCAATCGAAGGATTAGTGGACGTGCAAAACGACAACTTAATCTTTTAGATGAAACATGGATTAGAATGAATAAGAACTATGCTACACTAGTATACGAGGCAGGTGGATATGACAATGTTGGTTGCACTGAAAAAGATGCGAGAAATTACATTGAAGAAGTAAGGCGTCTACAACTCGACGAAGGAGACACAATTGCAATCATTAAATATTTTTCATATATGGCTGCAGAGAGCTCGGGCTTCTACTTTGACGTGGAGTTAGAGGATGAAGATCATTTGAAGCATGTTTTCTGGGCCCATGGAAGGAGCAGAGAAGCTTGCAAAGAGTTTGGTGAAGTTATTACCTTTGACACCACATACTTGACAAATAAGTATGACATGCCATTTGCTCCCTTTGTTGGGGTGAATCATCACGGACAGTCTTAGATATTTGGATGTGGATTAGTTTCGGGTGAAACTACAGAATCTTTTATATGGTTGTTTACGACTTGGCTTAAATGCATGTCTGGTGTTGCTCCTCAGGGAATAATCACTTACCAGGATAGAGCTATGCAAAATGCAATTGTGCATGTGTTTCCTAACACTAGTCACAGGTGGTGTTTGTGGCATGTAATGAAGAAGCTTCCCGACAAGTTAGGAAAGTATAATCAACATGAAGAAATCTCGTATGCAATGAAAACTATTGTGTATGATACACAATATCCGTCACACTTCGAAGAACTTTGGGAGAAAATGATTGTGCAATATAGTTTGGATGGATGTGAGTGTTTGCATGGTTTGTATGAACAGAGGGAGCGATGGGTACCTTGTTATGTTAAAGACACATTTTGTGCGGGGATGTCGCGTACCCAACGAAGCGAAGGTATGAATACTTTTTTTGATGGTTATGTCAACTCCAAAACTACTTTAAAGCAATTTGTGGAGCAATATGAAAATGCTCTTAGGGATAAGGTAGAAAAGGAATTACGTGAAGATGCAGAATCCTTTTCAAAGTTGATACCAACTACAACTAATTTTGAAATAGAGAAGCAGATTCAGGGGATGTACACCCTAGCAAAATTTAGGGAGTTTCAGATTGAATTAACTGGGACAATGTATTCTACTCTACTAGAAATGGAGGAGGGGCATGCACTTACGAAGTATGTCATCCGTGAGATTATACAAATTGAAAATTTAAAGAAAAGAATGAACTTTGATGTTTGTTTCGATGAAGAACATTCTGAAGTGTATTGTAGCTGCCGAATGTTTGAGTTTAAAGGTATATTATGCAGGCACACACGATCTATCTTAATTCGTAATGAAGTTGATGTCCTCCCAGATAAGTACATTTTCAGGAGGTGGAGAAAAGATGTTCGGAGAACCCACACGAAGATGAAGCTCAGGTTTAATACTTGGCAGAACTCTACTGAACAAAAATGCTATAAAGAGATGTGTGTTTTGTTTGGCGAGATGGCAGACTTTGTAGCGCCAATTGATAAGGAATATTTTAGAATTAAAAAGTGGTTAGTAAGTAAGATGCATGAACTGAAATTAGAAGTAGAAGAGGAGGAGGAAGAAGACCAATACGGAGGACAAGAACTGGATGAAGAAGGAGATAGAGAAGATGAAGGTGAACAAGAACAAAATGAAGTAGAAGATGGGGTAAGTGGAATTGTACGTATACTTGACCCAGTAAGTAAGGTCATCCCCGAATTTTACGAATGAAGAGGCGCAAAAGGATAGCTTATAAAAACTTTCATGTAAGTTCTTTTATGTATATTCCTTTTTCATAAATTGAGCATATTTTTTTTTGTGTTTTGACACCATTCTCTAATTTTTCAGCAGCATGGTACTTGTGTGGCCCCACGATCCCATGAGACTAGTTCAAGTATCATCCAACAATAGGGAGGTGAACAAGTTTGATATCTTTTGCATTTTTGTTGTGACAGATGAAGGTGTTTTTTTATACCATTCTCCTCTCTGTTATTGATATCTTTTGCATTTTTGCTGTAACAGATGAAGGTTGTTGGTATCAGAGACTCTCTCTGTTATTTGACGTTGTGGAATGCTTGTATATGAAATTGGGAGATCATGAAAACAGTTTCTGTTGACTGCTTGTGTGGAACTGGAAGATCATGAAAACAGTTGTTGTGGAATGCTATTTTGACGTTTTTGTACTCTTTCTGTTATTAATATCAAAGACTCTCTCTGTTATTTGGATGCTTGTATATGAAACTGCATTTTGTATTGGAAGAAACTCAGCTGGAAGAAACTGCAATTTTTGTACTCTCTGTTATTGGTATTAAGAGTGTATTTATGTCTGTGACTTGGTAAATTATTGATGTTAAGAATGTATTTATGTCTGTGACTTGGCAAATTAAGAGTGTATTTCAGGAAGAAACTGCAATTTTTGTACCCTCTCTGTTATTGATAAAAAATGCAGTTTTAGGAACTCATTCAGAAACTGCAATTTCAGGAACTCATTAAGAGTGTATTTATGTCTGTGACTTGGTAAATTGTGGCCTATCTTGTTTTGTAACTTTGCAGTAGGTTTACTAGTTTAGGCTATAGACAAATGTGAAACCCACTTAGCTTTGTTAAGAAGAAACAATGATGTATTAACTGAAGTACCAATTTGAAGGTTTGGTTATGTTATTTATTATATTTGTCAATCACAGTGCAGACTAGCTGAGGCCCAAGTTTTCACTTGGTAGAACCTACAATCTGTAATTATTGTTGAAGATAAGTGATGGTATTTTTACATTCGGCATACTAGTATCTGTTCCTTTTTTTGCTTAGAAATCATATACTCATCATGATAAAACTATGACAGTAAAAACTTGTCTGTATGTTTACAAGATCCCATCTTGGTGTCAGATTGTCAAAAATTTCATTTGTGACAGTTATTTGGTTGCATAATCAGTAAGATGAATGATAATTTTTTTGTTATCTTCTTAAAAGGATCCCATTCTGGGTGTCAGAAACTGCATTTTGTATGAAACTGTATTTTGTATGAGAAATTGTATATCAGAGGCTCTCTCTGTTAAATTCCTGCTTGTATGAGAAGCTTAAGTTCCTGCAAGCTCATATTGTACTCTCTGTATGAGAAATTGCATTTTTGTGGACTGCTTGCACATGTAAGAGAAGCTTGCTGGCTAATACATATAATATGTCCAAGTTTAACAAGTATTCGGCTACTTAGAATTTTTGTAGACTGCTTGCACATGTAAGAGAAGCTTAATTTATTGAAAGCCATATTGTACTCTCCCAGGATTTTGTGGACTGCTTTCACATATTACAACATGCCACTTAATTTACAACATGCCACTGAAAGCCATATTCCTACTCATTACAACACTTAATTTACTGAAAGATTAATTTACATAAGCTTAAATTCTGGACTGCTTGCACATGTAATTATTCTCCCAGGAATTGTTGTAGCTGGCAACATACAAAGATCACTTAAGTGGACACAAAATTCAACCATAGCCATAACCAATAATTTGCAACAGATGCGAAACAATAAGCATAGATAAGTTTTGCAACAAATGCCAAACAAATAATTTGCAACAGATGCCAAACAAATAATTTAAACTTACTTGAAATTAAACACATAGCCAAACAAATAATTTACAACAGATGCCAAACAATAGGCATAGATAAGTTTTTTTACAACCAGAATTTTGCCAAACACATGGCCAAAGAAAATAAGTATTTATGGAACACATGTTCATAAACTATATCTACTTAAACTGCGCCTTCTTCGACATATCATTACAAAGCCCATCTAAACTCACTTATACTTTCAAATTGTATTCACCATATTCTTTGGCTTTCGATGCTATTGCAGAAGATAACCATTGAAACTTGTCATATTTACAACACTTTAAATATGAGATGCCATGATTGTGCTCTGTTCCAGATATAGACAATCTTCTTATACCTGAACATTTTGGATCGCTGCATGGTGTATCCTTCTAAGGACATTACTTGAAAAGGTGGTCAGTGCGTCCACAACCGAGACATACATCCCGTATGAAGCAGAACAGGTGGAGGATATAACATCATCAAACCACTGAAATGAATTACATTTTGTGCTGGTGAAAAACTTCCTTCCCATTGAACTAGGCCTAGTAGAGAGCAACAACTTTCTAATTCCATCACAGGTTCGATTTCTACATCTCTTATAAACCCATGGGCAAGCAATTGAAGTGTGACCATACTTATCACACATCTGGCATCGTTCCTGGTAAAACCAAAGAATAAAAGTTTAAAATTTATAAATAGCAAATCAACATTTGGCATTGTTCCAGATTAAACTAAAGAATAAAATTTTAATTAAAAATAGAAATCATGATATTAATAATGAAATTTAGTTCCTTTCTATGACATTAATAAAAACATACACACATAATTTAAGAAGACACATAAACATTAATTAAGTTAGGATTCTACCTTTGAAGTAACTAAATAACATTCTCCCCTTTCATGGTTTGAGCAAATCTTTATGTTGTTGTTTAGATTATCTTCTTGTTCAAAATGGATGATTCAAGATCCTACAAGTAAACAAAGTTATATTATTTCAACCGTGTCCAGTCCACAGTTGGAGTGTTGTGTCCAGTCCATAGTTCAAATTTGAACAAATTATAATAGCATTTTTTCCCAATGGATGCATAATCTATGTGCTCTATGAAGAGATTCAACAGTTTAAATATGCACAGAAAAAAAAATTTAACACGAAAAATAGGTTTAATTACAGTAGAGAGCAACAATTTAGATACCCGACCAAACCGACGACCATCGATGTCCAAGCCATGACCTCCCTTTTTGCCTATCTTCTTCTTCTTCTTCTTCTTCTTCTTCTTCTTCTTCTTCTTCTGTTTCTACTTTATTCTTCTTCTCATGTTGCCGATCTTCTTCTTCTTCTTCTTCTTCTTCTTCTTCTTCTTCTTCTTCTTCTCTTGTTGCAGCCGATCTTCTTCTTCGTCTTCTTCTTCTTCTTCTCCTCCTCCTTGCAGAGTACAGAGAGAGAGAGTGTGTGTGTCTCAGAGAAGGGGGAAGAGTAAAGTGACCTTCTCTCTCTCTCTCTTCTCTCTCCTTTGGCTGAGCCATAGAACCATGAGCCACTTTCCATTCTTTCTCTCTCTTTTTTTAATTCAGTCAACTTTATTTTCTTTAACCAGCCACCTCAGTTTGCGGTTACATTGCGGGCATGTTGTCCGGTTCAAGTAGCATTACTGTAAGAATAATATTCAGTTATAGTCAAATATTTTTTTTTAATTCATGTTGTTAAGGTGTGATGTATTTTCTTATTTTGTTGAGTCCGATTTTTTATATTGACAAATTTAAACTTTTTTCAACAATTTTTTACACAATTGTTTTTTAATAAAATGGACCATGATATAATGACGGCTCAAAAGTGAGTCGTTTTGAAGCCTCATTATATAGTGGAAGATGGGATGGTAATACTTTACCATCCTCACATGACGTTTGTCAATTAGTCTCTCTTTTCCTCACTCTCTTATTTTACATGAAAAGAGATACCAATTGACAAGTGTCATGTGACGGTTGAAATTTTTTAATTTTATTTGGTTATAATTCTAGTATTTTCTTTTTGAGAAACTATAAAAACAGTAAGTCAAGAAGTAATGTGTCATCCACACAGTGTATCCAGCTGTTATGCTATATATTTTTTTTCTATCAAGCTTCTGAGCTTCATGAATCTGTATATTTATATATCAAAACAAATAAATTGTGTAATGAGACATTAAGTAGGGATGAACATTAATCGATTTTGGATTGAGAACCGAATTGAATCAAATAAGAGATTCAGTTAGGTTTGAATGTTTTTATTCGGTTACGATTTTGAAAATAGTATAATTTCTTATTTTGTTTTGGTTTATCCAAAATCAAAAATCGAATAAGACTTGTACAATTATTAAATACCCTCAATTTTATGTTGGATTGTATCTCGTTTCCGGTTGAGCGCTCAAAAAGGGGATGACAATGGAGTTGATAATTTAGTCCAACATTGGATAGGATGGAATCATGAGGTGTATACAATTGGAATTAGTTCAGGCCTTATATGAGAATTTTCTTTAAGGCATATGAGACTAATTCAATATTGTACCTCATGGACCAACACCGGTTCTGGTCACACCGCGTTCCTAACATTTTATGCATATTTTATGATTAAAAATGTGTATATTTAAAAAATATTCTATGTATGTCTTTTAAAGTAAAATTTTGATAATTTAACAACTATTCCATCTTTGGACCAAACTTTAAAATAGAATAAATATATGTATAAAAATTATACATTTTAAAATATAATTTAACCACAATTTTAATTTGAATCCAACCAATTAAACAATAAAAATAGCTCAATCAAAATGTTGGGAACGCGGTGTGACCTGAACCAGAGTTGGCTCATGAGGTGCGATATTGAATTGGGTCTATATGCCTTAAAAGAGAATTCTCATGTAAGTCCTGAACCAATCCTAATTATCTATACCGCATGATCCCACCTCCTAGTCGATGTGGGACTAAATTACCAACTCTATTGTCATCCCCATCTGAGCGCTCAACTGAAAACGAGATACAACCCAACAATCTCCACCTTAGCTCGTTTCCGCTAACCGAATAACCTACCGAACAACCTTAGCACTCCTTGCTACCTTTTTTATTCGTTTTCGCCAGCCGAGCACCCAGAAGATCCAACATATTGTCATCTCGAGCCGTTCGACCACAGAACCAAACCCACACGTTCATCCGCACCACCATTGTGTGCCAACTACAACGTCTTGCTCCACATTGGGCTCGTCAAACCCACTTTTGAAGCCAATTCGTGTAGTTGATATAACACCCCTGAATTTTTGGAATTATTTTTTTATTTAAATAGGATTTTATGGAATTTATGAATATTTTTTATTAAATAGTTATTATTATAGATGACCTTAGCCATGATTAAGATTTGGAATACAAGACGACTAAGAATTGTGATACGGATAGTGTACACGTGTGCTTTGACTAGTGATTTAGTCAAGATATGGAAGACCGAGCCATAGGTGTGTTCTAACTAGGAAAACTAGGTCAAGTTGCGACTTAATCCGCACCGATGATTTATTTATTTAATTATTAGATTATTGACTTTCTAGGAGATCCGGTTGTACCAATTTAGCCCCGACTTGACCCGAACCAAATCCAAATCTAAATAGACATGTAGTACTATCAAATACCTTCATGTTGATATATATTTTGTATATATATTTTATTAATATTAATATGTTTTCAATTTTGGAAAATTTTTATTTATAGAAAGTGTCTACGTACGTGTAATCCTAGTTGGCATTAGTTTATATTGTACCCAAAGTCCAACCTAAACCTATGTAGACATGTTAGACATTAATATATATTAATAAATATATATTATATATTTAATTCATATTTAGATTTTATTTATATTTAGAAATCTAACTAGTTCCATATTAGAAAATATTTTATTTAAATCCTCAATCAATCAATTAGCCAACTTATTAAATAACCAAACCAATTCATGTGGACCCCACATATGAACAACCAAAGATTTTTTTTCATGTAATTTTCATCAAAAAATAATCCCCTAAATTGGCGGGCCATGCCATGCATGGAAACACCCTCCTACATATATAAACTTAACTCATAGGCCCCTATATATATCAACCCTTATCAAAACTCTAACCCTAACACCAAAAACTCTTATTTATCACCCAAGAGCAGCTCCTTTACCATTAATTTCGAAAGTAGCACCCACTCCCCTCTACTACATCATCCCCTCCATCACATAACTCATCCTCCTCCATAAAGGCCCCTTCTTTCATCCTTCTTCCATCCAAACTGCACCAAACCAACCCTAAAAACTCCATCTATTCCATCCAACCAATCCTAACCATTGTCCACCCCTTAAAGATCATCAAGAAAGGATTTACGAGCAAGGACATCATCAAAGGAGGGAGCTTTGACAAGAATAAGCCTTCGCAAAGCAATGACCTCGGTAAGAAATCCTAATTTTTTCTTCTCAAACCCATCTCATAAATCTGTAGAAATTATGGTATTAATTCTGTATAAATAGTGTTTTGATGCCTCTTGGTTAGTATTTTCAACCATAAAAATTTCATCAATTATGATAGCTATTTTCATGTTTCGGTAGAGCCAAAACATACCACGTTATGAAGGAACTATAAGTTTATGTAAGAATTATTCAAAACTGAATTTTATGTAGGTTAATATATTTAAATTAGAAGTTTTAAGAATTTTTTTCATGAATTTATCAATTCAATTCTGGTCGAAAAAATTATAGGTCAAAACTAGTCATTTTCGGGTGATTTGTTGACCTAGAAGATTCTAAACCATTAGTACCATGAAACCCTTGCATCAAAATTTCATATTCTAATATTTAGGGCAATTTAATTCTATTTAAATTGTATTTTTGAGGGTTTTTATAATTTTAGATAATTAATGAAGTTCTAGACAAATTTCGGGTAGACTAGTCGACCCGATAGACAACTAGTAGTATAATTCTTTAGAAATATAAATTCTAGAAATTTTGAGATAAATATATATAAAATTAGTTTAATTAATATTCTTATGATTTTTATTTGAGTTTTAAGTATATGATCGAAGTAGGAACATAACCGATTAATTGGAAAGTCGAAAATCCTAAAACTGTGTTCGGTGTCTCGTGGAGCATGTGTGTGATTGTATGGGTCTAAAGGGTTCCATGAGAAATTGAATATAATCTTAAAATAGTTATATTGACTAATTAATTCATATTGTAATTTCATGAGTAGTGGGTTAATTTAGTTAATTAATTATCTAGGAGCGTTGGGTTCCGGCGGCGTGGACGCAGGAGCGACATTTCAGATTCACAGCGCGACACCAGGCAAGTACACCTTGACAAGCTTTACAGTATTTACAAGTTTTTCTATATTTTTTTTTTCATATCTTACATAGTTCCATACTTCTCATGTTCCATGTTCTGGTTACTTTCTAGTTTTGCGTGCACGTAGATTTTATTCTTTCCCCATATTACTTGTCTTATTTTTCTTATCTTGTTCATGTCTAGAGTTAGAATTTCTTTGTCTATGTCATGTATCCCTAACCTGTGTGACCTCGACATGACTTAAACTTGATATGTTTGACTTGACTTGATTGTCTCATAGTTTTAAGCAAGGACCTTGTTATAGACGTGACTATACCTGACCACTCTCAATCGTTAGCAACCACCGGGCTGCGATTGAGGCTAACTATAGGTTGTTAGCAACCACCGGGCTGCAATCTATAGGGCCGTTGGCAACCACCAGGCTGCGGTTTACCTCGATTTACTTGTAGTCATGTTTATTAGCACGATTCTCCAGGCTTGCCATTTCTTTTATGTTTTAGTTCTAGCACTGCTCCCTTTAATCCTTCTTTTCTTATATCACTTTTCATCTATCCACGCCTTTTATTACTGTTATAGCTGGCATGTATATTATGTATCTTGCTAGTCCTCTGAGGACCTGGTGATCTCTCCAGGTTTAGTTAGAGACGAGGACTACCCGGAGGTATACGGTTCTGGAGTCGAGGTGGGTGATGTACCTTCGCAGGAGGACGAGTTAGTGGCTGAAGACTTCTCTTGAGACATGTCTTTTTATTTATAGACTTGCTATTTCATTTTCTTTCTTTTCAGTGGACATATAGTGGATTATTTATTTCTTTATACTGTAGTTTCGGGATATCTTACCCGCACGGCTATTATTTTTAATTCATGTTGGATAGATCTTTCTTATTAGTATCATTTTATTGGAGGGTAAAGTGCATTTAAACCCTCCTTAGATGTCACAAAAATGCAAATAAAGACTCGCTGATCCGAAAAAGACAGTCCGTTACGAAAATGCTCAAATTACCCTCCGCTATTAAAATACGTTAAAAATTATCGTAAAAGACGATTTTGCCCCTCACCTTTTCCCCTCTCTCCGGTGGTGGGGGCGGCCTGGGGGTGTCGACGATGGCCGACGGAGGAGGGGGGAGGGAGGAGGGGGGCGGGTCGCCGACAAAGGAAGGAGGGGGGAGGGAGGGGGTTGGTGGACGGGTCGCCGACGGAGGGAGGAGGGGGGAGGGGGGCGGGTCGTCGGCGGAGGAAGGGGGGTGGTCGACAATGACCGACGGAGGGAGGAGGGGGGTGGTCGTGGATGACCGACGGAGGAAGGAGGGGGGTGGGGATGACCGGCGGAGGGAGGAGGGGGGTGGTCGGGGATGAACGGCGGAGGGAATGGGGGGTGAGGGGGTCAGGGGGCGGGTCGCCGGCGGAGGGAGAAGGGGGAGGGGAGGGGGTCGAGGGGCGGGTCGCCGGCGGAGGGAAGAGGGACGGAGGGGGGGTCGGGGTCGGGGACGCCGACGGAGAAGGGACGGGTCGTCGGCGGAGGGGGGATAGGGAAAAGAGGGGCTGGTAGGGAAGGGTAGGGGGTAGTTTAGTTAGTTTCTATTTTTTATATTTTTTAAGTCTTAACGGCCATTTAACAGATAAGGGCCATTCTAAACAAAATAAGTTTTTTGGGAGGTGCAAACTGCTTAAGTTTTCTAAAAGGTCTTATTTTGCAAACGAGACAACTCTAGGGAGGGTTTAAATGCACTTTACCCTTTTATTGAACTTGATATATCGTGTCTTATTTTCTGTGTGGATGAGATTAGTTGTGTACCTGTGACTTGTATTATATTCTGGGTTGTTATCATGATTTAAAGCTTAAGCATTTCGCTAATGGACTTACTTTGAGATTTGGCCCAATGGTGAAGTGTTGCTGGCATGTACCGTATCCTGGTCCTATACGTATTTTGTGACTGGAGCGTTATATATTTTTGTGGTAGCCCATGCTCGTCTACATTGATCACTTCGGTTACGTTACTGTACCGACGTGAGCCTGCGAATATGATAGAAAGGACCCATAGGAACTCATCCACATACTTGATCTCCTTCTTTGATTCCATTTTCGAACTCTCGTTTGATTGCCTTGAATTCTATCTCGCTATATTCCTTTCCTACTGCGAGTCTTATTTCTCGTGCGATAGAATTTAGGAAGATGACTCATCCTAGGTATATATGCTCTATTAATTAAGTTACCCTATTCGTTAAACTCTTGAAAGTTGGGTAGAAAGCCTTACCAAGTTGCTTCCAAAGTCCTTTTGACCCAATTAATGAAGTATAGTTGAATGAAACTGAATATAAGATATTGTAGAATGATAGGCTTACCTAGACTCTAGAGTCTTAGAGGCCCATACCCCAATTGAACGACCAAACCCTTAGACAAAATGATAGTAGGGAAACTGTAGAGACACAAACACCGAACGAGTCTTAGACCTTGATGAACTTGAACTACTTGTGCTTTCTTTCAAATCATATTCTCGCGTACTTATATTATTTGACTATCTTGACTGATGCTACTATTATAGCCTATTTTTGCAAGCTTATTCTTTATCGAGCTTGTTCAGGACATATATTTTATTGGGGACACCCACTAACATATTGTCTATTTAGAATCAGTGTATTATGGTCTGATCAACCTAATTCACTTAGTTCGCTCTTCTTATGGTTATTCTACGTGGATTGAGATATAGTTAACAAATACTTTCCCTCTAGAATCTTATCCACAACTGCCTTAATAACTCTCTCTTTTTGAACTATTCAATCACCTTTGAAATCCCACAATTGTATTCGATCCTTGAACTCTCTATTATTTTATGTATGTCTTCACCTATTCTGGGAATACAAACCCATGTGTTTGAGGGAGGGTATCTGCGTGGACCACTTCACGACCAGGCAACGCAGTTTGTGCAAGCTAGATAGCAGGCAGGAGCACAACGACTAAGACATGCCTTTGCCATGAGGATTGAAGACGAAACAACAACACAAGAGGCAACGGAAGGTAATAACTTGATTTTGTGTTAATAATAGAAGTAGATTATTAGTTTACGCTAGTTTGGTGCATATTTACTTAGGAATAACCATAGAGACAAAGCACACTTTAGACACATCTTAGAACCATAGACATGTTTTTCTTTACCTTAGTGAGTTATTTTAATTTCGAGGACGAAATTCTTTTAGGGGGGTAGAATGTAACACCCCTGAATTTTTGGAATTATTTTTTTATTTAAATAGGATTTTATGGAATTTATGAATATTTTTTATTAAATAGTTATTATTATAGATGACCTTAGCCATGGTTAAGATTTGGAGTACAAGACGGCTAAGAATTATGACACGGATAGTGTACATGTGTGCTTTGACTAGTGTTTTAGCCATGAGAGGGAAGACCGAGTCATAGGTGTGTTCTAACTATGAAAACCATGCCAAGTTACGATTTAACCCCCATCGATGATTTATTTATTTAATTAGTAGTTATTATTGACTTTCTAGGAGACCCGGTTGTACCAATTTAGTCCCGACTTGACCCGAACCAAATCTAAATCTAAATAGACATGTAGTACTCTCAAATACCATCATGTTGATATATATTTTGTATATATATTTTCTTAATATTAATATGTTTTTAATTTTGGAAAGTTTCTATTTATAGAAAGTGTCTACGTGTAATCCTTGTGTAATCCTAGTTGACAATAGTTTATATTGTACCCAAAGTCCAACCCAAACCTATTTAGACATGTTGGACATTAATATATATTAATAAATATATATATTATATATTTAATTCAGATTTAGATTGCATTTATATTTAGAAATCTAACTAGTTCCATATTAGGAAACCTTTTATTTAAATCCTCAATCAATCAATTAGCCAACTCATCAAATAACCAAACCAATCCATGTGGACCCCACATATGACCAACCAAAGATTATTTTTATGTAATTTTCATCCAAAAACAATCCCCTACATTGGCGGGCCATGTCATGCATGGAAACACCCTCCTACATATATAAACTCAACTCATAGGCCCCTATATATATCAACCCTTATCAAAACCCTAATCCTAACACCAAAAACTCTTATTTATCACCCAAGAGCAGCTCCTTTACCATTAATTTCTAAAATAGCATTCCCCTCTACTATATCATCCCTTCCATCACATAACTCATCCTCCTCCATAAAGGCTCCTTCTTTCATCCTTCTTCTATCCAAACTCCACCAAACCAACCGTAAAAACTCCATCTTTTCCATACAACCAATCCTAACCATTGTCCAGCCCTCAAATCTCATCAACAAAGAATTTAAGAGCAAGGACATCATCAAAGGAGGGAGCTTTGACAAGAATAAGCCTTTACAAAGCAAGGTCCTTGGTAAGAAATCCTAACTTTTCCTTCTCAAACCCATCTCATAAATCTGTAGAAATTATGGTATTAATTCTGTAGAAATAGTGTTTTGATGCCTTTTGGGTAGTATTTTCACTCATAAAAATTTCATGAATTACGATAGCTATTTTCATATTTCGGTAGAGCCAAAACATACCACGTTGTGAAGGAACTATAAGTTTATGTAAGAATTATTCAAAAATGAATTTTATGTAGGTTAATATATTTAAATTATAATTTTTTAAGCATTTTTCCATGAATTTATCAATTCAATTCTCGTCGAGAAAATTACAGGTCAAAACTAGTCATTTTCGGGTTGACCTAGAAGATTCCAAACCATTAGTACCATGAAATCCTTGCATCAAAATTTCATATTCTAATATTTATGGCATTTTAATTCTATTTAAATTTTATTTTTGAGGTTTTTCATAATTTTAGATAATTAATGAAGTTCTAGACAAATTTCGGATAGACTAGTCGACCCGATGGACAACTAGTAGAAATATAAATTCTAGAAATTTTGAGATAAGTCTATAGAAAATTAGTTTAAATAATATTCTTATGATTTTTATATGATTTTTAAGTATATGATTGAAGTAGGAACATAACCGATTAATTGGAAAGTCGAAAATCCTAAAACTGTGTTCGGTGTCTCGTGGAGCCTGTGTGTGATTGTATGGGTCTAAAGGGTTCCACGAGAAATTGAATATAATCTTAAAATATTTATCTTGACTAATTAAGTCATATTTTAATTTCATGAGTAGTGGTTAATTTAGTTAATTAATTATCTAGGAGCGTCGGGTTCCGGCGGCGTGGAATCAAGAGTGACGTTTCAGATTCACAGCGCGACACCAGGTAAGTACACCTTGCCAAGCTTTACAGTTTTTACAAGTTTTTCCATATTATTGTTTTCATATCTTACTTAGTTCCGTACTTCTCATGTTCCACGTTCTGGTTACTTTCTAGTTTTACGTGCACGTAGATTTTATTCTTTCTCCATATTACTTGTCTTATTTTTCTTATCTTGTTCATGTCTAGAGTTAGAATTTCTTTTTCTATGTCATGTATCCCTGACCTATGTGACCTAGACATGACTTGGACTTGATATGATTGACTTGACTTGACTGTCTAATAGTTTTAGGTGAGGACCTTGTTATAGACGTGACTATACCTGACCACTCTCAATCGTTAGCAACCACCGGGCCGAGATTGAGACTAACCATAGGTTGTTAGCAACCACCGGGATGCAATCTATAGGGCCGTTAGCAACTACCGGGCTGCGGTTTACCTCGATTTACTTGTAATCATGTTTATTAGCACGATTCTCCAGGCATGTCATTTTTTATGTTTTAGTTCTAGCACTTCTCCCTTTAATCCTTCTTTTCTTATATCACTTTTCATCTATCCACACCTTTTATTACTGTTATAGCTGGCATGTATATTATGTGTCTTGCTAGTCCTCTGAGGACCTGGTGATCTCTCCAGGCTTAGTTAGAGACGAGGACTACCCGGAGGTATACGGTTCTGGAGTTGAGGCGGATGATGTACCTTCGCAGGAGGACGAGTTAGTGGCTGAAGACTTCTCTTGAGACTTGTCTCTTTATTTATAGACTTGCTATTTCATTTTCTTTCTTTTCAGTGGACATGTAGTAGATTATTTATTTTTGTATACTGTGGTTTCGGGATGTCATACCCGCACGGTTATTATTTCTAATTCATGTTGGACAGATCTTTCTCATTAGTATCATTTTATTGGACTTGATATATCGTGTCTTATTTTCTGTATGGATGAGATTAGTTGTGTACCTGTGACTTGTACTATATTATGGGTTGTTATCATGATTTACGGCTTAAGTATTTCGCTAATGGGCTTACTTTGAGATTTGGCCCATTGGTGAAGTGATGCTGGCATGTACCGTATCCTGGTCCTATACGTATTTTGGGACTGGGACATTACAGTTGATGCTCCTACTCTACCTGAGAAGATAGTCCGTATATCCGTGTATGCGCATGGACGTTCAGCACCATCTACCTCGAACCAATTAGAGCCGCTCAAACTAGCCCCGTAACCATGGGCTCTGATACCACTTGTTGGGAATACGGCGTGATCCGAACCAGAGTTGGCACATGAGGTACGTTTTTGAATTGGGCCCATATACCTTAAAAAGAATTCTTATGTAAGGCCTGAACCAATCTCAATTATCTACACCGCATGATCCGAACTCCTAGCTGATGTGGGACTAAATTACCAACTCCATTGTCACCCCCCCCCCCATTTGAGCGCTCAACCGAAAACGAGATACAACCTAACACAAACAAATCAAATTGTTTATTAGTTCAGTTCGATTTCGATCATAAATAATTTAACCATAATTTCAACTTTGAATCCAACCCATTAAATAATTTTGGTGTTTTATAGTTTATTTTAGAATGGCATAGGGTTGCGCCAATATGGAAATCCAACACAAGTCGGGATCATGTATGTACTCCCTAGTATATCATAAAATAGATGAGTAGTATATATGTAATTCTATCATAGATATTATTAATTGAGGAAGGCACATCTCAATTATGTGAACTTATCGTCTAGAAATGTCTATTCTAGGTGCATGTACATTATTTAGTCACGAAGTTCTAAAAATTTGTTCATACGATACGATCAGATCAATTTGACTATAGATTTCTTCAAGCATCATTGTAGAAATTTTCGAGACTCGAGTCTAGACGGTATGAAGGATCTGACCGGTAAGAATCATGTTGGATAATAATGAACCATTCGGATCAAGGTGGAATCATGTAGGAGCTGGGGTAGACTCCAATCCACCCTATTTTTTTCATATCAGTTAGCTCATATCTAGCCTATCCTAGTGTTGGGCACGTGTGAAAGCTTTTGCCAATCCACCTGACCAAAACTAACTCCCATCTAACGGACACCAAGCAAAAGTTGAAGACAAGTATATGGTGGTGACGTATGTCACCTGGACAAATCCTAATATTTAATAACTTAGATGAAATTACAAAATTGACAGAACTCACGTTGAACCCTTTGCCCTAATAGGTTCAACCCCTTCACTCTCAAGAAGAAAAATAGAAGATTACAATTGAGATAACTCACCAACCCATAGCAATCTTCCTAACCGAAATTGACGGCTCCTCGATTAGATCTTCTTCTTCCTTCTGTCTTGGATGGTGAAGTCCTAAGAGCAAAGTATGAACTCTCTTAGATTTTCTTGTGGACAAGCACCCCGAATCTACACTTTTATACTTTGTGCTTATTCTTTTTGCCTCCACCCTCACCCTATATATAGGATGAGAAAATCATATTTTAGGTCATAATATAATTTTTTTAATTAGAAAACCCTCAAATAAGAATCCTATTACACCTAAAATAGTCCATCAATTATCCTATTTTAGATCATAATAAGATTTTCTAAAATAAGAATCATATTATATCTAAAATGGCACAACACCAATTATGGACATCCCAACTCTAATCAAATCAAATATTTAATAAGATTTGGATTCCATAAGTATGTTATTACCAAATTCAGACTAGACTCCAACAATCTCTTCCTCCAGTCTGATGAGAGGGTATTGACCCCATGGGTCGTCAACTAGACTCCATACCTGTCGTTCCACGACAGAATTTCTGCTCCCCTATGCTACTGATCTTCGATCCCCCGAGTTGCTTTGCATCTTCCTTTGTCTCCAGCTCCTCGACCGTTACGTCGATGCTAGCTGTCATGCGTAGCACCCCCTATACCTCTGGGATCCTGCCGATATCAATGACATAACCACGACCGAAATCCCTAACGATTAGCCTCACCGTAAGTCTTGGCTACCTGTCCCCGACTTCCGTCTTCTACCGAAAATTTTAACTTTCCGACGAGCTTCTTCACCCTTCGCTGGCCCAACTGTGTAATGCCCAGTCCCAAAATAAGTAGGACTATGACACGTATATATGCCAGCTATGCATCGAGAGGACTCCAGTCCAGCACGAATACGTATAAGTTGTATGGACTATGGCATTAGGTCTAATCATGGTAAGTCAAAACTAATCTCAATCCACATAAAATAATAAAACATTAAGAATAAAAAATATGGTTCGTGGTCTGTAGCCCACTAGCATACATGTCCGAATAGACCCGAAAGGAAACACAAGTCTAACAAACTAGGATAATAAGCAGAATATATCAAGATAAGAATATGCAGCTAGCACCAGAGAATAATAAAATGAAACCATGCACCAACGATACCTGAATCCTGCAGACGTAAATTATAACCATCCATCGATTCTACCAGCTCGGCTATAACCTAAAGAGATAAACAGGTTCTCAGGGGACTAGCAAGACACATAATATACATGCCTACTGTATAGTAAATAACATACGAGGAATGATATGAAATAGTAAAAGAAGTAAAGGCTGCAGTATAGTCTAAGAATGAAATATCTAAGGAAGTGGAATGTCGTCGAGAATCGTGCTAATAAACATGACTAAGAGTAAATCGAGATAAATTGTAGCTCAGTGGGGGCTCACGGCCCTATAAATCATAGCTCAGTGGGGGCTCACAACCTATAGTAAGTCTCTGTCACAGCTCAGTGGGGGCTCAGAACATAGAGTAGTCAAGTATAGTCATCATCTATCACAACGTCCTCGCCTAGAACTACGAGTCAAGTCAAACAAGTCAAGTCAAAAAGTCAAGTCCAGCTCAATCATGTGAAAGGGACACGACAGAGGCTAAGCAATACTATCACTAGATATGAACACGATAGAAAAATATGGCTAGTAACATGGAAAGAGAAAGAGTAATAATCTACGTGCACGTAAATCTAGGAAGTACCAATGATATGAAGCAGAAGAGTAATATGTACCAAGTGAGACATAAAAGAATGGCAGTATAGAAAAGTATGTAAGTTCTGTAAAGTTTGGCAAGGCTTACTTGCCTGGTGTAGCGCGTAGAACCACAATAACTAACCAATCAACGAGTCACCAAAAGTCCAACTCCTGTAAATGACTCCGGATGCTGAAATTGACATTTCCAACATTTCCAAAATAAGCAAAATAGAAAGGATAGGCTACCCATAAGTCCAATTCTGGATACAGGGGCAAAACGGTAATTTCGGGTCAAAACGGTGTCCGCCGTTGGACCCGCTTTGCACCAAAAAATGTGCCGTAGTCTATGGTATCTAAAGTCATCAAACTACATGTCTACAATTCGAGTTTGACAATGCAAACCCAACCATATGTCTAAAGTTGGATTTCGGTAGGCCGTGCACAAATTCGCCCGTTGAGTCGGGTTACAGGCTCGTCAAAATCGCGTTTCGGTCGACCTTCTCAGAATCGGACCAAACTTGGCATACAAGACCAGAAAAATGATACAGTCCTGTTGGTATAAGTTTCGTCTCGAGATGATGAACATGCACAAAGTAATTGACTAGTTTGCAAAGAGGCTGATACGAAAAAATTTAATGGATACGCCTTAAATTCGTCGCGCACACGCAACCAATTCGAGTTCTGTAAAATATCACACGTGCATGAAGTCTATACGCACCTTTCGATGCAATTGATTCGTGAACAAGTCTCCTGAATTTTCGGGACGGACCCCATATCGAAATTTTTTAAAGTTTCGAAAACAGGTTTTTAGTAATTTTTAAGGCGATTTATATACCATTTTAATAAAACATAAAACAAACTAATTTTTGTGTTTTCTAGAGGGCCAGGTACTCTGCAAGTATACAAAATCAATTCACAGGTCGACCGATTGTGCACGGAGTTACACGTCATTAAACATAGGGTCATGGCCGATCGTTGTTCTATTTTTTGAACATATATTTTTCTCGATTTGAGTCGATTTCTTCAGGATTTTAATTAGGATCTATATTAATCTAGTTGATGCGATGCAAAGACGGTTAGGTTGGGAGCATACCAGGAAAGACAGATTACGAAATGGTCGACCGAGGGTCACGATATTATACGACGAATTTGGCTTCACGAAGCGTTGTTACTGCTGCTGCGTTCTGATGCCTTGCACACGGCTGCGAGGGTGGTGCTCGAGGCTTTGGCCCCGGCGATGGGTGGTCGTGCATCATGGGAGAGAAGGCGTGCAGGCCTAGCGGCCTGCCAAGGGGGCCGCGAGGTTGCACCGCTCGGCCGCTGCTGCTTGCGGTCGGGGAAAGGAGAAGTTGTTTAGGTTTTATCTCTTTTATTTGTTTTTCTTTATTCTTTTTCTTTTTGATGGTTTCTTTATATGTGGGTGTGTTGTACATGCACAATTGTGGCTGCATGGGAGGAGGCATATAGGTAGGGTGTTTTAAAATATGGTGGGCCCAAAGAAGGGTAGATCATCTTTATCATATATTTATGATAAATGACAAAGAGCATAAATAAGGGAAGAGTCATATTTCCAAGATTCCCATATATTATATTTAATCCATAAATTTGTATATACATATCTTTTACATAATTTAAGCTTATTATATAATGTATGTTTTATATACATGAACGTATATTAAATAAATAAAAATAAATTTCTACTCCATTACATATATATTTCTACACCTAACACACATGTATGTTGACATATATATATATATATATATATATATATATATATATATATATATATATATATATATATATATATATATATATATATATATATATTCTACACCTAACACACATGTATGTTGACATATATATATATATATATATATATATATATATATATATATATATATATATATATATATATATATATATATATAATATGTGTGTGTGTGTATGTGTGTGTGTGTGTGTGTGTTTGTGTGTGCTTATATATATTTATCTGTTTAATAAAAGATAAACCAAATACAATTTTTATTTTATATAAAAATATAGTCAACACAATATATCAATAATATAGTCTATATATACAAAAATATATATCCACATGAACATATTTGGTCGCACTACATGTCTATATGAGTTTGGTTTTGGCCCGGGTCAAGTCCGGGCTAGAATGGTACAATCGAGTTTTTTATAAAGTCAGAAGTCCTAATATTTAAATAATTAATCGTCTATAGGGTTAAGTCGCAACTTTGACTTATTTTCTTAGTAAAATTATACATATGGCTCGGTCTTCCCTACCCTGGCTAAAATACTAGTCAAAGTACACAACTACGCTAGCCATGCCAAAATTTCTAGTCGATATGCATCTCAAACTTAACCATGACTATGGCTATATTTATATATAGTATTAGGCTATTATAAATATAATCATATATACAAAAAATTGTATTTAAATCTATTTGGCCCAAAATAAATTTAAAACAATTCTATAAGTCATGGCAACCTAACATGGCTGTACAAAGTGGGATTGGCTAGGTTAGGGTCAAATTATATTTTCTAATGAAAATTAAACTCGAAAAGTTAACCCATGAGTCTTTCGTGCCATTTGCAAATAAATAGCACATGGACACTCGATTGAGCGGCACACCCTTGGCAAAATGGATCAAAACCATATCTTGGGTCAAATGGTATTGGTTGATGTCGAGTCATGAACTCAAGTTGGAAGTTAGGTCTAGAAATACGATAAATAATCAAATGGCCTAAATTTGACCCAAAGTTGCGCGAAGTCAAATGAATGCTAGGGGATAAGTTTGGATGGGACATAATATATCAAGTTGAAGGTAGATGTGTCTACATCAAAGCTCATGAAGGACGTTTCGAAAGATTGGCGCTTCTTGTGCTCCAAAAATCAAAGTACAAAAAAGTACATATATAGTCATAATTAAAGATACAATATAACCTAATAATTAGAAATACTATAAAATAAATTAAAAAAATAATTCCCAAAAATTAGGGTCCTTACATTCTACCCACTTAAAAAAATTTCGTCCTCGAAATTAAAATAAGGCTCACTAACGAAGAACCACGCTAGCGTAACTAGGAATAGTTCAAGAGACATTCGAGGTCACTATGGTGTCTCGTAATAACTCAAGTAATAATCAATACTAAACAATTTTGTTTTGTAATATCTATATCATAAAATTATAGATGGTTATCTTCGCTCACTCTTCTTGGTTTTGGCGGTCATGCAACGATCATGTTGAAGGCTTGTCCTCCTAACTATATTATTATCACAACTATATTAGTCTCTTTTTACCTGACCAAGGTAAGTGATACCTAACAATATGTCTCATTCTAAATTTACAAGTGATATGGCATAATGGTAATAGGTTAGGTTAGACTATGCTTAGGTTCTTCTTCTAGAGGGTCAATCTCTATACTAAAACTATCACTCTATTCTTGATCTAGTGACTACCACAAGAGCATAACCTAGCATGATCATATATTTATTTCTATACTGAGGACGTCTACCCACCTTTGGTCATACTACCCCAATCAAACACATGGTTCCCTAAAATTTTATAACCCTTACACACTAGTCTGTAAAAATCCATACCACTAGATATCTATGGCCTATGGTATCTCTAATCCTTTCCTATCAATCAAACAATCAAAATTAAATAAGTGTGGTGCCCCGTCCCGCTCAGTCAATCAGAGGAATCGAAATGCCGACGGCGTTCGGACTTAGCCTTGCAACGGCTGCTCGAAGACATCGCTCGGTCAAGGCGATCGCTCGCTCGGGTGGGGTAGTTTCGGTAAACTTGCCTCATCTTAGCCTTCACATAATAAATCGCATATTTTCAACTTGCACAAGTAGGCTTGATAGTAAAAGAGACGAATTGACATAGCTAAAGGGAATAATCTCGACGGGTCGAATTGAGTTAGAACATGGAAAGGCCCAACGGTCGGCTTAGAGTTGGTGCACGGCGTGCTTTGAAAATGACACTCGGTCCTTCGTCCCGTGGCTTGGGAGAAGAAAAGTTGGTTGAGTAGGCGAAGTCATGAAACATAGCCTAAGTCATAGGCGTCGCCCGCATGAATACTTCATAAAGCATGCACGGTCCTATCGTCCAAGGCTTGGCATAGCCTTGGCTTGTCCCATGAGTTAAGTTGCGTTGCACGGCTTATGATATAAGTCTAGGCACCCAAATGACTTGGTCGTTTAGAAGTCGAACGTACACGTGGTATGTTTCCGTAATGCGAGGCTTGACGCAGCCTTTTCTCGTCGAGTCATTGTGCGTTTAAGTCAGGCAAGTCATGTTAGGCTATCGGAGTGGTAGCAAGCACGGTCCTATGAGTTCAACGATTGGGTATAACCACATAGTCTTACGATCTCAAGGCCCGTCATATAAGTATGACTTGGGCGATAGCATCGCGTAGATCAGAAGTCGGTTTGAGGCACGATGCACGGACTTAGTGTTTAAGGCATGAACCACGATTGATTTAATGAGTTTTGGAGGAAGGAATATCGAATAGGCATTGAGTTGATTGAAACGATATGGTAACAGGGAGAAGGCTCGCGGCCATGGGTCGTCGAGGGATCTCAAGGAGCATCAAGGAAGAAGGCTCGCGGTCGTGGCTCGTCGAGGGATCTCAAGGAGCATCAAGGGAGAAGGCTCGCGACCGTGGGTCATCAAGGGATCTCAAGGATAGAAGTCTTGATATTGGTTTGAAAGAGATGATAACATTGGAAGAGGAATAACTGTGTGAGACGTCAGTTTGTGTCGAGTCTTGCATGGTCATTGGACAACTTGTCGACAAGGAAAAGTTTCCACGAGCGACAACCCTGGGCGCCGAGGGACCGCTTCCTTCCGAAGGGAAATACGGTATAGCCGTAGCTGGACGAACTGCTCGGGTTATTCAGAAACTTTCTTCAGGGCTAGCTACTTGCGATGAAAGGGTCTTCGAATAACAAGGCTATAAGTCCACGATAGCTTATGGTGTTAGTGACCAATTCATATAGATGGTCGGCACGAGCGGCAATCTACGTATGTGCCTTTGAATTTAGTCTAGTTGAATGTGTGTATGGTTAGGACACAAGTATTTGGGCCTAAGAATGGCTACAACATAGGCGACGTGCTTCGGCACGAGATGTGGCGTCAAGTCTTAAGTTGTTGGCATCTAAGTTGCATAAGTTGGTTTGAGTTGTCTTGAGTTTAAGTCAGGAAACACCGCAAGGCAAAGTTGGTCGAGTGACACTTAGTTCACAAGTTGGATGGGTCAGTTGATGATTTAGTAGCGAAGGGCCGCGAGGCGGCGATATGATTGAGTCTCATTGAGTTACGAGGCGCGACCTCAAGAAGGACTTACAGCACGGTCACACGGGACGAGAGTCTTATCGCGTAGCTGCGTCTCTGATTTTGGCCGAAAGGCAAGCACGACTTGATAGGTTAACGTTGTTGAGTCGACGAATTGTTGCAAGCACGGGATGGCCTAAAGACACAAAATAAGCAAGGCGTCTGTCCTAAAACTGATCCTAAGGCAAGAATAGAAAGACAATCGATAAGAAGGGACTATGTTGCACAAAGTAAATCAAATATGTTGGTTTTTTATGGGTGGACAAGGAGCTCATTCCACCAGTACAGTTGAGTACTGACACCCACATAGTTTCCATGTGCAGGCACAGGTAGAAGCTCGTGGCGCGGAGCTCGCTTGGAAGCGTCGAGGCACGGAGTTCCTTGGTGATTTGAAGCACGCGGCCTCATAGAGTAAAGACTTATACAGGACATAATGTATGGACGTCGCCTTCCGAAGCATCCACTGGCTCGAACATTTTAATCGAGAGATGAGAGATAGCAGAATGACTTGTAAAGTGAGAAGAGTGAGCTTGAGTATTTGTAATCTTGGGCTTGCGCCCCCAATGTAACCGTTGTTTCAATATCAATAAAGAGCTTCTTTGTATAACTTGTGTTTGTTCTAAATTTCTGCTGCATGTTCAATGTCTCTGCTTTGGACTTCTGTGCGACGACCCCGTCGCAGTCGCTGAAATCGGCCGTTATGGAACCCGCCTTGTACGAGCGCAATCTAGGCTCGTGCGGCATCACACCTTAGCGAGGACGATCGCTCCTACAGGAATGGGGCGTGACATAATGGTATCAGAGCACGGGTTTACGTCCTTGGACTTTTGATTGAATTCTTTTACTCTGATATTTCTGCGAACTCTGAATGTTGCTTCCGCATGTTGATATCGTTGGTGCGCTCTCTCTCAAATGTCCCACAAGATGTCTATACAATAATTCTATCTATTTTATAAAGCATAAAAAAATAGTTTTTGATAAGAAACAAAAAGATGGTTTACGTAAGCACGGTTGGTCAAGTCGGACTGGGCATACACAACAAAGTTACGTCGACCTTAGAAAAGTCGAGTGCGAGAATTGAATAGTGTCAAACAAGAATGAGTTGGACTCAATTGAATAAAGTGAGATGACTATCGATAGGGGTGCTATCGAGCGACGATAACGTCGATGCGATATAGATGAGCATGATTGGAAATTGAGAAATGGTTCGAACGAAAAATTTGAAGAATCGATTTGGATTCGAATGATAGTTTTGAGGATTTGTTGAATGACTTCATCCCTGAGTGGTGTATGCGATAGCTTCAGGGATGTCGATCGATTGATTGAAAAAATTGATGTTGTGAATGATTCGAGCGATAATGATCGAAATTGAGTTTTGAATGTCGAGGAGATTATCCAGTCGGACGATAGCATCATTCGTACGACTCAGAATTCGTTGCAAACGAAGATCGTCAGGTTACGTATATCGTCGATGGTATTGAGGCGTATCAAAGATGATATGCGATAACTCGAGGGTACTCTGACTCGGTGAATGACGATCGTGCAAGTGTTATTGTTCGGTTGGATGCAATACTTAGGATTTTGATTGAGAAGAATGTTGGATGAAAGTGATCGTATCTTGATGGTTACGCGGATAACCACAGCGTCGACGATCTTGTCTTGCGCGAGCGCGACTCTAGCCTCGTATATGCGTTGCATCAGATTTGGGGTGATCGTTCCGCGTGAGCGCTGACATGGTGATTCATGTCGCGGGAATAATCGAAATGAAAAAATCAGGATGCGGCAACTTTGATTGTTTTGACTTGTCGGTTTGATGCGAAGGAGAATTCGAGGATGTTAGGACTTGCGATTGATGAATGAATAAAACTTGAGGATTGAGTAGGTACAATCTGCGCATCGAGAATGAATTAGTCTAAGACACAAAATAAGAGTTACGTCCCGATGAGAATGATTATCTCGCGGGATCGTGCATGGTGATTCGTGCCCACCGTGGATAATCTGACTCGCGTGAGATCGGGGCATAATATATTGTTAAGTCGAAAGATCTTGTGATCGATTACGTGAATTGGGATGAATGACTTAGGGAGTATAAAATATGAATTATGGTCTAGCAATGAATTATGTCGTAGCGTGATTGACTTGGAAGGATTGATAGGTAGATTATGTCGGACGTGTTTGAAGAGATAGACTATGTGATATGGCTTGTTGAATAAACGATATTGATGTATCGAAGATTGGTTGAATGAACTTACAACAGGATGGCTTTGCTGAATGACTGAGACCGCGTGCCACAAATGTTGGGATGTGTGTAGGCAATCTATGCTCGATGTTTAGAAATCGAAACGATGCGAGCTTGGGTAGCAAACCCCCGTACTATCAACTTGGTTTGACCTTAGGATGGGGTCAGTGTTGATCTCGTTGTTTGGGGACTATGATTCCAATACTGACGGAAAGACATAGCATAGCGGTTAGGCAAACGTCCGAGTGCGAAGTGGTAGGATTTGTGGAGGCACCACTCGTGAGTATCGTTTGACATGCATGTATATCTGGGACGCCCAAATATGTGCAAGATCCGACTGGAGTGGTGAAGGCGGATTCTCTATCACGAGACTTGGCTGAAATACATGTATTTCGGGGACGCCTGGGGAATATGCACGATCCAACCAAGTGATACGTTGAATTCAAGTAAGGTTTGAGGAACGGAAAAGTGTCGAGGATTTTGAGATTGTGAGTTTTGAAGAAAGGATTGAGGGTAGCACGAGCGTGGCTCGGATTTAAGGAATGCAAGGGTACATGTGCGAGAGTCCTTGAATGTTGAGTAAAGTGATAAGTCAGTAAGTAAGTACTCAGGTAGTTTCGAGGACGAAACTTTTTCTGAGTGGTGTATGATGTAGAGCCCCGTCCCGCTCAGTCAATCGGAGGAATCGAAACGCCGATGGCGTTCGGACTTAGCCTTGCAACGGCTGCTCGAAGACATCTCTCGGTCAAGGCGACCGCTCACTCAGGTGGGATAGTTTCGGTGAACTTGCCTCATCTTAGCCTTCACATAATAAATCGTATATTTTCAACTTGCACAAGTAGGCTTGATAATAAAAGAGACGAATTCACAAAGCTAAAGGGAATAATTTCGACGGGTCGAATTGAGTTAGAACATGGAAAGGTCCAACGGTCGGCTTAGAGTTGGTGCATGGCGTGCTTTGAAAATGACACTCGGTCCTTCGTCCCGTGGCTTGGGAGAAGGAAAGTTGGTTGAGTTGGCAAAGTCATGAAACGTAGCCTAAGTCATAGGCGTCGCCCGCATGAATGCTTCATAAAGCATGCACGGTCCTATCGTCCAAGGCTTGGCATAGCCTTGGCTTACCCCATGAGTTAAGTTGCGTTGCACGGCTTATGATATAAGTCTAGGCACCCAAATAACTTGGTCGTTCAGAAGTCGAACGTACACGCAGTACGTTTCCGTAATACGAGGCTTGACGTAGCCTTTTCTCGTCGAGTCATTGTGCGTTTAAGTCAGGCAAGTCATGGTAGGCTATCGGAGTGGTAGCAAGCACGGTCCTATGAGTTATACGATTGGGTATAACCATATAGTCTTACGGTCTCAAGGCCCGTCATATAAAGTATGACTTGGGCGATAGCATCGCGTAGATCAGAAGTCGGTTTGAGGCACGATGCATGGACTTAGTATTTAAGGCATTAACCACGGTTGATTTAATGAGTTTTGGAGGAAGGACTATCGAATAGGCATTAAGTTGAATGAAATGATATGGTAACATGGAGAAGGCTCACGGTCGTGGGTCATCGAAGGATCTCAAGGAGCATCAAGGGTGAAGGCTCGCGGCCGTGGGTCGTCGAGGGATCTCAAGGAGCATCAAGGGAGAAGGCTCACGACCGTGGGTCATCGAGGGATCTCAAGGATAGAAGTCTTGATATTGGTTTGAAAGAGATGGTAACATTGGAAGAGGAATGACTGTGTGAGACGTCAGTTTGTGTCGAGTCTTGCATGGTCATTGGACAACTTGTCAACAAAAAAAAGTTTCCACGAGCGGCAACCTTGGGCGCCGAGGGACCGCGTCGTTCCGGAGGGAAACACGGTATAGCCGTAGCTGGACGAACAGCTCGGGTTATTCGGGAACTTTCTTCGGGGCTAGCTACTTGCGATGAAAGGGTCTTCGAATAACAAGGCTATAAGTCTACGATAGCTTGTGGTGTTAGTGACCAATTCATATAGATGGGTCGGCACGAGCAGCAATCCGCGTGTGTATCTTTGGATTTAGTCTAGTTGAATGTGTGTATGGTTAGGACACAAGTATTTGGGCCTAAGAATGGCTACAACATAGGCGACGTGCTTCGGCACGAGATGTGGCGTCAAGTCTTAAGTTATTGGCATATAAGTTACATAAGTTGGTTTGAGTTGTCTTGAATTTAAGTCAGGAAACGCCGCAAGGCAAAGTTGGTCGAGTGACACTTAGTTCACAAGTTGGATGGGTCAGTTGATGATTTAGTAGCGAAGGGCCGCGAGGCGGCGATATGATTGAGTCTCATTGAATTGCGAGGCGCGGCCTCAAGAAGGACTTACAACACGGTCACACGGGAAGGGAGTCTTATCGCGTAGTTGCGTCTCTGATTTTGGCCGAAAGACAAGCACGACTTGATAGGTTAACGTTGTTGAGTCGACGAATTATTGCAATCACGAGATGGCCTAAAGACACAAATTAGGCAATGCGTCTGTCCTAAAACTGATCCTAAGACAAGAATAGAAAGATAATCGATAAGAAGGGACTATGTTGCACAAAGTAAATCAAACGTGTTAGTTTTGTATGGGTGGGCGAGGAGCTCATTCCACCAGTGCAGTTGAGTACTGACACCCACATAGTTTCCATGTGCAGGCACAAGTAGAAGCTCGTGGTGCGGAGCTCGCTTGGATGCGTCGAGGCACGGAGTTCCTTGGCGATTCGAAGTACGCGGCCGCATGGAGTAAAGACTTATACAGGACTTAATGTGTGGACGTCGCCTTCCGAAGCATCCGCTGGCTCGAGCATTATAATCGAGAGATGAGAGAGAGCAGAGTGACTTGTAATGTGAGAAGAGTGAACTTGAGTGTTTGTAATCTTGGCCTTGTGCCCCCAATGTAACCGTTATTTCAATATCAATAAAGAGATTCTTTGTATAACTTGTGCTTGTTCTAAATTTTTGTTGCGTGTTCAATGTCTCTGCTTGGGACTTCTGTACGACGACTCCGTCGCAGCCACTGAAATCGGCCGTTATGGAACCCGTCTTGTACGAGCATAATCTAGGCTCATACGGTATTACGCCTTAGCGAGGACGATCGCTTCTACGGGAGCGGGGCGTGACAATAAGCAAACTAACTTAACCTATAACATAAGAATTCCTGATAAATTCTATAAAGCACGACCGTTCGTCACTCCGAAATAGGAAGGGACGTGAAGCAATGGTATGAGAAAGCAAAGGAAGATTAGTCGAGAGCAAATAAGAAGTTCAAGGATGGTAGAAAATTTTCTAAAAGAATTGTCAAGGCAGTTATGGATTGAGATTCCTAAGGGTTTAGTCATGTTCGCAGGCCCGTTCAGTTCAGTAATGTAACAGAAATGACAAACTCGACCTGCATAGGCCACCAAAAAAATATGTAATACCCCAGTCCCAAAATACGTAAGACTAGGATACGTATACATGCCAGCTACATATCGAGAGGACTCTAGCCTAGCTCGAATACATATAAGTTGTATGGACTATGGCATTAGGTCTAATCATGGTAAGTCAAAACTAATCTCAATCCACATAAAATAATAAAACATTAAGAATGAACAATATTGTTCGTGGTCTGCAGCCCACTAGCACACAAGTCCAAATAGACTCGAAAGAAATACAAGTCTAATAAACTAGGCTAATAAGCAAAATATATCAAGATAAGAATATGCAGCACGAGAGAATAATAAAATGAAACCATGCACCAACGATACCTGAATACTGCAGACGCAAATCATAACCATACATTGATTCTATCAGCCCAACTATAACCTGAAAAGATAACAAGGTCCTCAGGGGACTAGCAAGACACATAATATACATGTCTACTGTACAGCAAATAACATGCGAGGAAGGATTTAAAATAGTAAAAGAAGTAAATACTGCAGGATAGTATGGAAATGAAATATCTAAGAAAGTAGCATGCCGTCAAGAATCGTGCTGATAAACATGAATAAGAGTAAATCAAGATAAACCGCAGCTCAATAGGGGCTCACGGCCCTATAGATCATAGCTCAGTGGGGGCTCACAACAGAGAGTAGTCAAGTATAGTCATCGTCTATCACAAGATTCTTGCCTAGAACTACGAGTCAAGTCAAGTCAACCAGTCAAGTCCAGCTCAATCATGTGAAAGGGATACGACAAAAGCTAATGTAACACCCAGTTTTCCAAATGAGGGTAATTTTGAAATTTTATAATTATAATTATTATTTAATGATATTTATTTCATATTATGATTTTTAGTAATTTTTAAATTATTTTAAACTATTTAAATTTATGACTTGTGATTTTGACGTTTTGCTAGTGAAACCCTAGAGACTGTTTGACCTAGAGCCTAACCATGTGATTATGATATTTTAATGTCATTTTTGGCCTAAGAATATTTTTGCATTTGACCTTTTTGAATTATTTTGATATCATTTTATTATTTATGATATTATTTTGAGGTTATTTGAGTCGGGTTTGAATTTCAACTCAATCCGACTTGAAACGGGGACTCGGGGGTAGTTTGACTCTAGTGGGACCCACACACTAGTTAGGCATGGCCCACATGATATTAAATTTAGTCCAAATGATAGAAATATTTTAGTTAGAGGTTAGACTAATTATTATGGATAAGGTTAGTGTGATTAGAGACTTTAGAATGACTAATTTAGCCCCAACCAATTAGTCCTTTCCAAATACTCATAGAATAGGTTAGTGGGGGCATTTTGAACCTTACCATAATAGGACAAATAGCCCCATATGGCCAGCCACTTTGGGACAGGATAGGCTCAAGTTCATTTCATTATTCTCATCCACACTCTCTCTTGTTCTTCCCTAAATTCCTAGAGAGCAATCCCTAGCAATTTCTCCACCAAATTCTTCCATTTTGCCACCAAATCTTCTTCTTTCCTTCTCCATTCTAGAAAAGGAGGAATCTACCCAAGTTTGGGAGGATTCGGAGCTCGTTCGTGTCCTTTTGGAATCTCTACGTGTCGGTGTCGCTCCGGGAAGGCTTCTCTTCGATTCGATCTACCGGGAGGTATAAATTCCTTCTCCTTTTCATTTTCTCATACATATAGGTCTATTTTGAACCCATAGGAATGACCCCCCATGGTTGCATCTCCATTTGTGTCCATTTCGTGCCTATTTGGAGGTCATAGGAGTGTCCTTTGTGTTGTGGTTGTGTCCATGTGGGAAAATCCCAAATTTGGACACACTATGTGTTGTTGTTATGTATGAATGAATTATTACATGTTTAATCTCATATTTTTGTATTGGAGATGTGTTCTATAGTGTCTCATATATATATTAGTGTAGAGAGTGAGTTCTTGATATATTATGTTATATACTTGTGTTCTTTTGTCTCAAACTACCAAAATCCGTCATGATTTTTATCCACATTTTTAATTTCAGCCCTAACTTAGAAATGTCATAACTTCTAGCTCAAAGCTCGTTTTAATCTCTCATTTTTTTTAAAAGAAGCGTATTGAAGTTTGCTTTCCAAAAACATGTATTAATATGCCTAATTCTTTCTGTAACCTTCTGGAGAATTATTTGAGTGTCAGCTGTACGAAAGACAAACGCGTTCTCGGTATTTTTGCGATTCCGGGAGTTTCCGGAAACGAAAACGCGATCCGTTTGAAGTTTCGGAAAGCTAACACATAGATCTATAACATACTTTAATCCTAGATTTTAATTCTTGCTGAGATGGTACAGTATTGATTATTAGTAGGAGTTACTATTCGGTATATGCATTTTGTGCACCCTTGTGTGTAATATAATGTTCTATTTGATTTTAACCCATGTTAATGTATATACATTATGTAATTAAATAGAGAATGCAAGAATGAGTAAATGTTTAAATAAATGATGTATGAGGTGTAAGTATCCTATCTAATGTAAGCATGTATAAGTATGGCTTGTAATGAATATGTAGGTTCCATAGTATGTAATGTATGGTGCATATAGTGGTGTAAGAGAATAAATAAATGATGAATGAATGCATGCATGAATGTAATATAATAATAGATGTAATATATGTAGCCTTGTTAGGAATAAAACTAAAATTTAGTTTTGTTTCACTAAATAAGAGATACGTGAGAACTCATATATGTGAATGTTAACTTCCTATTGACACTTTGCTACACAACTGTCATGTCTCACTATCGCTCCACACACAATGCACACTACACTATATAACCCTCACACCCTCACTCATTGACACTCTCACTCACACATTGCCTAACACTCATTCCATGATAACACACACATGTTCTTGTGCACTTTTATGACACACACACACACCCATGAACACATACACATGCTCTTCTCTCTCTCTCTCTATATATATATATATACTATACATGGCTAAATATGTTAATGTGGTAAATAGAGTTTTCCTATAGTTATATATACATATATGTGATATAGGGCCTAGTGTTGAATTCTCTTTTCATGTACACCTCCATGTTCACACACACACATAGCTTTACATGTTAGCTTCCTTTCTCTTATGTATAATATTGAATGTGATGGCTTGTGTTTGGCTTGTATAGCCTTGTGATTGGTGTGTGATTGCTAGACTAGGCTTGGTTAGGCCAAGTGAGACTTATTAGACTTGTTGGGCTAGCTAGGATTTGACCTAGTTGACCTAGTTTGACTAGTCTAGTTGACTGGAGTTGACCAAGTGTTGACTTTAGTCTAGTTTGACCTAGACAGCATGCAGATGCATTGTAGATTATATTTATCATTCCCTGTGTACATCTTGACTTGTGTTGCTCTAACTAGGAGTCAGGTACCTCATCTCGGACAGTACATTTACTTCAGACATTCAGATACGAGGCGAGTACATTCTCTGACCGTTTTATACTTGTCTGGATTTATATTCTTGCTCTAGATTACTGTACTTGATGCTGACACGATCATTATCACGGATTGGTACTATACGGATCTTCTTCTGAGATGTTATCTCCTTGTATTCACTAAATACATATTGTGATGTGCGTTTCACTTACATATTGTATTTATTGAATACCCATATCCTTGTATACTCCTTATGCATATTGTACTCTCAGTATCACATGAGTCCTAGGGATAGACCATTGTACAACTATTGTATAACATTGTACATCTATTGTATAATATTGTACATCCATTGTATAACATTGTACATCTATTGTATAACATTGTACATCTATTGTATAATATTGTACATCTATTGTATAACATTGTACACTATTGTGCAAGATAACGTAATCGGAGTAGATCCTTGCGTATTGATTTGGGGAGGGGGAGTAGAATTGGTTATGTAATAAAATCCTATTGTACAATATTGTATAACTATTGTATATGTCTATTGTACACCTACGTACAATGGAGTTACCATTGCATTTTCCTAGACCGTTTACATAACCATATTGTACTCTAAATCACAGTAGGCTTACAGTTCTTATTTATCATATTTAGATATTTTCTGTTATCAAATCTCTACTATTTTTCATATACTTCTTACTTTCAGCGTTTCATGTACCTTACTCAATTGCATGCTTTATATTTCCTAACATGATATGAACTGCATGAGATGTTTTGTGCTCGCTTCCGTCCTGACTGGACCTATTGAAAATTTTACAGAGGATGATGAGGCACCCTGCACCCTTACTTGGAGTTTGCCTAGTTGACACTCGCGACCTGGACCCCAGGGGAGGTTCAGGCAGCTGCTGAGGATGATACCTTGCTTAGTATAGATAGTTTAGACTGTTTTCCTTTTATGTTTAGTTGTTGTTCTTGATTCAGAGTTTGTATATTGTAGAGATGTTGAGACTTGTATTTCATTTCTGTTGTACCTCGGTTGAGGATTCTCTTATCTATTTTATCGTGCCATATTCTATCTCTAGATTGTGATTGAGTTGTACCTCTGTGTTGGCCTCCTTATGGAGAGCATTCATATTATGTTAGTTATTGTTCATGACCTAGAACAGCGTTCTACCGCCGACACTGCGGCGTAGGCTAGGCGTTGTTACGCTCTCGTACCCTCACAGTGGGTGTGGGTCGTGACAGCTAAGAAATACTATCACTAGACATGAACACGATAGAAAAATATGGCTAGTAACATAAGAAAAAAAGAGTAATAATCTACGTGCACGTAAACCTAGAAAGTACCCATGATATGAAGTAGGAAAGAAATATTTAACAAGTGAGACATAAAAGAATGGCAATATAGAAAAGTATGTAAGTACTGTAAAGTTTGGCAAAGTATACTTGCCTGGTGTAGCACGTAGGACCACAATAACTAACCAATCAATGAGTCACCAAAAGTCCAACTCCAGCAAACGACTTCGGATGCTGAAATAGACACTGCCAATATTTCCAGAATAAGCAAAATAGCAAGGATAGGCTATCCATAAGTCCAATTCTGGATAAGGGGCAAAACGGTAATTTTGGATTAAAATGGTGTCCGTCGTTAGACCCGCTTTGCATCGAAAAATGTGCCAGAGTCTATGATCTCTAAAGTAATCAAACTACATTTCTACAGGTTCAATTTGACAAGGCAAACCCAACCGTATGCTCAAAGTTGGATTCCGGTGGGTCGTGCATAAATTCGTCCGTTGAGTCGGATCACGGGCCCGCCAAAATAGCGTTTCGATCGACCTTCTCAGAATCAGACAAAACTTGGCATATAGGACCAGAAAAATGACAATCCTATTGGTATAAGTTTCGTCTTGAGATGATGAACGTACACAAAGTAATTGACTAGTTGACAAAGAGGCCGATATGAAAAAATTTGACGGATACGCCTCAAATTCGTCACGCACATGCAACCAATTCGAGTTCTATCAAATCCCACACATGCAAAAATTCTATACACACCTTTTGATGCAATTGGTTTGTGACCACGTCGCCAGAATTGTCGTAACGGACCCCGTATCAAAAAAATTTAAAGTTTCAAAAACAGGTTTTTTATGATTTTTAAGGCGATTTATCTACAATTTTAATACAAGATAAAACAAACTACTTTTTGTGTTTTCTAGAGGGTCAGGTACTCTGCAAGTAGGAGAAATCAATTCACAAGTCGACCGATTGTGCACGGAGTTACACGTCTTTAAACATAGGGTCATGGTCGATTGATGTTATATTTTTTAGCATATATTTTTCTCGACTTTGAGTCGATTTCTCCTAGACATTTATTAGGATCTATATTAATTTAATTAATGGGATGCAAAGGCAGTTAGGTTGGGAGCATATCAGGGAAGACAGATTGTAAAACGGTCGACCGAGTGTCGCGATATTGAGCGACGAATTTTGCTTCACGAAGCGTTGTTACTCCGGCTGCGTTCTTTTGCCTTGTGCGCGGCTACGCGGGTGGCGCTCGCGGCTTTGGCCCCGGCGATGGGTAGTCGTGCATCGTGGGAGAGAAGGCATGCAGGCCTAGCGGCTTGCCATGGTGGCCGCGAGGTTGCACCGCTCGGCCGCTGCTGCTTGCGGTCGGGGAAAGAAGAAGTTGTTTTGGTTTTATCTCTTTTATTTTTTTTCTTATTATTTATTCTTTTTGCTGGTTTTTTTATATGTGGGTGTGTTGTACATGCACAGTTGTGGTCGCATGGGAGGAGGCATATAGGTAGGGTGTTTTAAAATAGGGTGGGCCCAAAGAAGGGTAGATCCTCTTTATCATATATTTAAGATATATGACAAAGAGCATAGATAAGGGAAGAGTCATATTCCCAAGATTCCCATATCTTATATTTAATCCATAAATTTGTATATACATATCTTTTACATAATTTAAACTTATTATATAATGTATGTTTTATATACATGAACGTATATTAAATAAATAAAAATAAATTTCTAAATATCCTAAAATGTAAATCAAATCTAAAAATATCTAAAATAATTTTAAGGAAAAATATTTATACAAAATATCTAGTAACTTCTTCCACCCCTTAGGTAAAACATTTATACTCTACTACATATATATTTCTACACCTAACACACATGTATGTTGACATATATATATATATATTATATATATATATATATATATATATATATATATATATATATATATATATATATATATATATATATATATGCTTACATATGTTTATCTGCTTAATAAAAGATAAACCAAATACAATTTTTATTTTATATAAAAATATAGTCAACACATATATCAATAATATAGTCTATATATACAAAAATATATATATATATATATCCACATGAACATATTTGGTCACACTACATGTCTACATGAGTTTGGTTTTGGCCCGGGTCAAATCCGGGCTAGAATGGTACATATGAGTTTCTTATAAAGTCAGAAATCCAAATATTTAAATAATTAATCGTCTATAGGGTTAAGTCGTAACTTTGACTTGTTTTTCTAGTAAAAATATACATATGGCTCGGTTTTCCCTACCCTGGCTAAAACACTAGTCAAAGTACACAACTACGCTAGCCATGCCAAAATTCCTAGTCGATATGCATCTCGAACTTAACCATGACTATGGCCATATTTATATATAGTTTTAGGCTATTATAAATATAGTCATATATGCACAAAATTGTATTTAAATCTATTTGGCCCAAAATAAATTTAAAACAATTCTATAAGTCATGGCAACCTAACATGGCTCTACAAAGTGGGGTTGGCTAATTTAGGGGCAAATTATATTTTCTAATCAAATCAAACTCAAAAAGTCAACCTATGAGTCTTTTGTGCCATTTACAGATAAATAGCACATAGACACTCGATTGAGTGGCACACCCTTGGCATGTGCATCGTAGGCTCAAAATGGGTCAAAACTATATATTGGGTCAAATAATTTTGGTCGATGTCGAGTCATGAACTCAAGTTGGAAGTTAGGTCTAGAAATACGGGAAATTAATCAAATGGCCTAAATTTGACGCGAAGTTGCACGAAGTCAAAAGAATGCTAGGAGATAAGTTTTGTATCTCCCCTTCCCGGAAATTTGTACGAATTTCTAGGGCTAAATAAAGACGGGCATGGTATGGTCACCAAAACTCTTATTGGTCACTTTAATTGGTTATTATTATTATTATTATTATTATTATTATATTATTCTTAAATAATATCAGTATTACAGTAAATTTTCCTTGTTGAGTTTGTAAATTGGTCTAGGAGTATATTTTCTACTTTTCGCAATGGTAGACAATTGGAATCTAAATCATATATGAAACACATTTCCATGTTAGTAGTTGATATGTAGTACTCAAAGCATTTAGGAAAGTTAGGCAACCTACTTTCTTGCGTTCCTGTATTATGGCACAAAGAAAAGTAACACAGACTTAGTTAGCAAGTGAACTTGCCTGCATTATGAAAGATTATAGAAACTCAGGTGATGTTATAATTCCTATAAAAACTTCTAAGGAGAAAAGGGAAACCGTAGCTGCCCAGGCCCAACTCAGCTTTCCTATCGGCCCAACCCAGCTTTAGCTCCCCTTCCCGAAAATTTATACGAATTTCTAGGGCTAAATAAAGACGGGGCATGGTGTGGTCACCAAAACTCTTATTGGTCACTTTAGTTGGCTAATTTTATTATTATTATTATTATTATTATTATTATTATTATTATTCTTAAATAATATCAGTATTACAGTAAATTTTCCTTGTTGAGTTTGTAAATTGGTCTAGGAGTATATTTTCTACTTTTTGCAATAGTAGACAATTGGAATCTAAATCATATATGAAACACATTTCCATGTTAGTAGTTGATCTGTAGTACTCAAAGCATTTAGGAAAGTTAGGCAACCTACTTTTTTGCGTTCCTGTATTATGGCACAAAGAAAAGTAACACAGACTTAGTTAGCAAGTGAACTTGCCTGCATTATGAAAGATTATAGAAACTCAGGTGATGTTATAATTCCTATAAAAACTTCTAAAGAGAAAAGAGAAACCGTAGCTGCCCAGGCCCAGCTCAGCTTTCCGATCGGCCCAACCCAGCTTTTAGCTGAGCCCAGCCCAGCTCCACTCAACCCCATAACAGCCACCCGAACTAAGAAATCAGCACCCAAACCCGCGTGTCGCCAAACCGAGCGCTGGTATCATATATATGTATATATATAAAGAGATTGAAACCGAGAGGAGGAATTCGCAAAAAACGCTAACGCCAAGCCGGCCGCATTCCTTGGACGCACCCCCAGGCGTGCGCGCGATACAGAGGGCCGCTACCACTGGCCGGAGGCCGGCCACGCGCGTGCATCAGCCACGCACAAGTGCGGGTAGCAGCAACGAGGTGCAGTGCAGCGACTCAACTTCGCGGTATGACCCTTCACTCGATACTTCATTGTTTCACGAACCGTAAATTAGTTTGGGAAGCCAATATAATCGCCTCGAAACCCCAGTAATTGGTATTGGTATAGGTTGCCCGACCAGTCCATGAGATCGACCCGTAGTCCGTCGAAAATCTGTTCAAAAATAGGACACGAGACAGTCCACACACCCATGTTCGATGATCGATTCCGATCGATCCAGTAACCTTTTAGAATTTCCACTTGAACAAATTTTTTAGACAACATGTAGGGCTTCATAACCTAATTTTTAGTTTCAAATTTTATCAACTATGTGCAAAGAAATCAACTTTCAAAGTTCAACAAAAATCTGTTTTCAAAATATAGAAAATAGGAAAAATTCTCCGATACCACGTGCGTTCTGCCAAACCGAGCGACTTAGTCGCGAAAAGAAGGCATTGAAAGGTGCGTAACGGCTTCGTGGTCGTGTGGAATTTGACGAAATTCAAATTCGTCGCGTGTGCACGACGAATTTGATGCGTATCCATCAAAATTCACCGTATCGGCCTCTGTGCAAGTTTCTCAATTACTTCGTGCACGTTCGTCAGATCGAGACGAAACTTACGCCAACAGGACCATATCATTTTTCTGGTCCTGTATGCCAAGTTTGGTCCGATTCTGAGGCAGTTGATAAAATTACCGTTTTACGGGCTCCATGGTCTGACTCAACGGGTGATTTTGTGCACGGCCCGTCGAAATCTAATTCTGGACATACGGTTGGGTTCGTATCATCAAACCGGATTCGTAGACATGTAGTTTGATGACTTTAGAGACCATTAACTCTGGCATACTTTTCGGTGCAAAGCGGTCCAACGGCGGACATCATTTTTGTCCGAAATTACCGTTTTGCTCGTGTGTCCAGAATTGGACTTAAGAACAGACAATCCTAGCTAATTTGACTATTCTGAGAACGTTGGTAATATTTATTTCAGCATCTGGAGACTTTTGCATGTATTTATTGATTGTGGCTCATTGAGTGGTATGGTATTATTGGTTTTACCAGCTAAGGACCTCAGGCAAGTGCACTTTCTGATTACTTTCGATTCATAGTAGTCTTTTCATTTCATGTTTATACATATATCTTACTGCTTGTTGAAATGCTCGTCACACGGAGTAGTCGGGAGGAAAAATATCTTAGTAGACATGTGAACTACCCAGAACTATCCCATGAGACTATTCTTGAATAATAGCAGCTGCACACGACACGTACAGGGTACCGGATTTACCCCCTAGCCGTTCACATGTCAAAAAGGATATTTTACACCACATAGGTAGTTGTCTTTTATTTTTTTCTTTTATCCTCCATCGTGCCATGTCATCAGTTACTTTCTGGCTTTCATATTCCATATGTTATTTTCATGTCTTGTTGATTCTTTTGTGTTCTCGTATTGCCTTCAGTTTGTGTACTTGTTCCATTCCTGACTGGAAACCAACATTTTTCAGGTTTAGCCGCGAACATTCTTAGCACTAGAAAGATAAGTATGTTGAGGTCAACCTAGAAGTAGATAGCCATTGTATCAATTTCATTAATTGTAAAATCTGTATTTTCTTTAATTCTAAATGTTGTAATAAATGTAGAAATGTAAATGAGCAGCAAATATTTTTTTCTTGAGCATTTATTTCTTGCGGGCTTAACAGCGTTCTACCGCCGACTCTGCGGCGTAGGCTGGCTTGGACACGTCTCGTATCCGAAAAGCGGGTGCGGGTCGGGACAAGTTTGGATGGGACATAATATATCAAGTTGAAGGTAGCCGTGTCTACCTCAAAGCTCATGAAGGACATTTCGAAAGTTGGCGCTTCTTGTGCTCCAAACGGAAAAGTACGTATATAGTCATAATTAAATATACAATATAACCTAATAATTAGAAATATTATAAAATAAATTAAAAAATAATTCCAAAAAATTAGGGTCCTTATAAACCGAGAAGACGGTGCGGTTCTCACAAGATTCGAACTCCTGGACCTGCCCACCTTCGTGTCCGAACTTAAAGCTCCCCTATAACATGCGTCCTCGAGCAGAATATCATGCACTGTGCATGTCGTCAATAACCCACAGCTCCCCCTGAACTGTGTGAATGATGGTGCTCTTGCCTCATATTGAGTTTGCTGTAAATCTTGATCTCCTTTCTAGCTTCGAACTGCTAAAACAGATATCGTTCCGTGAAGCTTTGGCAAACCACCCGTCGCCAAATCTGGATCCGTAGAGCAACCCCTACCTGGAGACCGACCAGCTATCTTGGGACCGACAGACTGACCCTCAATCTTTGACTCATCACCATTCGTCGCTTTGCCTCGACGAACCGAATCCTCCGTAACCCTCAAAGCATCTGGAAGTCCTTCCTCAGCAAGTTCTCGATGATCCACCTCCCGTCGAACACCCCTCGAGCCTCCATCCGGTGTCTGTGGCCTACATGTACAGCTCAGCGGCTTGAGCTTGTACATACCACAACACACATCTCCCAAAGCCAGCTGTTAGGAACCCTTCGTAAGCATCCAATCTTTGCTCCCAAACAGACTATGACAGCCATCATCTGTCATCCTCCCTACCGAAACTAAGTTGTAGCACAAACACGATACATGTCGCACACCCCCGAGGACAAGTTTCTCACCAAACTTCATCGTCTAGTGCACATCATCGATGCCTACAACTACAACCATCTCCTTGTCGCTCAACTTCACATGTCCAAACCTGTCGCCGCGATATGACGTAAAGATCCTCCTATGTGGAGTGGCATGATACGATGCCCTCATGTCCATGACCTAGTCGCCATTATGACACATGCTACATGGTTTTTCTGCGTCGGTCGTTGCAATGATGATATATCCCATTTCTGTGAGATCCTTCTGATCATCCTTGCCTTTAGCCTTCTCAGCTTTGAGCTTCATGCAGTTTCTCTTGATATGACCTCTTTTGCCACAGTAATAGCAGCCCTCATTGCGGTCCATAATTGTAAGATCCCGAGAACTCCTCCCTGTCCTCGCATGTGACTTGGGTCTTCCCTTCCCGTATGAAGTCACCGGAGCGAATTCCTACGACGATTTTATTTCCTTGCGTCGGACCTCCTCATTCAATAAGCTACTTTTGACTGACTCCATCCTGACAAATCCATCAGGTGTAGAGTTGGTCACAGACACCACCAACATCTTCCAGCTTTTCGATAGAGTACTCAAGAGCAGTAGGGCATGAAGCTTATCATCAATCACCATCTTCATCGCAGACAGCTGATTGATGATACCCTGAACCTCGTTTAGATGTTGTGCCACTAGGGCACCCTATGTGTTCTTCGAGTTGACGAGTTGGCGAATAAGAAATGCTTTGTTGCCATCCGTCTTTCTTTCGTACAGCGAATGCAACTTCTCCCACAATGCTTTTGCCAAACTCTCCATGGACATGTGATAAAATACTGAATCATCCAACCATTGGCAGATGAATTCAACGGCCTTCCGATCCAGTCGTTTCTAGTCTTTAGTAGCTTTGTCGGTTGGCTTTGCGTTGTCGTCCTCCAACGGACCATACAAGTCCTTGTACCAGAGTAGATCCTCCATCCTTGGCTTCCAAATCATCTAGTTTTCCGCTATGAGGGTATTCATATGAGTGTTCATCTGCTTCATAGACATGGTTGCCAGAACCTCCAAAGCTCTGATACCAATTGTTGGGCGCGTACGGAAGCGTTTGGCAACCCATCTGACCAAAACCAACCTCCATCTAACGGACACCAAGAACAAGATGAAGACAAGTATATGGTAGTGACGTACATCACCTAGATAAATCCTAACCTTTAATAACTCAGATGAAATTACAAGATTGATAGAACTCACATTGAACCCTTTGCCCTAATAGGTTCAACTCCCTCACCACTCTCAAGAAGAAAAATAGAAGATTATAATTTAGATCACTCACCAACCCGTATCAATCTTTCTAACCGAAGTTGACGACTCATCGATTAGATCTTCTTCTTTCTTCTGTCTTGGATGGCGAAGTCCTAAGAGCAAAGTACGGACTTTTTCTTAGATTTTTTTGTAGACAAGCACCTCGAATCTCCACTTTTGTGCTTTATGCTTATTCTTTGTGCCTCCACCCTCACCCTATATAAATAGGATAAGAAAATCCTATTTTAGGTCATAATATGATTTCTTAATTAGGAAGCCCTCAAATAAGAATCATATTATACCTAAAATAGCCCATCAATTATCATATTTTATATCATAATAGGATTTCTTAAAATAAGAATCATATTATATCTAAAATAGCACAATACCAATAATGGATATCCAAATCTAATCAAATCAAATATTTAATAAGATTTGGATTCCACAAGTATGTTGTTACCAAATCCAGACTGGACACCAACACCTATCACACTTTAGCCTACTCTAGCTCATTTTTTATTATTATTCAGACTATATCTGATCCAAATCTACGATTATGTTAAGCTGATTGTCTCTATAAGTTCAAACTCAACATAGTTTGTAGAAGTATAAAGTGTATTACATCTTGTTTTGCCTTCCTTCAATCATCAATCAACTGAAGTTTAGACCCTAGCTAACAAGTGACTCTCTTCAAGATTATAGCTCACTAGTACAGTAGTGTTCAGTAGTATTCAGTGGGGTTCTAAATATGAGATCATAATTTACTATTGCACTCTTAAAAAAATTTTGGTATGTAAATTTTAAATTTGTGTCGGTCGGTCCAAAAAATCCATTACGAATCTCGGTCCAATGAGTACTTTCAACGATGATATCTTGCTTGATGAAGCTCTGGTGTCCGTCTTTTAGAGCATCAATAAGGCTCATCTCAATTTCTAGATTCTATATTCAAAATGTGGGAGTCCATTTTGTAGAATATTAAGGTTCAATTAGAGTTTCACAATATCTCGTTCCAGCCACATGAGCTATAGCATGGGTCTCAAAATTTCTATATTTAGAATGTAGGAGTAAGATTCAATTTGGAATCCCAATTTCTAGATAGATCTACATTTTATATTATTTTTTAAAAAAGGAAGGAGGATGACATTTGAGTCTATATCCATTCTTCTCATTCAGAACTCAAATTTTATTTATTTTCTATTTTTATACAAATCCAATTCATTCTTCGGTGTATCACGGATTAGACGTCTCTTCTCCTAACGCGGAGACTCGATGGAAGCTGTCCGAGAAGCACGAAGTGAATGTCGCAAAGTCCAGGAGGGCTAAGAACTATCACCGAGTCGTTCCTCAGCAACTCATGACTCTTAGGCCTTCTTCTTTCTGATCCAAATGAGTTAAACTCTGGTCCTAGGTTACTCATCGTTAGCTTGTTTCTTTCCACTATCGGGCGTACTGGTACGTCATTCTGCTGGCCTTTATTGTCTTCTAACCTGTCTACTTTCATTCAATAAATGTTTGTTAACACACACACACACATACATATATTTATTTATTTATTTATTTATATTTTTTTTGAACCACACCATCATATATTCATATCAAAGCCGTAAAATGCCGTAGCCTTTACATGTAAGCCCAAAAAAGAGGAAATCAGACAGCGAGCGAGGGTGCACTCCCCCTCTCTGAGGCAAACGGCCTCCAAAAGACAAAAAAGATTAGATGTGCAGATGTAACCAAAATCCCGCTTGAGCGTGCTTGCAGAGTCTGCTAGCTTTGTAGATCTGTCTATGAACCTCATGGTTGATTTGGTTAGTTGTGAACTAATGCCCCTCATATCTAAATTTATTTCGATTCTTCCAAATAACCCACATGATGGCGGCGACAATGATCTGATGGCCGTGTGATGCTTCACCCCCAAGCGGTAGGCATAGGTTAGAGAACCTGGCCCAAACTTTCGTAGCCAGTTCTCCAAAATAGAGGATATGCTCAATGGTTTCTTCCTTTCTATCCGAGCAGCAATGACACACGAAAGTTGAGCTAAAACCAATGGTGGCGAGGACATCATCGGTTGGAAGTACTACAGAGCGCTCTCCAAACTAGGAAGGACCACTTATTGGGAATACAAGACTGCCAGTACACCTCAAAGATTGGGTATGTGGTGCCAATACCATAGACCGCTCGTTACGCAGAGGCCAAGAAGAACGAGCCATTAGTCGTCAGTGACCACAGAAGGGTATTCCGTTCCGTCCGGATCGTAAGACTAGAGTTGGAAATATCCGCAGCGGCCTCCTCTCCAATCCAATTCGTGGCCTGCTCCCGACTCTAATCCCCCTCTCTGATCCACATCTCTCTGATAGTGGCTGAGGTCGGAGAACCCGACATAGGGAAAATGAGGGCATCCCCAGTCCATCTTTCGTAAAATATCGACGATTCACCCGATCCTAGCTGGAGTCGAATTAATAGCTCAGCGAGCTACCGGCCATTAAGGATACGTCATCAGGAAGCTGAGGATCTGTTGTTGTAGGAGGCTTCGGTCGGGTATGAGTGCTTGAAGTATCTGGCCTTTATGAAGCGAGCCCACAAGAAGCAGTTCTCACGTAGCTTCCACCACATCTTTATCGAGCAAGCGTCAATAACGTGAGCCAACTTATTGAATCCGATGCCCCCCTCAGTCGTAGGTCTTACCATGGTGTCCAGCTAGCCCATTGATGCTTATTATTGTCATCACTATGTCCGCAGAAGAAGTTGACGAAAAGATTTTCTATATTGGTGATGAACTTCGGGGGAGAGCAGGCGGCCAGGGTGTAGACCGGGATGGAGGAGAGCACATGTTGGATCAAAATGATCTTACCTCCAAGCGATAGGATGCCGTTGTGGAATCCCTCAATTTTTTTTTTGATTTTTTCTACTAACCCTTCGAAGATACCTACGTTAGATCTGTCGTACACCAGCGGGCACCCTAAGTAGGAGAATAGAGGGTACTCAACAGAGAAAGAAGTGATATTGGTGAGCATGGTAGTATGGTCTCTATCGGCCGTGTGATGGGCGTATATAACGCTCTTGGTGGGGTTGACGCGTTGTTCTGAGCATCTGGAGTATCTCTGCAGCATGTTGTAGACTACCTCGACGGACCCCACATTGTCGAAAAAGAAGATAAGAATGTCATTAGGGTAAGCCAGTTGGGTGATTATCAGGCAACCATTGGCAGTGTGGAAGTGCTTAAAGCGAGGTGAGTCCACCATTTTGTTCAGGTTTCTGCTCAGCACTTCTGCGACGATGATGAAGATCATAGAAGATAGGGGGTCTCCTTGTCTAATGCCTCGACTAGATTTGAAGAATCCCTCAGCTTGTCCATTGACAACTATGGAGAACCACGAGCTACTAATCAATCTATATACGATGTCAATCCAGCTCTTCGAGAACCCAAAGGCCCTCGACGGGAATTTCATGCAGGTGATCATCTCTTGGGCCAGCAGAATATTGTCTAATATGTTGCGACTACAGACGAAGCCACTTGTTCTTTAGAGATAATCTTGGGGAGAAGCCCAGACATGCGATTATCAATAATCTTGGATATGATCTTGTTGGTGATGGTGCACAAGCTAAGAGAACAAAAATCTTTGAACATCTCCGGATTGTCCTTTTTGGGAATGAGGATCAGGTTTGTGCTGGATATCGATTTAGGATATCTGGCACCAAGAAAGAAGGCCACAACCGCCTCCAAGATATTGTTCTTGATAATGTTCCTGCAAGATCTAAAGAAGGTGGCAGTGAATTCGGGCCAGGGGCACTATTTTTATTCAGTGCCCACATCGCGTCTTCAACCTTGCTCTCAGAGGGAAGGGTCTGCAGTATGAAGTTATCTTTGTCATCGATTAAATAGGGGATAGCCTCAAGAAAAACCTCGTCTTTAGTAATAACTTCTTTCGTGAACAACTTGGTGTAGAAATGCGTTGTAGCCGACTAAATGTCTCTGTAATCCCTGAGGGAAAACCCGGTCTCATCTTTGATCTGATGAAGACAGAGTTGTTGTCTACGTCCCTTGACGCAAGAGTGGAAGTAACTCGTGTTCTTATCTCCCTTAATGTCCCAGGTCAGTATGGCTTTCTGCCTCCAAAATTCGTCTTCGATTTTAATCTGAAACTTTAACATCGCTCTAAGGGAGGCACGAGCCGAAGATGTTCCTTCATTGGCGAACAGTATCTTAGCACGAGCAACATCGTCCTCTGCTAATCAAAAAACCTAGAAAATGTCACTGTAAGCTACTTTACTCTAGGTGGAGAGGGCTTTCCTAGTGGCTTTAAGTTTGGCGGCCACACGAACGAGAGTATCGGGTTCATCAGGGCCCCTCCAAGCGAGCGTAATGGTGTCCCTGAACTGTGGATGATGGCACCACAGGTTAAGAAAGCGAAACTTCTTATTAGACTGGATATGCTTTCTACTGATCTCGATGAGAAGCGAGGAGTGATCTAATTTAGTGGCGTTAAGATGCGAGAGGTTGGAATTAGTGTAAAGGTCCGACCACTGCGAGTTAATGATAGCACGGTCAAGACGAGGGTACAGCCGTCGGGCTCCCTCTTGCACGTTACACCACATGAATTCGTTGCCTGAGAATTATAGCAGGGACAGGTAGGCATTAAAGATAAAGTTGGCAAAGTCGTGCATGGCAGACGGAGGAGGGGGCGACCTCCCGTCTTCTTCTCTCTGCAAGTGAAGCGTTGAAGTCTCCAACACATAACCAGGGGAGAAAAAGTATTGGTTGTAGATGTCAATCAACGAGTTCCAAAGCTGCCTACGCGCTCAGCAATATCGTAACTGCCATGAACTGCTGATACACTACCAAAATAAGTCATATTACCGAAGAAATTAGCGACGCCTAAGGAAAATTTTGCTAAAATAAAGGAATTTAGCGACGCATAGCAAAAACGTCGCAGGACGTCACTGTTAGCGACGATCAGTGAGACGTGTCCAAGCCAGCCTACGCCGCAGTGTCCAAGCTAGCCTATGCCGCAGAGTCCAAGCCAGCCTACACTGCTGATACACTACCAAAATAAGTCATATTCCGCACCCATTTTTTTTAACGGATACGATACGTGTCCAAGCCAGCCTACGCCGCAGTGTCGGCGGTAGAACGCTGTCACGGCCATGAAGATCAAAATCACAAATAATGCTCATTCACATAATTAATTTAACTTACAATGATCACAAGTTTTACATTTGTAGAAAATATAAAATTGTACAAATAAATGAATGACTACAACTCAACTAACTAGCTAGTCTCTAGGCATTGTCTGCAAGTATTCCCGTCACTCTCCAAGCTAAGTGAATCCACGGCTAACTTGAAAATGTTGGTTTTCAGTCAGGAATGGAACGAGCACAATTCACTGAATGCAATTTCAAATAAAAAAATGACTATAAAACAAAAGTTAGACATCAATCATGAGTTTTGAAAATAAACAGTAAATACGGAAAACCAATAAACATAAAATACTTTCTCCAACTGTTAGAAGTACCTTTGATATGTGATCGGTCTGGGGTACTACACCGCACGGTCTACGATGTCTACTTGCATAAAAAATAAGCACTGTCTATAATGTCTACTTGCAGAAAATAAGCACTGTCTACGATGTCTACTTGCAGAAAATAAGCATTGTCTACAATGTCTACTGCAGAAAATAAGCACTGTCTACGGTCGGATCACACATCCTTGGTACTTCTCATCCTCGACTCAATAATTTATAATAGAGTATAAAATCACATAACCACTGAATAATCAATAAAATATAGTAAAGATCAATATCGAAATGCAGACAATAAACTGTACTCGTCTGTGGTCCTCTGCTGGTGAAACCGACAATCTGAACTACTCAATGTGCCACAATAGACAAAACCCGTACAACAGTCCCCGGATGCTGAAATAGACAATACCAATGATCTCAGAATAGTCAAATTAGCTATAATTGCATGTCCTTAAGTCCAATTCTGGACACAGGGGAAAAACGGTAATTTTGGGCCAAAACGATGTCCGCCGTTGGACCCGCTTTGTACCGAAAAGCGTGCTAGAGTCAACGATCTCTAAAGTTATCAAACTACATGTCTACGGATCCAGTTTTCCGATACGAACTCAACCATATGTCCAAAGTTGGATTCCGGCGGGCCGTGCACAAAATCGTCCGTTGAGTGGGACCGTGGGGCCCGCAAAACGACGTACGATTCTACTGTCTCAGAATTGGACCAAACATGGCATACAGGACCAGAAAAATGATACGGTCCTGCTGGTGCAAGTTTCGTCTCGATCTGATGAGCCTGCACAAAGTAATTGAGAAATTTGCAAATCACACGATACGGTGAATTTCGACGGATACGCATCAAATTCGTCGCGCACACGCAACCAATTTGAATTCCGCCAAAGCCCACACGACCACGAAGCCATTACGCAGCTTTCGATGCTTTCGGTTCGCGACCACGTCGCCCGAAATGGCGGGACGCACGTCGCGTGGAACAATTTTCTAGTTTTTAAAACAGGTTTTTGGGAAACTTCGGAATCTGATTTCTCGGCACGTAGTCGATGAAATCAAATTTTGCAAAAAGAGATTCGAAGCCCTACATGTTGTCAATAAATGCCTTCTAATAGGTTTTCGAAATTATGCATGGTTTGGAAGATAAATAAATGCGAAGTAGGCTAATTCAACTGTTTTCCGTCCTGTTTTTAAACAGATTTTTCGACAATTTCAACTCGAATTTTCTCGAGTTTTGGATCGCTAGAATCTAAACTAATTGATAGGGATTAGATAGGGTTAAATCAGGATCGTACCAGAATTTATGGTTCACGAAACGATCGATCACACGTCAGGAAAATGCCTCGCGAAGTGGCCTCCTCGCTCTGCTAACACGTCTGTGCGCGGCTGAAAACGCGCGCGTGGAGAGGGCTTCCTGGCCGACTCCGACGGTCTCCCGGCGTCGTTCCGGCGTCGGGGTGACCGTCCAGGGGACTAGGGAGGCATGCGCGGCTGCTGGGGTGCGCCTAGGGTGGAGCGGCGGATGTTAGTTAGGGTTTGCTTCTCTCTCGAGCGTATATATACGCTTGCTATGAACGGAGTCGGGGGGGGAAGTAACTCCTGTGCGGGGTGAGAGGCATGTGGCCCATGCTCAACCAGCTCGGTTTAGGCTGGGTGCATGGGCTTGCTAGTAAGCTAAGGGGTCGGCTTGGGATTAGATTGGCTGAGGATTTCTACTCCTTTGTTTTCGTTTTCTTATAGTAAGTCCATTCCTATAGTAAGTCCATTCCTATAAATTATATATATATATATATATATATATATATATATATATATATATATATATTTTATATATTTCTATTATGTATATACCATTATATATCTATATAATATATCACTATATATATATATATATCTATTATTGGTATCACGATATATATTTCTATATAATATTTTACTATATATATTTATATGACTATATATAATACTATTTAATTGACAAAAATTAATATAACCAATAACAAATAAATAATATTATATATAATATCCTCAATAAAATAATAATAAATATAACAAAAATTCAATAAACAATAATGGTGTATATATATATATATATATATATATATATATATATATATATATATATATATATATATATATATATATATACCACTTGTGCAGTCTAAAAAAATCCCAAAATGTACACGGACCCATTTTATACCAATATTACCGAATATCAACTAATAAGGATATTTATGATATTCAATTACGAATATTTGGAAATTATTTATTAAATCATTAAAAAAAAATACAACACACTCAAACCAAATTCCACCAACACGAATGTCGTTGGACGTGCTGCATGACCTACATAGCTTGGGCTCAGATTGGGTCCAGTTCGGACCAAAGTGGTATAACCGGTTTTCTTAACTCAATAATATAATTAATAAATAGTAAAACTTCGGTAAGGGTTGAGTCGCAACTTGGCCTGGTTTTCCTAGTTAGGTCATCACTATGGCTCGGCCTTCCCTACCAGGGCTAATATACTAGTCAAAGCACACGATCATGCTATTCGTGCCATGATTCTTAGCCGCCTTGTACTCCAAAACTCAACCATGGCTAAAATTCTCTATCGCAAAAATATTAATTAAATAGTTATTTACAAAAACTCTAAAATCACCATTTAATTCAAATAAATAAATAAATAAAATATATATTATCAAAGTTCTAGGAAGAGGGGCTACAAATCTACCCACCTTAAAAATAATTTTGTCCTCGAAATTCGAATTCATAACTATTCCTTAAATTTAAAAAGAACTCTACCATTACCCTAATCTCCTCAAATTTTTTTAATTTCTCAAAAGTAGTTCATATCCTTCTCATTGTCCATTTTGGCAACTACAAAATATTGAGGACTTCTACCCACCTTTGGTCACACTACTCCCTCAAGGCTATGTCACTAAAACTTTCAATCTTCCAACTAATTGCTAAAATACTACCAATAAACATCTACTGCTTATGGCCACTATAATCCTCTACTACCTATCAAGCAACCCTACCACTTAACAAGCAACATCTTACACAGGTAGCTGAGAAACATTGATGGATTCTAATAAGCATTACCATTCGTCACTCTACAATAGGAATGACGGGAAGATAAGAAAAAATAATCGAGAGCGAGTATGAAGTTTCCAGAGTGGTAGAGAGTATCCAATGTTGCAGATGGAATAAAAGTTTATGGACCAATAACTTATTTGCTAGAGTGGCTACTCTAGTCCAGTCACTTGCTAAATCGAAGAACACTTGTTTCTTAGAGGGGCTTGCAATCCATGCAAAACAGAAATTGTGTTCTCGAAGTTTTAAACAACATTCCAACATAGGACTGAATTTGAGAAATCCAGATTATGGTCTTTTCTGTGGTTATTTAAACACACGAGCAAGGGATAATATGCAATACCAGTTCGTATCGCGACTTCCCGGTAAGGGTTACGAATGTCTTCACGGTCTAAGAGGTGGGGACTACATAATAGTTGTAGGGACCTATTTCGATGGGTTCGGTTTTATAGTCCAATATGGGGGGTTTGTCTGGGTTTCACTGGGTCTTAATGGATTCCCTGATTGGATATCAATCGTTGGTCGAATGAACCTTGGATTTCAATCTATACGGACTGGACAAGATCCCTATAATAAAACTATCCCTACTAGGCTAGAGTAACTTAAGATAGGATTCCTCCCAAGTGGATGAGCTAGTTGCTAGTCGGGTTGGTTAGCTAGGTTCCTAAATTCCATTAATGTGTCTTCCATGACTCTTGTGTTTAAGTAGCACAAGAAAACACAATTGAATGGCACACTAGTGACATGTGCGTAGTGGGCTTCGAGTAGACCATAATCATATATTAGGTCGGATAAATTGAGTCAAGGTTGAGACTCTAGTGGAAGTCGGAAGGTATACCGGTATTCTGGTAAGGGTTATAGCTTGTCCTTTTTACCTGAAAGTCGTACCATAAAAATTGAGTACAAGGGGACGTGTTTGAGTGGGACATGATATACCTAGGTGAAGGTGAACTCGTCTAAATCTTGCATATGAAATTTGTTGGAAGGTAAAAGTTGGTCTCGTGCTCCGATTGTTAATGACACGGCCGGGGACACAAAACGATCTAAATGGAAAGTGGAAGTCAAATGAGACACTAACTATCATTCTAATAAAAATTTGTTCTAATCAATCGGTGATCTTCGTATATCCTAAAATTGTAGGAGGCTTACAGTCTACCCATCTTAGAAATAGGACATAGTCTTAGGAATATTGAGGTTAGAGGGTTCCCAAAGTCCGGATACTGTACCTCGACTCTTTGTTAATAGGGAATAAGGCACGACGTATCGGGATACGGTAGATTTAAGTCAAGTCAAAGATCATTCCTCAATAAATGAGAAACGAGGGTGTATAATAACACATGGTCGATAATATAGAGGAACATACCCATCCATAGTGTACAAGAGTTATCGACGGGGTAACCAGCTCCAAGGCATGTCCTATGAAGAGATTTCTAACAACTGAGTCGTGAATCTCTAGTTGTGTCAAACCTGTCAGACTATTGTCATAAGGGTTCTAGTTGTATGGGTTGTAGTGATCATGCGTTGTTGTTGATAACTTGTATATCACAATTTGACAGGGTATTTAATCTATGGTATTAGCTAAACAAGTGACTATGGTGTTCCAACACTAGTTAGGTCTTAATATCAAACATTTTCATAACTAGAGTAATATTTGTTGGAAACCAATCTCGGGAGGAGTGTCACGGTAAATGATTACCCTATTGTCCACTCATCTCATGTCTAACTGTGGGCTTCGGTTGAGGAAGGGTTGGTTCAAGGCTTAAGGGTTGCTAGTTAAGGCAAGCTTCCAGCAAATAATTAGAGACTCGCAACCTTTGGTCTCTAAAGAATAGGTAGTCTCCTAGGTAGGCATTTTGACTAAGGGTAAAACCCTAATCATTCTTAAATTCAGATGGCTTGAAAGTCCCGATAACAGTTTGGGGTCGAGAGGAGAACGAGTAACTCGATCACATGGCTGGCTGGCGATAACTACCCTTGTGTATACAACTACCATAGCCATGGGGATACGCGGTATCTCTCTACCATCACGAGCTTTCGTCTTTCCAAATCGGTGAAGGACAAGAACAATAAAGAATTCAAGGAAGATGTTACTGAATATAATTTCATGATTCAAAGGCGAACATATAATTCAAGAGGAATTGTCAAAGCAGTCGCGGATGAGATCCTAGATACCTATATATCTCCTTCCACGTAGTGTAATTAAACAAAGAGCGAACCAAATGCATCATGGTTGATCAGACCATAATACACAGATTCTGATTAGACAATAAGTTAGCAGGCGTCCCCACTAAACATACGCCTCAAATCAAGCTCGAGAACGGAGTGAGCTTGCAAAACTAAGCTGTAACAGCAGCGTTTGTTAAGATAGTCGAATACAATTATGCGAGATTTTTGAAAGAAGGCACAAGTAGTTCGAGTTTAGAGGGAATCAAACTTTACCGGGTGTTCTTGCTCCTATAGACATCCCACTATCATCTTACCCTTAAGGCGTTGGTCGACTAATGGTTTATGGACTTCTGAATTCTATATTCTGTAGAAGCATGGAAAATATTAAAGAAAATGACCTATGCGGCCAAAGAACCCCATGCGGCTGAGAAAGCCCATGCGGCTCAAAGAGTCATGCGGCATAAGGGACTATGCGGCCCAAGACATCCCATGCGGCTCCGAAGACACGTGGCGGGATAGTCCTCTTCTCTGCCCCCTCGTATTAATTGTTTGACGGCTGACAACTCTGAAAAAGTGACAGCCCTGACACAAAAAGAAGTAATTATGACTCTGTCATAATGACTGACTTCTAGGGAAAAGAGAGATCTCTGACACAAATCCCCCGAGAGCCATAAAAATGCCACGTGGCCTTGCCACGTGGGCGTTCGTATACGGATCGAGCAAAGACTTCCCATGGGGTTCAGAATGAAGCCGTCCTATGCGGCTCAGGCCGAGACAGCCTCGTGCGGCTCGAGCAAGGACTTCTCATGCGGTTCATAATGAAGCCGTCCTATACGGCTCAGGCCGAGACAGCCTCATGCGGCTCGAGCAAAGACTTCTCATGTGGTTCAAGAGGACCATTTCCATGTGGCTCAGGCGGATGTATCCCTATGCGGCTCACAATGATCACCTCCATGTGGTTCAAAGGCTCGAGGGAGGGCCACTACCCAGACAACCCTGACACGTGGCCCTAACCATATGCGGCCCAAAATCATATGCGGCTCACTCGTCATGTGGTTCAGATCCCCCAGTGGCTCCAAGGACACGTGTCCTAAGCCGATTAATTTTTCAGATTTACTGGAATCAAAGATTGGGTCAAATCCTAATAATCTGGGACACGTGGCAGGAGAATAAATCTAATTTATTCGTAGACATCAGAAGATTATTATGAGGAAGATTTATTCCAATCAGCATTAATTGCTGATGGAATTTGGTGTAATCTACACTCAATGGCTCGGATTCGTCATAATAAAAAACGAACGGCCTAGATTGACCAATCCACAGGCCGCCGCCATCTCCAAGAGGTAATCATTGGCAACCCTAATGATCACATCCCACTATTATAAATAGCAAGGTGCCATTCCCTTGTGAAGATATATATGGTCAGAGAGAGATACGCACATACAGAGAGGCTCCCCCGATAGTCAGAGAGAAGAATCCATAGAGATCAATCCAGAGAGAGAGAGAGGCCAGAAGAGCAATACGAGGAGAGCAGGAGGAGCATTTCTTCATCAATGCCAACCATCTCGTCACAGAAGCCAAGGCTGCATACCGATCGTCCAAGGAGTAAGGCCGGGCTGCCGTCGCCTTTCCGAGCCTCTATCGTCATCCCCCAGAATCAAAAATAAACAATTGTACTTAGATTGCTGTACCTAGATTTTCGTCCCTAGGCTTTCTTTGTACAAGCGAGTTTGTGTTGTGAGTCTAAGTTCAGTACTTCCATAAAACTGTTCTGTACTTTTACAATCAATAGCAAACACGATGGCGACTCTGCTGGGGACAAACTTCTCTACGGTTGAGGAGTTGGTGACGCAATCGAATACAGCCAAGCTTGGCTCCACGCAACAAAAGATGGTCGCCCGATTCGACCAACAGGCGTTCGAAGAAATGCTCTCCGACAAGAGCGCTGGCCGGGTCCAGAAGCGAGCCCGCACAAAGAAGGCCCGGAAGGAGTGGAGACCCCGATCCTTCGTTCCTACTGAAGCTCTTGCAGAGATACCCTCTGTTGTTCAAGACGACGAGCAAGACTCTCCTGCGGCCCTACTTCAGACCGTAGGTAACTCTGCTGTCCCCAAGTCTGACAGAAGAAAATACTATGATGCTGGACTTGCAGGGGCAAAGAGGAACTCTACGCAATCCGAGCCGCATAAGGGTGCTAGCCGCATGAAAAAAGCTCATACGGTCACATCCGCTAGCCGCATGAAGAAAACTCATGCGGTCACATCTGTCAGCCGCATAGCTTATGCGGCTACAGTTGCCAACCACATGGATGAAGCTTATGCGGTTACTGAAGTCAATCGCTTGCAGAAAACCCATGCGGCCACAATTACTAACCGCATGTGGCCAGCCTGCACGATCGTGACTCCTACTAATCGTACCAAAGCAACTCATCCGGCAGCTAAGGACAACCGCATGCAGACAGCCTGTACGGTTTCCAATCCTAGCCGCATAGCGTCCGTTCCACGCTTCTCTCGATCAGTCTTCGACCGTCTCTCATACGGTCCTGACCCTGATGGTTCTCTGGATGATAAGCCAGACTCTGTGGTATTCAACTTAGACTCTTCTTATTACGCACCCGCAAGTTCTAAAAAGAAGAAGTCTAGGGCAGCGCGGGCTCATCAAGCCCAGTCAGCTGTCCTAACCTCTGACTATCGTGGCGTCCCGTTGACTATCACACGGGCCTCTGATAGAAATTTGTATAGAACCGCTCGAGTCCTGTCCCCGGCGACAAAAGGACAAAGTGGTTCCTCTGAACTACGTGAGACGATCCTCCACAAGCGCAAGGAAAAAGAAAGAGCTTCGGTGTGCAAAGAGTCCTCGCTTGGACGTCACTGCACCCAAATCATCGTCAACTGATGTTGCAACAACGCGGCAGCGACGGAAGATCGGCCTTCAGTCTTCCAAAGACTACAGCATCCGAGCTCAGAGGACGAGGCACCTCCTGTTGTCTCCTGCAATTCCACTCAAAAAATCTCCACCGAGGGGAGAGGGAAGAAGACAAGCATCTCCAGCCCCAAGATATCAACCACTACAGCTAAGAAACCGTCATCTAAACGGCTGTCCTCCACTGGAATATTCCAACACACCCGTTCAAAGACAAAATCTGCTGCAATAGAAAATTTATCATCCACATCGCTGGGGGTCGTGGGAACTGGGGGTAGCACTCCTCCGAACATCCACAACAATCCGATGTTTCAAGGAGACGAACCCGGGGAAACAACTCTCCCATCAGGTACAACAGACACCGATGTCCCCGAGGACACCCATGAAGACGAAGCAAGCTTTGAGGCTGGGGATACCGTTCCCTCCGAGTCCGAGCCCGAAGAGAACATTCCCACCTACCCCGATGACTTCTCGGTGCATGGGTATGACTCGGAGGGCACATCCTCCACCGTTCCTTCTATCACTCCTCATGTAAGGACGGTGTTCATGACGGACAGCAATCAAGGTGGTTCCAGGGATCGCCAACGCATCGACACTTTGGAGGCTATACTGCAGGCATTGGTCAAGTCTGTAGATGAAATCAAAGACGCTCTTCCAACTCTGCAAGGAGGAATGCCTGGCCAAACAAGCACGGATCCCACGGTCAATGCGGACTCGAACTCAGCGGCACCAAACCCGGGCAATAATCGTCCCGAAGTAACAGCCCCTACTACGACAAATAAGGCCCGAGAAGTAAGAAGAGAGGTCCAGGAGCTCCGAGCCATGTTCCATGCCCGAGAAAACGCCCAAGACCTCAGAATGCGGCAACCATACCCTGCCGAATGGAGGGATGTTCCATTCCTACCAAGATATAAGCCGTTCAATATCAACCCGTATGATGGCAAGACCTCAGCAAGTCGGTACATCACTTACTTCGAGGTCACCACCGACCATCTGCCCCATGATGATGCTATCCTCACGCGATTATTCATTCGGGCATTGGAAGGAGTCGCTTTCGACTGGTATCGCAATCTGCCGGACAACTGCATCCACTCCTTTGCCGGCTTCAAGCGCCTGTTCTTGGAGAGATTCTACGAAGTAGGGCATGACGTCACCATGTCCACCCTCATGGACGTCGTCCAAGGGGAGAAGGAGTTGACAAGGAACTATATTGAGCAGTTCCGCCAAACCGCCATGACGCTGCCCTCCGAAAATCCGGATTCTTTCTTAATTGAAATTTGCCAAAAGAGATTGCCCCCAACAATTAGTCTCTGGATGGGCGAGAGTCAATTCAAGGACTGGAAGGCATTTATCATCAGTGCCACAAGTGTCGAAGAACGATTGAGAAAGGCTCGCCAACTGGGATTGCACATCTCAGAAGGAGAAAACAAGGGCAAGCGTCCCAACAACGATAATGGGGGTAGCCCCTCCAACAATCGGGATAGCAAAGGAAAGCCGGCTATGGTGGCCGATACAGCACAAAAACCTGAGCCGAAGCCAGCAGACAAACAATGGCCGTAAATCACTTATTCTTTCGACGACGGCCACGTCAAGCCTATCTTGGACATGCTCATACAAGGAGACAGAATTCAGCTTCCTCCACCTAGATGGGAGCCTTGGTCGAAAGATCTGGAGAATCCGAAATTCTGCCACTACCACCGCTATGTCCACCATCCTACACACGACTGCTACCAACTGAAACGATACATCCAAAACCTCATCGATTCGAACGCTCTGGCCATCAATTTCGAGGAGGTAACCGTAGCAGCCAACATGGTGTCCGTACAATTCGGCAGCTTCCCTCCAACGGAGACTCAAGACGGTGTCATACCCATCCCTCTGGCGACAATAGAAATTGCTAATCTTTCGCCTACTCGTGATCAAGCTGCCGGTCTAGTACCCCTCACCACATCGCGAGGAGAAATCATGTGGGTCCATCCGGACCTGGTCCATGAGGTGACTCAGTCCACGCCGCCTTCCATTCACAAGAAGAGAAGTGGAAAAGTCAGATCCTGCCGTACCATCTCGGCAGATATGGAAGAAGTCACAGCCGTCGTTACTCGATCTGGAGCACAATCCCAACCTGTGGCTGAGAACTCGACTGATGATCATCCTCCAGCTACCACTGATACTCCAGGGCCCCCTCAGCCTCCGACGACCGACAAGCCTAGGCCGAAGGTGACTCGCTTCGACAAATCCCTCCGGAAAGAGATACCTCAAGGGCTGGAGAGGCCCTACAACTTCGATATACTAGCACAATTGGCCAATACACCGGCCAAATTATCCTTATATGAACTCCTGAGGCTCTCGAAGGATGTCCGCGCAGCCTTGAGCGACGCACTCTAAAATGCCGACGCATAGTTGGCTCAGGCCAACCTCACGGGAGATAATCAACCTGCAGATCTCTAAGACAGTGCGTGTGTGGGACCGATGACCAATATCGTCTTCACCCCGCAGGACATGTTCATCAAAACCAATCTACACGATCGCCCGCTATACTACACAGGATACATCGGCGACATGAAGGTGGATTGGATGCACATAGATCCTGGCTCTTCCATAAGCATCATCCCAAAGGGTCTGCTACATTATCTCCGTATTCCAATGCATCGCCTGACACCTACAAGCACCGCCATCAGCGGTTTCAATTCGGGCAGGAGCTACCCAATCGGAAAGATTCGTCTGAAGTGTCAGATTGGCGATCTCCAATCCGAAGTCACCTGCTACGTCATAGATGCAGACACTTCTTACAACATCCTCTTGGGGCGCCTATGGATACACGATTATATGATCGTGCCTTCCACGCTACACCAGTGCTTCAAATATGTCGATAAACACGGCTTCGTGAGGACGAAATTTGCTGATATCGATCCCTTCAAAGGGGTCAAATCTTACTACTCAGACTCCTGCCTGTACGAAAAATCGAAGAAGCATCTTGCTGAAGGAGATGTGCCGGCCAGTACCGAGACAGCCACAGGATCAGAGGAACCTCTGACGATGCACCTCTAAGCTCATAAACCGGGCAAGTCTGCACCCCTCACTGCCACTCTGCGGAAGGACGCGATCAGCCTCTCGGCGCAGGAGGAGTAGATGATAATCCGGCTGCCAAGGTCCGGCCAAGTGCCGAGACCCACAACGACGCCACTGACAATCAGACTGTCGAGAGTCGGTCAACCCCATACGGAGAAACTCAATCCCTCCGATAGGCCACTGACGATACGCTTTCCCAAGAAGGGTCGTCACCCCGATGCGAGGTATGACACTTCTAGCGAACCGGCCACTCCTCGCTCCACATCGAGTACCAAACTGGGGGTCGCTAGTCTGCCAACGACTCCACGCTCTGCCCCATCAATTAAACCACTGACAATCAAGCTTCCCAGGTCGTCCTCTCAGTCTTCATTCACACAGGGGGTAGCCGAAGAGGAACCAGAGTTAGCCAAGTATGTGGCTGCCCACACTGATGTTCCCTCCGCTGATGATGTAATCCTCCTAGAAAAGATACCTTACTTCATCAATAAAGGGTTATCTTTGAACTACACCGAGCTCAATAAGCTATGTACAATGTATGCTATGGAACACGGTATAGGCACTCACCTACACACACAGGTGACAAATGTGTACACCGCAATCCAGCTTACTCCAGTAGAAGATGCTTACCGAATAATCGAGGGAGGGGACCATCCAATCATCTTTGGCCGGAAGGACGACCCATATCCCTTCACCATAGAGGAAGCCGACCTCGGGTCAGATGCCGGAAGACTGCCTCTGTATCTCTATAGCCCTCAATCCAAATATCTCATGCAGAAAAAGGGGTATGATCTGGAGACGACGCCAGGTTTAAACTACGACACTGGGCGACGATTGCCTTTGAAGCCGTCAGTCCCGGCGGGCAAACCACGAGACTACTATAGCAAAACTCGATGCGGGTTGGGGTATGTAATGCCTACTACGACCCCTGAAAGTTCAGATAAAGAATGCGACTGGCAGTCACATTCAACCGGGTCACCGACTTCGGACTCGGATACCAGCATCGAAGATGTGTTCAGACAAGTCATGACAGTCAACATGGCTTTCACCGACGCTTACGAAGAAGATGAAGACATCCTCGAAATCCTCAAGCTAGAGCCGTAGGCCCAACAATTGGACGCACAATGGAAAAAGCGGTTCGAACAGAGAGAATCTCCTACTGAAGATGAAGTCATACAGGTTGACCTCGGTAGCGAATCTTTTCTAAAACTAATTTTTGTCAGTAAAAGCCTAACAGACGAAGAGCGGGAGTCGCTGCTAGAACTTGTCAGAGAATACATTGATGTGTTCGCCTGGAGCTATGAAGATATGCCAGGGTTAAATCCCAACATTGCTCTTCACAAACTCAACATTCGGCCGGATGCGAAGCTAGTCAAACAACAACAGCGACGCTTCCGCCCGGGCATCATGGACGCGATCGAAGTCGAAGTCAACAAACTGATGACCAGCGGTTTCATTCGTGAGGAACAACATCCCGATTGGGTCACCAATATAGTGCCCGTCCTCAAAAAGAATGGAAAGATTCAAATCTGCATCGACTTCCGCAATCTGAACGAGGCATACCCCAAAGATGAGTTCCCCCTCCCTATCATGGACGTCATGATTGACAATACCTGCAGTTTTGAACGTATGTCATTCATGGATGGCTCCTCGGGGTACAACCAAATCAAGATGTCTCCTGACGATGAAAAGCATACATCATTTCGAATACCGATTGGCACATACTGCTACACAGTTATGCCTTTCGGTTTAAAGAATGCTGGCACCAAATATAAAGAGCCATGAGCATCATCTTCAGAGACCACTTACGCAAGACAGTGGAGTGCTACGTTGACGATATAGCCGTTAAGAGTCGCTGTAAGGGAGACCATCTGCAGGATCTAAAGACGTATTCGACCTAATGCGAGCGCACAATTTGAAAATGAACCCTACGAAGTCCTTTCCGGGCGTATCCAGCAGGAAGTTCTTGGGCTTCATCATCACGGCACAAGGTATCCATGTAGACCCTGAGAAGACGAAAGCAATCATGGAGATGGGTCCCCCGAGAAATCTCCGCGAACTCATAGGCCTCCAAGGAAGGCTAGCTTACATCAGGAGGTTCATTTCTAACCTCTCCGGGCGATGCCGACCGTTCACGCACCTCATGAAAAAAAGAGTCTCATTCGTATGGGACGAGGAATGTCAGCGTGCTTTCGACAGCATCAAAGAATATTTGTCAAATCCTCCAGTTTTGGTGGCCCCGGTTCCTGGAAAACTATTCCTGCTCTATGTATGAGCAATGGAACATTCCCTCGGGGCTCTGCTCGTACAAAACAACGATGCAGGCTATGAGCAAGCCATATATTACCTCAGCCGAATGATGATTGGGCCAGAGCACCGATACACCACTGTGGAGAAGGAACGCCTTGTCCTGGTGTTCGCCATTCAGAAAATACGGTACTATATCATCGGACAAACGATACATGTGATCTCACGAGTCAACCCTCTCAGGGTCCTCATGACTAAACCAGGGGCACTCAGCTCTCGCCTCGCTACATGGGCAATATTGCTGTCCCCTTATCATATGATCTCCGTCCCCCAAAAGGCAGTCAAAGGTCAAGCCCTGGCAGACTTCTTAGCAGCCCACCCAGGCTCGGAGTCCTACAGGATATATGAAGAGATCCCAGATGAGGTCGCCGACTCGCATGCAACATCTCACGATGATATATGGCGAATGTTCTTCGACCGAACTTCGAGGATCGGACCTAAAGGCAATATTGTCGTCGGAGTCGGGGTAGTGCCGGTCTCCCCTTCCGGATTGGTGATTAACTACGCTTATTCCCTCACAGAGCCCTGCTCTAACAATGTGGCCGAGTACAACACTCTGGTCATTGGCCTCCAACTTGCAAGAGAGTTGGGGGTAGAATACCTTGAATCATACGGCGATTCCCAACTAATCGTCAATCAGATCCGAGGCTCATACGAGGTCCGCCACGAAGACATGATCCCTTATCACCAAATAGCGATTGACATCATCTCTTCATTCGAGGGTTTCTTTATCGAACATGTCCCCAGACTCCGAAATATCAAAGCTGATGCCCTAGCTGGTCTTGCCGCTTCCCTAGCAGTTCCGAACTATGATCGCCAATCAGTGGATGTGATAGGCCACGAACTGGTCTGTCCCAAGAACAATGTGCAATTCGTGGCGAATTATTCTGCCCAGACGATCGATGAAGCCCCAGACTGGAGATAACCATTCATCGACTTCGTCGTCTACGACATCCTGCCCGAGAACCCAAAGGAAGCCACTTCCATCAGATGGCGTTCTCTCAGATTCTTCTACGATACAGAGACGAAAATACTGTATCGTTGCTCCTACGATGTATTTCTGGTTCGGTGTCTGTCAAACGCAGAAGCCAAAGAAGCCGTATGAGAAGCTCATGACGGTGTCTACGGGGCCCACCAGCCCGGTCCTAAATTGCAAGACCGTCTTCGCCGAATGGTCTACTATTGGCCCACGATGGTGGCAGATACGATAGATTATGCTAGAAAATACAAAGCCTGCCAAGTCCATGCGGACTTCATTCACCAACCATCCGAATTTCTACATCCGACAGTGGCATCCTGGCCATTCGAAGCATGGAGAATGGATATCACCCCACCTTCCTCCTGAGGACATCGCTTCATACTTGCGATCACTGATTACTTCTCCAAATGGGCGGAAGCTGTCCCACTCGCAGAAGTCAAGACTTCAAACGTGATCAGCTTTCTTAAGCATCACGTCATCTACCGCTTTGGACTGCCTCGAAGGATCATCTATCGTAATGGTCCGCAGTTTGCAAGCCACGCTTTCTATCGATTTTGCGATAAGCAACGTATTCAGAATGTCGCTTCGACACCGTACAACCCGACAGTGAACGGGTTGGCAGAGGCATTCAAAAAAACAATCATCAAACTCCTCAAGAAGTTTGTCTCCTCCAATAAGCGCGGTTGGAACGAGAAGCTCGGCGAATGCTTATGGGCTTATCGCACCACAGTTCGAACAACCACCGGGAATACACCATTCTCTCTAGTATACGGGAGTGAGACAGTTCTCCCATTAGAGACTCAAATACCCTCACTCCGCGTCGTCCTCACTTATCAATTGACGACGGATGATAACTACCAGCGTCGATTACAAGAGTTGGAGGCCTTAGATGAAAAGTGCCTCCTAGCTCAGCAAAGGATCGAGCTATACCAAGCACGCATCTCAGGAGCCTTCAACAAGAAGGTCAAAATCAGAACATTCCAAGTGGGCGATCTTGTTCTGGCAGTCCGGAGGCCAATGGTCATGACTCACAAGACCGTCGGCAAGTTCCAGCCAAAATGGGAAGGTCCATTTGTCATCGAGGCCGTGTTCTCCAACGGTGCTTACCGCCTCGCAAAGCAAAACGGAGACTTGCTCATGTTGCCCGTCAATGGCAAGTTCCTGAAGAAATATTATGTCTAAACAACATTCTCCAGATTATTGAGTCACGTACCCGCTGGTACCACTGAAATCACCCTCATAGTTTTCCAGATTTTTGAGTCATGTACCCGCTGGTACCGCTGAATTCATGCTCACCATTCTCCAGATTCTCGAGTCATGTACCCGCTGGTGCTTCTGAACTCACATTCCGGTCACTCTTTCAGATAGAAAGTTATGTATGATCATACCTCTGAACTTCCTTCCTGGAGGAGATCCTCCCTCATGATCCAATACCCGTACTTTCAGTACATAAAAAAGGGTAATCGATCCACAAATTTCCAAAATGGCCATGTCCTCATTACCTCTGAGTCGTCCCACTTCCGCCAAAAACAAATCACCCCTTACATAGAACTTCTATGTCCTCATTACCTCTGAGTCGTTCTATGTGCCCTCCTTCATTGAGCCCACTCATGTCATGTCCTCATTACCTCTGAATGGGAAGGCTCCGTCGAAGAAACCTTCATACTTGCCATGTCCTTATTACCTCTGAGTAACTATGATGATCCCCTTTCGACCTATTATCTGTACCTACAACCGGGGTACGCCAAGGTAATAGGCCCACAGATGTCCTCTGTTGACCACAAATGTCCTCTGTTGACCCCAAATGTCCTCTGTTGACCACCAATACCCTCCGTCGAGTTCACTCCTACCATGTACCCATTACCTCTGAGTAGAAAAACTCTACGTCTAAAAAACTTTCCTGCTTGCCATGTCCTCATTACCTCTGAGCAAGTATGTCGGTTCCCCTTCATCCTATTATCCGTATCTTAAACCAGGATACGCCAAGGATAATAGGCCCACAAATATCCTCAGCTAAGTTTCTTAGCACAAACACACCATCTCATCATGCCCCAGGAGCCCAGCTGCTCTACGGCACTCCTTTTCCCAATACCAAGAGCACCCATAACCACTTTGCCATGGCCGCTTCAGGTATCCTGACCAAAACTTGTTATCTGTACATAAAACCAAGGTATGCCATGGGTAATAGGTCCACAAATATATCCCCTATGCGGGGAGAACATCACCACAATATCACAGGCGCAGTAGGCAATACAAATGAAGGGTAGAATTGAAAGTACTCTTTATTTGAAGGAAGAGAAAAAAATGTATTACATATTTCGGGACCACATCCCTTTCAAAAAAGGAAAAGAAAAGGCCGACTACATTTCCGCATTACTCAATTCTAGGAGGCGGTTTCTCACTGAGGTGGTCCCCCCCGCTCAATCCGTTGTCGAGCGCGACGTTCGGCCTCCTGGAGTAACCGCTCCTCATTGTCCAAGCCCAGGAGCGCCTGACAGTTATCTTCCAATTTCTTCAGGGCAGTCTCCAGGTCAGTCGAAGCTTGAGTAACCCTGTCAGCCTCCTGAACAATTAGCCCCTGTCATTGCGGGCAGCCTCGAGTTCAGACTCCAAGAAAGTCAACTTCTTCTAAAGCGCAAGGAGCTGCTCCCGCGTCTCAGTAATCTCACGAGAGACAGACTCCTTCCGAGCCGTGACATTTTCATTCGCGTAACTCAATTGATCATACCGATCAGATAAGCCGCTGAGATCCTTCAGTATGGCCGGTCTGGTCTTATCCCGAGCAGCTCTGGTCCTCTCTATAACAGCGACAAGGGAATCCCGCTCTTCGGTTATAACAGCAGACAGATCAGCCTGCCGCAATACTCGAAGTTCGGCCACCAGCTGATCAGCCTCCAACAATTTCGCCTCCAGAAGCGAAGCCATCCCTGCATCACCAGGAAGATTCCTAAGGATATTTACTTGACCCTGGGCGCATTATCGGGCCAAGGTGAAGGAGGTCCCTCTTTCCACAGCGGCCTCGATTCCCCTCTTCAAATGACGATGAAACTGGCAACCACGTCCTGCAACGCGTCGTCCAGAACTTCAGTAGAGGATGGCATCAGGGGAAGCAGGGACAACAACGTCGGAGAAGTAACGCTAGAGCTCGTCCCCAAGGGAACGGAGTCCGAGTAGAACGATGCATGAATGGCGGCCAACTCATCTTCCGTCGCCCGGAGAGCTTGGATACTCGGTAGGGAAGAAAGGTCGATTCTCGGAGCCACCAGAGCAGAGGATGACGTAAGGACCATCGTTCCCTGCCCCGACTGCCCCGATAACTGGCCCGCTAAACTCGAGCCCCCAGAAGACCCATCAAGACGAGTCGAACGGTGAGGAGGTACACCCTTCTCCACCAATGCCCTTTCAGTTGGGGTTGTCTCAACAACGTCCATCCTCGGTACTGGAGGGGCAGGGCCTGTATGCCCGGAATAACAATCAATCGACGTAATCCGAAGGACGTGATGATAGAGCAGATAGGCTTCCTCACAGGTTAAGATTCGGCTAATCTTACCAGGGGAGGGGCATGAAGGCTGCAGCTCATCCACAACTGGCATGGTCCCCTCACCCGCGATCCCCGAGTTAAACTCAGTCACGTCCTCTGTCCCCGTCACCTTGAAGGGGGACACAGATTGATCTGCGTCATCTTGAAAAGGAACAGGCTCACGGGAGTCTCTGTCATCCTGGGTCACCACCTCGACATCTTGAAACTCTTCTTCTTCTCCTGACACCTAAAAGAGGGAACGAAGACGATTAGAATTGAAGCTCGAAGGGAAGAAGGAAGAAGGAATCGAGAGTGGTTTTGTTACCTCTGACGCAGGGTTGACTTCTTATCCACTTTCTTTTATGGCTAGCGGGCGATGCCTAGTCGCAACCAGCTTCCCGGATCGAGAAACACCGCCAACAGGTGAAACTTGCCTGCTACGTTTCGGAGTAGGACCAGGCGCAACGAGGGACTGATCCCCCAACATCTCATCTGACAAAATAGGCGGCTAACCCACCTCTGCATCTGCCACTGGAAGGATAGAGTCATCTCTATCATGCTCGTTGCCTTTATCACCCTCAGCAGCGGAATCCAAATCTGGTACTTCGGCTCCAGTCTTTCTTTTCTTGGCCCCTTGAGAGCCTTCCTCCAGACCGGTACCAACAATAAAACTGGTACCTGGCTTAAAACCGACCGGGGGTTTGTTCGCCATGACATGATACAAAGCCACCATATACAAGATCTCCACTGACTCCTTAATGGCAGGGACTGAGAAAATGGTACGAGTATGGAATGAATCATAATATTGCTAAGCCCTGATACCATCGAGAAGGCTACCTTCATAACCCAGACAAGAACTGGGGCTGTCTAGACAAAGTTGGCTGTATCCAAACTGCCGGGCAAACCTGTTAGACAGATATAGCTCCAGAAAGACAGTATTGCGGTTACGATACACCAGATGTGCGGGACGGATGTTACGCAGCCATAGGAGCAGCTGGCCATCCAGAAGCTGAAGGGGTGCAATACCGTCAAGATGTACAACTTCTATGTCCCTGACAGTAAAGCGAGGGACGGATACGAAAATATGATACTTATCTTTCCTTGCCAATGCCATCTGGCAAGCCCGCATGGTCTCACATTCCCAAGGCTCGTCACGATAGCGGAAGATAAATGCGTCATCATCAGTCACACCGTCTTCAGAGCCCGGCCTCATCAAAGACGGATAATATATCATCAGCCACCCCATCAAATAGTGATAGGGCAACTCAGTTCATTCAAAATCCTTGGTCACATCGTGAGCAATGACTTTAGATGTGAAGGTACGAAGGCCATGGTGTATGCTGTACACCATGGCCGGGAGGAGAGCTAGCCTGATTCGCAAAACTAACTTTACAGCCGGAATGATGAAGTTACGACTAATTCTCTCAATAGAACCGGCTCCTCCCGAGACTACACAATTTCGTAGCCAGATCATCAAAAATCCCGCCAGAAGTGCTTTCCCGGACAGCTCTTGAGTATCCTGGTAAAAGTAACCAAAAGCGTCAGTCTTGCTCCCGAATCTGTCACTAGTAGTGGCCACTCTCCTAGTCGACGACTCTAAGTCCTTAACCACTTCCCGAGATCGAGGGCGACGAGAGGTAACTTCACCTGAGGCATCTGTCGGGAAGAGATAGTGCACCCAGTCCTTGGTGTGGGGAGCATTCCCTTCCGAGTTACTATCCTTTCGGGTTATCTGATGACATGTGCTATAATGGCACAATATCTCCTGGTAAAGAGCCACGAAGCCAGGATACCGTCGTTCCAAATCTTCAAGTTCCTCATTAGTGGGAGTATACGCTTCAAAAGCTTCGTCCCCCCAAGAAAGCTTGGAGACCGCATGCATTTCATGGAGCGCGAGTCCCATTTCCCCTACAGGTGTGTAAAAAGTCCCCGTACGGCAATTATACATCTCCAACAGAGACATGAACAGCTTCTTGTTGATAGACAAGCCATGAATGGTGCCTCGGATAGCGTGGTAAAGGCCAATCTCACACAAGAAGGCCTCATACTTCTGCAAGATCCAAGTAGACAAATTGGTCCACGAGGGAATAGGGTGTACCCAACCATGGAACATCAACCGGCCAACAGGATAGGAGCCCTTCCGAGCAAGTTGATTTATAAAAGTATCGGCGGTTGAAAATGTAAAGTTAGGTCCCGCCACATTCAGGAAAGAACCTGGGACCAATCCCGTCACAGAACAGCTAGTATGCACCTTGCCGGCAGTCACGGACTTCAGATTGTTATTATAATGGATGTTCCCCACGAACATCCCACTTTTGGTAGGGGTTAAAGTCTCCTCCATCTTTCGGTCCAATGGGAGCATATTGAACCAAGGTAATGGAAAGTGTCGCTCCATCTGGGGGATACGGATCGCCATCCGTTAGAGATACAACTCCAATTCTCCGACATCTCCAGAACATGATTGTTCTCCACGGTCAAGGCATCTCCAAAAAAGAACGCAGGCTTCAAATACTCTCCTTCAAATTTCCCGGAGTTCACCATAGCATTAAGGAAATGGAAAGACTGATTCTTGATGGCATTCGATCTAGCCAGAGGCTCATCGTTCGGAAACTGGTCCGTCATATGCTGAACAATATGGTCGTACCTATAGTCGAGAGCAGCTTGGGCGCTACCCACCAAGAGTTCTCCAGCAGCGTTAACCGGCAGATTCACTGAAGAAAAGACAGAGAAAGGTAGGTTAAACGGATGGATAAAGAGAGCTGATTGGGTGCTTTCAAGCCTCATGCGGCTCAAAACATCCATGTGGCTCCATGAAGCCTTATGCGGCTCCGAAGTCTTATGCGGCTCCAAAAAGCCTCATGCGGCTCAAGCTCAGAAGAACACTTATGCGGCTCCGTGCAATAAAAGTCGATGCGAATTAGCGTCGCTTGTAATGCCCCGCTCCGCACGGCGCATTACGCTGAAGCGTTGACTCAGCGAGTCGCGTTGACGCAAAGGAAATGTATCGATGCAAAAAATGATACGAGAGTTAAGTTGTCCCGAGCAATGCATCGAACTAAGACGATGCGAAGAGTTGTCTTGTCCCGAAGAATGCATCGAATGAATCGATACGAAGCGCCGCGTTGCCCCGAAGGATGAGTGCATTGAATCGGCTCAAAGATTCTAAGAAATCGAATCGACCAAGGTGCAAGTCCGAATCGAAGCAAGTATTGATTTTAGTTGGTTTCGTGTGCAGGTCATACTTTGACGGGAAAATATTAGAGGTCGATCTTTTGCAATATTTAGTAAGGGGTCCGCGAAATCAAATCGTCGCCTTGCGACGGGCTAAGACTTGGGCATGCTAAGGCGAATTGGGTGTATAACTCAATGAAGCACGAAGTGCTCAAATGGCTAAGTCAGGAGAGTGGCCGTACAACAAAGTTAGGGAATCGAGCCGCATCGGCTCGGCGAAACGACGAAGGCATATCGACTCAAGGTGGGAGGATTGACTTCTTTTTACTCCTTCATTCGATAAGACAAATATATCATTGTATGCTAAAGTTAACCTATCGACGCCACGGGCGTGGCCGATCGGAGATAAAATCGTAGTGTGAGTCGAACACTAAGTTAGAACAATCGAAATGAAACATGTATCAAATGCACGAGTCGCTATGGAACATTGGATATCGCACAGGCGAGCGCCTCGGTGCGCAAGCCGCAAGAACTTGGGATAACTGAAATCGGCGAGTGCCTTAGTGCACGAACCATACCGTGCCTTTGCTGCACGAGTTAGACGGCTAGAACATAGAAAGACAATAGGCGAGCGCCCTAGCACGCAAGCCCCGAACATTGAATGCTAAGTTATAGAACATGGGAATATGGTCGGAACGTGCCTACGTGCACGGGATAATAAAAGATGGCTTCGTTGCGAGGGAATACAGTTACGGTATGAATGTGGCAGAACTGTCGGATATGACATGTTGCCTCGAAAGGTGTTCAAGACCTTCGGGTCGTTCGGTTGACGAGCATTGAGTTGAGGCACGATGCCTTGAATTATCGAAACGAAGTGCGAAACGAAAGAACATGGAAAGCTAAAATGGAAGAAATACGAGACGATAAGTCTGAGTCTCGGACTCAAGACTATGTTTGGTTGTTTGAATTTAACTGTTGAATGATAGGGCGTTACATGGTCGATTGGAATGGGCTCGAGATTAATGTGATATTAACACTTGCACGAGTATCCCCCCAAACGGATAAATGCCGGAGGTCTCCGGAACCGATTTGGCCGCAGAGGGATGATAATCTTTGTAGGCGCACATCCTTAAACAAGATGGAAGAATCCGCAAATGATGGCATGTACCGGGAACGTTTCGGTTGTTTGGGAGAGTGACCCAACCCGTGAAACGCCGGCAGCCCAACCAAATAGTGAGAAAAGAAGGAGAGAAAAGAAAGGAACTCCTTTAGTCCATTCCGGCGCGGATACGCCAACGACCCGCATATAGCTAAGGAACGATGGGTTGAAAGTGTAGGCACGAATGCGTCCCGCATATAGATCCTACTTAGAGATGTACTATAACATGACAGGGATGGAACGAGGCGTATTCACCTTGCGTCAGTGCAAGGGACGCAAGGGCGAGTGCGTCGACTTGGTAAGTCGTGCCACAAATCAAACACGAGATTGCTTGTTTGTTTGCCTATTCAATTTGATAACATGCTGCTATGCTAACATGCTTTACGCTTTCGAAGATGCCATGAAATTGACCCTAAGGAGAACATAGCAAGATCATAAGCTAAGTTGCATAATTCAACATAAAGATTAAAATGTCGGTTTGGAAAGATGATCTTTGCTTCAGTACATGCGAGGACGAACGTACTGATCCCCCACCAGCTTCATGCAGGGTGCAGGGAATGGATTGCTCGCGGCGAAGCATTGCTTGAACGTGTTAAGGCTTGGAATGCCGAAGCGTATTGAAGTGTGCTATCGCATTGACGCTCGGACTACGCAGCTGGATTGATGCGGCCGAGATATAGAAGGCATGATGTATGGAACGGTGAAATCCTTTATGGGCAAGAGAGAACCTGAGTATTGTAGCCAATCCGGCATATATTGTTAGGCTATCGAAGCCTTTGTAATCTATGTTTCGAATATCAATAAAGAGAATTGTTTCGTATACTCTGTTTTCTTATCATTGTAAACATCGAATCAAAAGATAACCATTTGAGAACTTGTCATCTTGCCTTGCATGAGCGCAACTCCAGGCTCGTGCGGCATCACGCCCCCTGCGAGGACGATGATTCGGGTGATTTTGGGTCGGGGCGTGACAAAATGGTATCAGAGCTCTAGGCTCAATTTCCTCTGGACGCTTGCTTCATTACAATTCGAAAAGTTGCCCACCACCACTTTGATATCACTCTTGACTCTACTCGATGCCGCACTGGATGTTCCATACAATAAGTCTAATACAAATCGTATAATTTTGCCGCATGTGTTTTAGAAATTACACGATGTTTGCTAAGAAAGTCGCGAAGGGTATATTGCATTGAATGCAAACGAGCCGTAAAAATGTTAGTTGCTGCAAGCGCAACAAATTGTGGAATACGATTTGAGATACTGTGGCAATGTAACATGTTGAATGAGAAATAAAATGATGCACGAAGTGCAACGAGTAATGGTGAATATGCGTTAAAATGAAAGTGAGAAGTGATAAGCCAATACCGAATGTGTTAAACGGATTGTGCATTGACTTGGAAAGTCGAGAGTAATTCGTTGCACGAGGTACGGTAAATATTAGAAATGATCATTGCACGATGTGCAACGTGTATTAAAAAGTAAAAATTATTGCACGTGGTGCAACGCATATCAAATTAATCGTTGCACGAAGTGCAAAGGAAATTGGAAATAAATCGTTGTACAAAGTGAAATGAAAGTGTCGAAAATAAAATCGTAAGCACGATGTGCAATGCGTATCGGAAGTGAAATTTGTTGCACGGGGTACAACGTGTGTCTAAATAAATTGTTGCACGAGATGCAACGTAAGGAAAGAATTTAAATTGTAAATCGATAGAACGAATCGTTCGGTTGCACACCAAACTTATGTTGGCAAGCGAGAACATTGACCGAATCATGTCGGGTTTTGATAGAATCAAAGTTACGGTTGTGATCAAGCACGATCACTGCGGAAATCGTGAGTCGGAAGAGAACGTTGGCCTATACTAAGTATAACGCGAGGGAAATGGCTTGAATTCCGAGTGGTATATGCCATACCACGTAGGCGATGAATGACTCGATTCCGAGTGGTATATGGTATAGCACTTGTGCGATAAAATGCATCGACGCTTTGTGAGAATTGCGGAAAGTTTGTCTGCAACGGACGGGGGAGTACCGAGACTCGATTGAAAAAAATTTGTATGACGGTATGCTGATGCAAGTGTTCTTCGAAATTCGGTTGGGACGATAAGGTGAGACTCGTATCGATGAACGATACGTCGGACGGAAGTTATAAGTTGGTCGGACGACCGAGACTAGCAAAACAATTATGCCTTGACGCAATAATCGAATCGACGGGAAAGGAATACTCGAGCTTACAAATGAGTCGCACGACTTGCGATCTCGGTAGAAATGTTGGGCGAGACGAATCGAATCGCACGACTTACGATTTCGATAGGAATGTTAGGCGATGTGAATTGTAATCGAATCGCACGATGTGCGACTTCGGTAAGAAAGTTGGTTGATGCAAGAAACCGTGCCTATGAAATAGTTGGTTAAGTTACGGCGACACTCATTTGAGTACGACTGAAAACACGCAAAACTTAGAGGACAAGATCGTATAACTCGAGGGCACGATGTTGGATAATCGGTAACTCGGTTACGCGATCAAAGTATAGCAGGATACGGTGAATCGGAGAACGAGTGGATGCGTATGGAAAAGTTTGTGGCAAACTTGGATGTATGCAAAGCGAGTTAAGTTGATGTCGAAACGGATTCAAAGTTCCCTTACGTTATCGAAATGGATACGGCGTATCGAGATCGATACGTAAGGAAACGTAAGCGATGTGTGAATACAAAATGGAATGCGCCTTGCGCTATCAAAAAAATTTGTAAGTAAGGATATGAGAATGGACGAACTTGGTTGATCGTAAATTTTGTGATTGATCAAAGACGAGACTATAAGTCATCGGCGTTTGCTCGATGCATATAGCATCTCGTGTGTCAATCCGCGAATAAGATAGACTCGAATTCGATACGAGTAGATGTTTCGTAAATTACGGAATCATCGACGGCAGTGCATGACTTGACTCGGAGGATAGTTGCGCATCAGTTGCGCCGATAGAAATGGTTGTGTCCGAAATTTAGTATTCGCATAGAATCGTCGGAATGCGATTTGGCTCCGAAATAAGATATAGCATGGTTCGTATTAAACTGTCCTACGTTAATGATCCACAATTATCGAGCGTAGCTTCGGGGCAGCTGACCCTAGAAGACTTGACCGCCAAATCAAATTGAATGCTGCAGACCGTAAGATGACCCATGCGATATCGCATATGGGATTGCACCGATAACAAATATAACCCGGTGCATGTTGATGATAAGTCTATGTGATTGCGAGGAACGTGCTATGCACGAGAGGGAACGATAAGGGAATGACTTACGAGTCATGTCGTTAGATCCGGATTCACCTTGCAATTGAGCTTGCGTGAATCGAACTAGTATTCGATGTTGCGAGATGGATAAGTTGGGAATTTGGCTAGTGAATTCCTACTCGTTAGGAAATTGAACGTAAGACGCGTCGTTAAGACATTCGTGTCAAGGCGATCGTTGCCTTGAGCACTGTCGCCTTGCTGTAAACTTTCATGTCGGATAGATTGTGGCCTTTGTGCAATGTCAATTTAAACTTGCGTCGGAAGAATCTAAGCACGGTGCCTTGGAAAGTAACCTAGCGGGCGTAGCCCAGAATGTTGATGCATTTGCAAGTCAACGAAGAAAATCGTATCGAGACAAGTTGCAAGCGAGACTTCGGAAATAGTTGGACAGCGACGTCGAACGCAAGGCGTTGCGGAGACTCGTTGTGATTGGATGCGCGACGGCTTGACGCGACGCATAGAGTTGGTAGTCCATATGAAACATACGAAATAAGAAATACGATTTTGAATCGCACAGCGTTATGCAATAAAATTGCGAGAACAAGTACTATGGATAAGTCCGATCGAGTGTACGAGATGGCAAGCATAGGATTGAAATTTATCTGTCAGCTTTATTCCAATTTGCTACGACTGGACTTGGTCGAAATATACATATCTTCGGGATGCCTTGAATATAGGTACAAATCTAAATCGAGTTGTATACAAAATTCAAATCGAGCTGCGAGGATGACTTTGAAATGCTAATGGAAAGCTTGCAAGATAGTGTGAGATTGAACAATGTTGGTGGGACGAGATCGTGATACGATCTATAAAACACTTAGTCGGAGTGTTGGTTTAGGTTCGAGGACGAACCTTGTTTTGAGTGGTATATTCTGTAATGCCCCGCTCCGCACGGCGCATTACGCTGAAGCGTTGACTCAACGAGTCGCGTTGACGCAAAGGAAATGTATCGATGCAAAAAACGATACGAGAGTTAAGTTGTGCCGAGCAATGCATCAAACTAAGACGATGCGAAGAGCTGCCTTGTCCCGAAGAATGTATCGAATGAATCGATACGAAGCGCCGCGTTGCCCCGAAGGATGAGTGCATTGAATCGGCTCGAAGATTCTAAGAAATCGAATCGACCAAGGCGCAAGTCCGAATCGAAGCAAGTATTGATTTTAGTTGGTTTCGTGTGCAGGTCATACTTTGACGGAAAAATATTAGAGGTCGATCTTTTGCAATATTTAGTAAGGGGTCCGCGAAATCAAATCGTCGCCTTGCGACGGGCTAAGACTTGGGCATGCTAAGGCGAATTGGGTGTATAACTCAACGAAGCACAAAGTGCTCAAATGGCTAAATCAGGAGAGTGGTCGTGCAACAAAGTTAGGGAATCGAGCCGCATCGGCTCGACGAAACGACGAAGGCGTATCGACTCAAGGTGGGAGGATTGACTTCTTTTTACTCCTTCATTCGATAAGACAAATATATCATTGTATGCTAAAGTTAACCTATCGACGCCACGGGCGTGGCCGATCGGAGATAAAATCGTAGTGTGAGTCGAACACTAAGTTAGAACAATCGAAATGAAACGTGTATCTGTTTGCCATTAAAATTGTTTTGATTGAAATCTTAATACAAACAGAACAGTGATACAATATAGGACTTAGATGTAGTCCTAGGAGTACACTTTTGTTTAAGCTGGGTCCTTAGTGCCAATGGAGCGAGTGGTAATGCGTTGACTCCGTTGACCGGCTGACGACGGTTATCGGTTCTCTGAAGGTGTTGATTGCTCTGGGTGCTGGAGCTTGCTGAGAGGAGGAAGACGTTGAGTGTCTAGATCTGCCTCTCGGTGATTCTCTGTTGTCGATTCTCTCTATGTTGTGAGTCTTCTGTTCTGAGTCTCTGTGTGTGTGTGAAGGAGATGATCCTTCTATTTATAGTTTTGCAGGCTGGCTGCTCATGCGCGCATGCAGGATGCGCCGGTGTGGGGATGCCACGTGGAGGTTGCTGATGGAGGCGCACGGATGCTGTGCCCTGATCGAGGGGGAGAACTCTTCATACTGCTGTTATGAGACGGCACGTAGCAGAGAGAAGATCTTTCCGTTGCTGAAATCTTGGATGAGTTGAGTCAAAAGACACGTGTCGTCGACTCATGGTTCGAAGATCTCGGATTTGGTGGAGAGAAGTGATCTGGTGAGCTGCGCCTTGGATTGGGCGCAGGAGGAGGCTGCGGCTCATAACCTTTAGGAGTTACAAACCATTTGGGGCGCTTGGCTTTTGAGGCACATGCAGGCGACTTTCCTTCTGTCTTTCGGGATCAGAGAGCAGTCAGAGGCACATGGCTTTTGAGGCGCATACTGATTTGGACGCATGGCCATAGAGGCGCATGCTGATGGTGGAGTGGCCACGTGGCAGTAGCCGTCGAAATAAAGTCATGATGATGCTGACGTTACCGACGCTTCGTTTTCTGAATAAAGCTGTCAACTGTTCAGACTTTGGAGGCGTGCTGCCAACTCTGTCAGTTCAGCATTTAATGTTGGTGACGTTCGATGGACAGCTGAGTGGGCGCGTCGGTTGGCGTTCCACTCGGTATGGAGATGTATGAGGGCGCACCCTCTGTAATGCGCCGAGTACTGTAGGGCGCGTCTGTGTGATGCGCCTGATGCCGAAGGGCGCGTCCGTATGATGTGCTGTCTGGCTGGTGCATCGGACATGTCTTTTAATGATGCGGCTGTCTCGCTCTTCGAGTGCTATAAATAGCCGTTTGGCTGAATTCGAGGCGTCCGGTTCATCCATTTAATATAAATTCATTGTACGGAATTCGGAGGGTCATCCACTTGGCGCGTGGGTTTGATCTGCCCGGCCTATAAATAGTGGCATGGAGAGAAGATTTGCTTCTCATTCCCTCACGTACTTCCAACATGAACTTGAACATGCGGGTGCATTCTATTGACAAAGTGCTCCCGAGGGTGAAGATGAGACGCTGTGTTGTCTTCGATGCTCTTGAAGGTGGCTGTTACATCCAAAAGACGGAGTCGAGGGCTTCCGAGGCAGGCGGAAGGTGCCTGTTGCATCCAAAGATAGGGATGCTCGGTCCTTGTCCCCGTTATTCCGGAAGAGCCGTAGATCGGAATGGCGGTGCTAGGCTCTCTCTTCCTTCAAAGTGGGGTTTCCCCACTTTGATCGTGTTGAAAGCTGCTCCTTTAGCCGCGGTTTCGATCACGGTCTTCCTTCGGCTTTGGAGGCTCTTTCGAAGCCTCCCCTGGCCTCAGCATTTACGGTGCTCTTCTCTTCCTTGGTTCCAGCCAGAGGGTTAAATGCTTTGCTTGGCGAAGCACTTATCAGGTGAGCCTGGCTGGAAGAGCGGCACATAACTGGGCTCTGCTCGGCCAGGTGAGCCTGGCTGGAAGAATTTGGCTGAAGGGATGCACATAGCTGGGCTGCTGAAGGGATGCACACAACTGAGCTGGATGCACATGACTGAGCTGCTGAAGATATGGTAGGATATGCCTGGTTGGAGGCGCGTGATGTCTGCTGCGCCTGACTGACAGCGCATGGTGAATGGCAGCGCATGATGGTTGCTGCGCCTAACTGGAGGCGCATGGTGGCCGCTGGCTGTAGACTTAGGATCTTTCCTTTGTAGAAATTCTCCTTTGTACAGCCTTTTCTAGACATGTAATAGACTTTTATATATAAATAAAAAGTCCTTCATCAAATGTCCATGGTTATTGACTTTGTCGTGAAGTGTTCTGTGCGAGTCCTGGCGTATGTAGTATCTGGCGCATGGTCTTTCTGGTTGTGAAATTCCATGCTTCTACAAGACCCCCTTCAAAGTTTTCAAAACTTTTGAATAAGTTTTGGAATACTTTGAATAAGAAGCATGGAGTTCAGGGAGCATGATTTCTGGGCGCATGCCTGTTCGGGCGTATGCTCTTCTCAGTTAATGATGATGGTGCCTCGGTAACCGAAAAGATTAATGATGATCTTTTGGTTTTATTTGCTGCTATCCTTGCACAGAACCCGAGGCGACGGCTGAGATCACACGTCATCTGTTCACGCGTGCGACCAAGCCCTATAAATAGATTAGAGTTGGAGAGAGAAAGGGTTCTTCTTCTCTGTGCTTCTGCTTTTCTTCTTCAAAACTCTAACTTCTCCTTCCTCGAGAGAATGGCTCCCAAGACTCCTCGCGGTGCTGCCGGCAAGGGAAAGGAGAAAGCGAAGGAGTCTGTCGATGAGGATGTACCTATCACTCTTGCGCCTCTTGTCGACGTTCGTTCTGAGGTGACAGGTGGGTTTCGTCTCTGCTTTGGGACCTGTGCCCTAACTGCCGACGCGTATAGACTTTGGTCTTTTGATGATACGCCGAGGTTCTATCCTGCCGACGTGCATAGGTTTATACCTCATGCACCGAGGACGCGCATGGGTTTTATTCCCTAAAGATGCGCCGAAGCCTTTGCTGACGCGCATGGGCTCACGCTCTGATAATGCGCCGAAGCTCCAATGCCAACGCGCATGGGCTTACGCCCTGATGATGCGCCGAGACATGCTGACGCGCATGGGCCTATGCCCTGATGATGCGCCAAAGCAGATGCGCATGGGTTCATACCCTGGCAATGCGCCAGTCTGCTTGACATATTTTGTCTTTTTGCCTGACTTCCACTTTTGTCGTGCCAGTGTCGATGACGATCCCTTTGTTGAATGAGGTCCTCCTGGACGCTTCTCTTTGTCAGATAGGAGTTGATTTTGATGAGGCGGTGATCAACCTTGCAAAGGATGCTATCCTTCGGGACCAACCTCGTGAGAGGATGCTACAAATCCAGGTCCAGTTGCCGCTTTTCCTCCAGAGTATGATGGAGAGCGGTAAACTGAAGTCTGCTGATTCTGAAGGTGTGACTTTCTTAAAGCCTGCCTTTCTTTGGCGACCGATTAGTCTCTTCTGAAGCGAAGATATTGAAGATCAGAGAAGACTGGTTCTTTGCTGCTAAGGGCATGATGTTATACATGCGGCAGGTTGACCGCCAGTTGCCACTGACAGCCTTTTATCGTCTAGCTTCGAAGAGAAGAATGGGTTGGGAACTTACTCCTTCTCAAGGAGGTGCCTTAGGGGGTTCCTTTCGATTGACACCACCTCGAACCAGTGAGACACCTTGACCGCCTCACGAACCGGTTCTTCGTTCAGTTACCGAGCTTTACGTCCCGGGAGCATCTATAGTGAAGTCCCAAATGACACGTTTCCCTTCAGTGCCCCGACTTTTGCAAATCGGATGCTGACGTCGAAGGTCACGTATCCGACAGCTGGTTTTAGAGTCGAAGGTTGGTGTCACTACATCCCAAAGTGGGACGAGTTGACCTCCTGGGTGCTTTCCAGGTTCAAAGTTGAGCTTAAAGAGATAGGGCTGACTGCCGCCATTCGGGCCACGCAGGCAGGCGTGGACCTCAATAAGCCGATGTTCCTTGCGCTCTTGGAGCTTTTCAACGCCCAGACTGGCAGCTTCTTTACTCCAATGGGGGAGTTGGGATTGGCCCTTCATGAGATGTACGAAGTGTCCAAGCTTCCTTGGGGCTCGGAACCGTACGAGGAATATTTTCCATCAAATGAAGAGATCCAGGTCTTGGAAGATAAGGACCCGGAGATGATGGCCGTTTTCAAGGAGGTGACGAGCCATCATTATCTGATGCACCGGAGGGACAAGGGTAAGACCCAGCCTCACGTGACTGCTTGGAGGGACTATGTCTTCAGGCAGGATTTGGCGGATCCTTCGAGGATCCGGTTTGCGACTCCACAAGGCTTGAACCCCGCGGAAGTGAGTTCTGAAATAACTCGGCTGGACGAGAGGACCCCACATTCCAATGAGAGCGGCAAGGATACGTACAGCTGTTTCTGGCACTGCGCGCACCGGATATCGTCTAAGGCAGTATTGACGGCCTACTTGATGATATGGCTCCGGGATTGCATATTTGCAGGGGGATCCGGTGCCGTTGAGAGGGTACATCGGAATCTCATTTTGCCTGCAGTGAAGTTGGCCTTTGGACGACCTTTAGCTCTCCTCCCCGCGATGGTGTGCAACCTGTTGCGCGGTTTGAGATCTTTTGCTGATGATGTGATCCACAAAAAAGGTAATAATGACAACTTTCCCCGGGCCGAGCTGCCTTTCCATTATCTTATGGGGTGGCTGATCTTACATCATCCGAATGTGATGAGTCCTGGCCCTGAGGAGGACCATGTTGAAGGAGATGCCTTCATTCGCCGCTTCTACAAGAGAAAGTGGTCTTACACTGGCGTCCCCGTTTGTAGGAGGGTTTTGTCCTTCCTTCAGGGGTGGGAAATCGTGAAGGTTGGCCCGATCTTCAAGAATTTCGAGGCCGACCAAGATTTGGTTGATTCTGGCGAGGATGCGATTACTTTGCCGAAATGGAGTTTTCGTTGGTTGCAGAGTATCCGGCCTTCGCACCTGGTCTACCGTAATCAGAACAGATGTTATCTGGAACCGTACTTGCCAAGCCGATTTGCTCGTCAATTTGGCTACACTCAGCTAATGCTGCGGAATCCCAGTAGTAGTCTAGGCTTCATCGGGAGTTTGCTGGATGGAGCCCGGGGCTGGCAGTATTATAACGCTGGATGCACTAGCGTTAAGTTTACCACACCAGTTCGCAATCCTCGGCCGCCGATCTTATATCCGGCCGCCAAGCTGTATTGCACTATGAATACTATGTCTCCTGGTTATGACAGGGAGACTAGTTTCATCATTGGAACCCAGTTGGAGGCAACAACGAATATGTTGGTGGCAGCTCGGTCATATCGTCCGCCAGAATTGGCGAGGTATCGGGCTGCTGCTGTGGCACCAGTGAGAGACCCGTCTGTCGGGAAAAGGCGGGCTGACCCAGAAGCTGGTTCTTCTGTACCGAAAAGGTCGAGAAGGACGTCGACCCCGAAGATTACGGAAGCGCCACTTGTAACGCCAACGGGATCGGCTCCCGCTGAGGTAAGGAGTGCTTCATAATTCCAATTTTTTATGTCATTGTGGCGACTTATGTTCTTCTTCTTGTAGGGATTGAAGAAGAAGTCTCATGCTTCGAAACCGGGCACCAGTAAGCCGAAGGAGGTGGCAGGCTCTTCTGAGGAGCGCATTCCACCAATGATGATGTCTCCTGTGGAGGAGGGTCCCGAAGATGTTCCCGTGGAGGTTTTAGTATCTCTTGACTTTGAAGTCGCAACAACTTCTGGGATAGTACCATCTGCCATGGAGGCCTTGGACGCTGAGGGTCCTACAGACTCGAGGCATCCTGATGATGAAGTGGATTGGAGTTCATCGTCTTCTGGTGACGTCCCTCCAGCGTTGCAAGGGTCCGTTGCAGGGGCAGCAGAAGCAGTGAGGATAGAGGAGAGGGTTGATTCCCCTCCTGGTCATGATGAAGGGAGGTTGGCTGAATCATTGCCAAATCCTTCCTTGGCTTCAACCATGGACATAGAGATGGCTACTGATCAGGCGGTAGCGAGATTCTGTCCCTGTAGAGGGACTTGAGAAGAATGAGACCCTTCTGCCGGTCTTGTCTCCTGGGGCTGGCCAGGAGATAAATGTTGATCTCCCCGTTTTGCCGGGGGAGGTAGCTGATGCTGATAGAACGTCGGGGGTAGAAGAGGTGGCCGTTGACGTCGGTGATTTCTCCGGGCTTGAGAATGGTAAGGGTGTGGAACCCTCTGTTGCTCCTTCCACTTGGGGTACTATCACGACGCATGTGCCGGCTCCTTCTGTTCCTTCGGCTCCTCGGGCTAGCAGTCTGGCCCCTGTTGACGAAGAGCCTATTGCTGCCGAGGTTCAAACCTCTCAGATCGAGGTTGGCGGATCTTCCTCCGGTCCGCAAACTGTAGTAGCTCCCCCAACTCCTGCTATGACGCCGCAGGTGCTGGCGGATGCCGACGAGTATGTGAAGTTCCTCATCGAGGAAGTGTACAAAATGCTGGAGAAAGGAGTATCTGCATTGATGGATGCCAAGGGGAGCTTTGCGACAGCAAAAGCTTTGGCAATGCCTTGTATCGAGCTGATCCGCGTTCACCAAGGCCATGACCATATGGCCGAAATTCTGGAGGTTTCGGTGATTGAGCTGGACGAGCGGCTCGCGGAACTGCAGTGCATCCAACGAAATGACCTCTCTGTCTTGATAGATACAGAGATAGGGAAGTTGATGGCTGAAATCGAGGCTTCCTATCGAGCCGATGTCAGCAGTTGGGAGCGTGAAGTGGCTGGGACTGAGGCTGCAGCGGAGCAGTTGTCTCAATCTATGGAGAAGACGACGGAGAAGCGGGCTGCGGTGGACGCTAACATCGCAGAGGTTGATGCTCAGATGCGCCGTCTTGAAGACCAGCGGGCCCAACTTCAACTAGAAGCTGATCGTGTCCTGGCTGAACACGTGGCATTCAAGCAGGAGGAAGCGACTCTTACTCAGCGGACCCTTGCTTTGGCTCAACAGCGACGACAGCTTGATGAGAAGTATGAGAGTAAAACTTCCGCTGAGGCTGTCGGATTAATGCGTCAAGAAGCCGAGCTGCGAGTCCAGGCGACTGTGGAAACTCGCACTGCCGACCTGAGACGTCGAGTCAGAGAGCTCTCATCCCACCCTGGAGAGGATCGGGGACTGTAGCTTCTCTTCTTTTTATGTGTTTTTGCAACTCTTGCTGGGGAAATAGCGTATTTCTGTACTTCCTTCTTTGAAAAATAAAGAAATACACTATCTTTTTTTTTGTGATGTGTTCATTTTTGATCTCATGAACTTGATGATTTATGTGGACCTATTATCTTTTGCGCACCTTGGTTTTTAGGTACAGATAATAAGTTTGAAGGAACCAACATGTTTGCTCAGAGGTAATGTGGACATGGCAATCATTAGGTTCAAATGATAGAATCTTCCTACTCAGAGGTATTTATGGACATGGTAGGAATGATCCTGGGGGATACGCTGAACAACTCAGAGGTAATGTGGACATGGAAGTTCTGCGATCAATGTACGACAACACAGGAGTTGTTTGTACGGGATGTTTACTCAGAGGTAATGTGGACGTGGTAAACATGAAGGATAGCGTAAGCTCACGAAATGTAAGGTTCCGCTTTGTAGGATATAGAGAGACAACTCAGAGGTAATGTGGACGTGGTTATCTTTCTACGGAAGGATGCCACGGAACAGCTGGGTTCCGGAAGCGTTTGATTTTTGTGAAAAGAGGTTGTTTGGGAAAATACATGTCTTGGAGGATGTCAAGAATAGTACTTCTTTAGGAACTTGTCGTTGATGGGCATCATGAACAAGTCCCCATTGGGTTTGGCGAGGCGGTAAGCACCGTTTGAGTATACCGTCTCAATGATGAAGGGTCCTTCCCATTTGGGCTCGAACTTCCCTGGTGTCTTGTGAGTTAACACCATTGGCCTTCTGACTGCTAAAACCAGGTCGCCAACTTGGAAAGTTCTTTGCTTGACCTTCTTGTTGAAAGCCTGTGATATACGGGCTTGGTAAAGTTCGATGCGTTGTTGAGCTAGGAGACGCTTTTCGTCAAGTGCCTCCAGTTCCCGCAGACGACGACGTTGATTGTCTTCTTCTGTGAGATCGTTTGTGATTTCCACGCGGAGCGAAGGTATCTGTATCTCGAGAGGCAGTACTGCTTCGCTCCCGTAGACCAGGGAGAATGGAGTGTTGCCTGTTGGGGTCCGTACCGTTGTGCGGTAGGCCCAAAGGCATTCGCCAAGCTTTTCGTCCCAGTCACGTTTGTTGGATGACACGACCTTTTTGAGCAGCCTAACGATAGTCTTGTTGAATGCCTCAGCTAATCCGTTTGCTGCCGGATTATAGGCGGTTGAGGCCACGTTTTGAATGCGATTCTTGTCACAGAACCTGCTGAAAATATGGCTGATGAATTGGGGACCATTGTCATGAATGATTCGCCTGGGTACTCCAAAACGGTAAATGACATGGTGTTTGATAAAGCTGAACACCCTGGAGCTTTTTACTTCTGCTAGTGGGACTGCTTCCGCCCATTTGGAGAAGTAATCGGTGATGGCCAGGATGAAATGATGTCCTCTTGATGAAGGAGGGGTGATTGGTCCTACAATGTCCATGCCCCAGGCTTCGAATGGCCAGGAGGCGACTGTAGGATGTAGAGGTTCAGACGGTGTATGTATGAAGTCTGCATGAAGTTGGCATGCATGGCACTTCTTAGCATATTTCACTGCGTCGGCGGCCATGGTTGGCCAGTAGTAGCCCATACGTCGCAGTCGATCTTGCAACTTAGGACCGGGTTGATGAGCTCCACAAATTCCATCGTGAGCTTCTTGAAGAGCCTCGGCTGCTTCTTCGTTAGACAGGCATCGAAGGAGGAGCCCATCGAAGGAGCGTCGGTACAGCGTTTTAGTGGCTGTATCGTAGTAGAATCGAAGAGAGCGTCTCCTGACTGAGACGGCTTCCTTCGGATCTTCCGGAAGGATTCCGTAGACGGCGAAGTCGATAAACGGGAATCTCCAGTCTCGGACATTAACATCGGTGTTTGTCGGCACGGCGTGAGCCATTTGCAAACATAGGTTGTTTCTGGGACAAATCAAGTCTCGGCCAGTTACCGTGACATAGTGTTGAGTCCCAAGGGGCGCGGCCAATGAGGCTGCGAGGCCAGCCAGAGCGTCAGCCTCCCAGTTTTGTAGACGGGGTACATGTTCGATGAAGAACCCAGTGAAGGTTGAAATGATGTTCAATGCAACTTCATGGTAAGGGATCAAATCTTCATGGCGAACCTCGTATTGCCCCCGAATCTGGTTTACGACGAGTTTCGAGTCGCCATAGGCTTCCAGATGATCCACCCCCAGCTGTTGTGCTAGCTGGAGTCCCATGACGAGTGCGTTGTACTCAGCAACATTGTTGGAGCACGACTTCGAAAGAGAGTATGCGCGCTGGATGACCAGCTGATCGGGGGAGACCAAGACTACCCCCACTCATGCGATGATTTGGCCGTTGGGGCCCGTTCTTGAAGCGCCATCGAAGAACATCCACCAAACGGGGCTTCCTTCAGCGACGTTTGATTCTTGGACTTCATTCGGGATGTTTTCATAGAGTTTTGAAGATTCTGGGATGGGGTGTGCAGCTAAAAAGTCAGCCAGAGCCTGACCCTTGACCGCTTTCTGTGGGACAAACATCATGTTGTATGGCGTTAGTAGAATCGCCCATGTAGCCAGCCGGGAGTTTAATGACCCTGGCTTCGTCATGAGAACTCTGAGTGGATTGACTCGGGAGATGACGTGAATTGTCTGGCCCGAGACGTAATGACGAGTCTTCTGAATGGCAAACACCAAAGCCAAGCACTCCTTTTCAACGGGGTTGTACCGGTGTTCGGCCCCGATGAGTGTTCGACTGAGGTAGTAGATTGCTTGCTCGTAGCCTGCATTGCTATTTTGAGCCAGTAAAGCGCCGAGGGAATGATCCATGGCACGGACGTAGAGGAGGAATGGTTTGCCGGCGACAGGTGCCACTAGGACTGGCGGGCTTGTCAAGTAAGCCTTGATGTCGTCGAAAGCCTTTTGGCACTCCTCTGTCCAGACGTAAGAGACTCCCTTCTTCATGAGCTGAGTAAAGGGTTGATATTTACCGGAGAGGTTTGCTATGAACCTCCGGATGTATGCCAGACGTCCCTGTAAGCCCCGAAGTTCTCGAAGGTTCTTCGGAGGGTCTATGTTGAGGATGGCTTTAGTCTTCTCGGGATCGACATGAATGCCTTTTGCCGTGATGACAAAGCCCAAGAATTTGTCGCTAGAAACCCCCAGGAAGGATTTAGCGGGGTTCATTTTGAGTTGATGTGCCCGCATGAGATCAAAGACCGTCCTCAGGTCCTGTAGGTGATCTCTTTTGAGGCGGCTCTTGACTGCGATGTCGTCAACATAGCACTCAACTGTCTTGCGAAGATGTTGACGGAAGATGGTACTCATCGCTCGTTGGTATGTTGCACCGGCATTCTTCAAGCCGAAGGGCATTACTGTGTAGCAGAAAACACCTTTCGGAGTCCTGAATGACGTGTGTTTTGCGTCATCGGGGAACATCTTGATTTGATTGTAGCCTGAATACCCGTCCATGAAGGACATGCGTTCAAAGCCACATGTGTTGTCGATCATTACATCGGTGATTGGGAGCGGGAATTCATCCTTCGGGCAAGCAGAGTTGAGATCCCTGAAGTCGATACAGACTCGTATCTTCCCGTTCTTCTTGGTGACAGGGACGACGTTGGCTACCCAGTCCGGGTGTTGTTCCTCACGGATGAAGCCACTGGTCAAGAGCTTGTCCACCTCCTGATCGATGGCATTCATGATGTCCGGGCGGAAGCGTCGCTGTTGTTGTTTGATAGGTTTGGCATCTGGTAAGATGTTCAACCTATGCATCGCGATCTGTGGATCGAGACCCGACATGTCTTCGTAGCTCCAGGCGAAGACGTCAATATATTCTTTAGCCAGTTGGACTAAAGATTCTCGGTCTTCTCCTTCCAAGCTTTTGCTGATGAAGATGGATTTAGAAGAAGACCCATCCCCGAGGTCGATCTGCTCGACTTCGTCTTCGGTGGGAGGTTCTCGTAACTCAAAACGAGACTCCCATTGTTCTCCTAGGCGTTGAGCCCAGGGTTCCTCTTCGAAGGGTTCCGGCGGTTGGTCTTCGCCTTCATCTTTCTGAGGTTGCACCGATGTCATGTTAGCTGACAGCACTTTCCTGAAGACTGATCCGATACTGGTATCGGAATCCCACGTCGATGCTTCAGACGAGTGGAAATGTTCTATGTCTTCTGCGTCTGAACTCTCTGGAGTTGATGGCGGTGTGACATAGCCTAACCCCCGTCGAGTCCAATTATAGTAATCCTGTGGCTTTCCATTGGGCATCGAAAGCCGGAAAGGGAGATGCCGACCCTTGCCGTAGTTTAAGCCTTTGTTGCTTTTCAGGTCGTAGCCCATCTTTTGGATGATGTGCTTAGCCACATCTGTGTACCGATAGACTTGTACTCTGCCGGTATCAGGTTCGGGCTCGATTGACGGGAGGTCCCGACGACGCTCGATTTTGCCCGAGATGATGGTGCCTTGGTCTCGGCTCCGTGGAGGGACTATGAAGACTCCATGAGACGGGACTATTTGATTATGGTAGACGGTCGTTACTTGTGTTTGCAACGACCGTAGAGCGTTGTCTAATGTATACATGGCATTCCAGTGTGGAAGACAAGAATAATTGAAAGACACTCTATTATTGATAAAGTACGAGATTTTATCCCGTGGGATTACATTGTCGAAGGAGGGTGCGTCTACATCAGCAGAGATATATTCGTCAAGCTCCTCATCTGTAAGCACTGGGGCCAGATCAGGAGAGTCCTCCACCGCTCTGACTTTGGGGTCTGAGAGGGTTATGTGAGCCCTCTCCGGCATCTTGGATGACTGCGGCGGCTTGCCTTTAAGACGCACCTTGAGAGGTGCCTCGGTTGCGCCTCCGATGAGTGGCGCCTTCCCTTGTAATTTTACCACCAGGGGAGCCGCTGTTTGAGGTGGCTTTCCCTTGAGGCGTATCTTCAGGGGAGCTTTGTGAGTCGGTGCTTTCCCTGATAGCTTGATGCTCATTGGAGGCGCCTTCTGGGGAGGCTTGCCCTTCAATCGGATTTTCAAGGGGGCGTCGGAAGTCATTTCGGGCTCCAAGTCCGGCTCTGTTGCCGTCTCTGCTTCATCATCGGCGTCGTTGGCTTCCTCCTCGTCAAGTGGCTTGTACAAGTCGGAATCGGTGAAGTAGGCCTCAATCCCTTTGAAGGGATCGATATCTGTAAATTTCGTCCGAATGACGCCGTTGGTGGATACATATTTCATGTATTGATGGAGCGTGGAGGGCACCACCATGTACTCATGTAACCATGGTCGTCTGAGTAAGATGTTGTAGTTGACCTCGGCATCCACCACATAACAAGTCACCTCAGTTTTGAGGCTACCGATGTGACACTTCAGTCGGATCTTGCCCAGTGGCTCGCTCTTGCTAGCGTTGAAGCCACTGATGGTCGTATTGGAGGGTGCCAGCCGGTACATTGGGATCCCCAGTTTTGATAGCAGCGCCTTTGGAATGATGCTTAGGGAAGACCCCGGATCGATCTGAATCCTGCTCACCTTTACCGAACCGATGTACCCTGTGTAATACAACGGTCGGTTATGTCGGTGATGCTTGAGCAGCATGTCTTGTTGGGTAAAAGTTATGTTTGGGATAACTTCATCCGCACAATGACAGTGTGCACAAGTAGTTGGGAGGTCTTCAGGCTGCTTGATTTGACTGAGAAAGGATTCGGCATCCTTCAGAACTTCGCAGAGAGCTTCTCGGGAGTCCTTGGAGAGACGCAGGAGCTCGAACAAAGACAAGCGTGTAGGAGTACTGGCCAGTTGTGCCAGAATGTCAAAATTGTGGGGCTTGGCTAGCCCCGAAGCATTTTCTTTCCGCAGAGGTCTGTCGAAACGGGCCTCCACTTGCTTTTGTTTATTGGCTGCTGAGGGTTTGGATGGACCCTCCTCAGGGATGGTGCCAGGAGGCACCACTTCGGCGGCAGCTTCACCGGGCTGGGAGTTCTGTTGTGCACACGTCTGCACAGGAAGCGCCTCTTCCGTTGAAGAAGAGACCGTGCGGCAAGACTTGATCTTCCTGCCTTTTGCTTTGGAGGTAGGGCGTACCTCCGGTTGAGTTACCTTGGAGACGAGGTCGGGGTGAACCCAGAGGACCTCTCCTCGAGATGTGGTGAGTGGGACAAGTCCACTCACATTGTCACGGGTGGGTGGCAAGTTCACCACCTCCATTATCGCCTTAGGGATGGGGACGACGCCATCTTGTGTGGTAGTCGGCGGCAAGGTGCCGAACTGAAGTGATACCACATTAGCTGACACCGTCTTCTCTTCGTAGTCGACGGAGATTACATCCGCATTGATCATGCGCTGGATGTAATTTTTGAGGACGTAGCAGTCCTTAGTCGGGTGTCCGACAAACCGATGGTAGTGACAGTACCTCGGGTTGTCCACTTTCCCGACTTCATCGGGCCGCTTCTGGTCCGGAAGCTTGATCTTGTCACCCTACTTCAGTATCTCAAAGAGTTGCAGGGTGTCGTCATCATTGAATGAATAAACCTCCTTGGGTCTCGGTGCCAGTGGAGGCTTTTGAGTAGGCGCAGATGCGCCTTTCGAGGCATTAACAGTCAATGCCTGTTTTCCCTTTGTTTCTCGTCCGGAGTTGTTGATTGCGGACTTTTTCCCCTTATCGTCAAAGGCGGAGAAGCTAACACCCAGAAGACGTGCATTGGCCGCCTTCTTCTCTGCAGCTTCAGCTTCGATGATTAGGGAGCTCCAGTCGGGAGGGGGAGTAGAGTTAAGCCAGAGCTTTACTGCAGGCAGCATGTTCATACTGCAAGCGGAGAGAAGCGCATGCTCTGGCATGCCTGGAGGTAGCCTGAAGCAGGCCTGACGGAAGCGTTCGATAAATGTCCGAACCGTTTCCCTGTCCTTCTGGCGTATCTCAATGAGAGACGCCATCGTCATGTCCTTCCCACCGTCGTAGAAGCGGTCGAGGAAGAGGCGTGTCAGGTCGTCGAAGGATGATATGGAATTATCGGGGAGGCTGCAGTACCAGTCATACGCCACCCCTTTCAGGGCCCCAACAAAGATGCTGGTGAGGAGCGCGTCCTCCTTCGAAAGATGCCCTGTCTGCGACTGGAAGTACGTCAGGTACCGTCCTGGAGAGTCCTTCCCGTCATACGGCGTGAGTGTTTGTGGTTTATACTTTGGGGGATAAACCACTTTGTTCCACTCAAGGGGATAAGGCTGGGGAATGCCCATCTTCTGGCGCTCCTCCTGCCTGTTCTTGGACTCGAAGCGCTCCCGCAGATCTTTGATCATTTCGACCACGTCCTCCGTGGAGCTAGGAGTCGGGAAAGGAGGTACCACCTGGAGTGGAGCGTTTGAGGGCTCCGACGTCCGGGGTGCTTCTGTGTCTGAGGGTGTTCGTTGGAGGGGCACACTCGACTCTCCATTGGCTCCTGGATCGGGACCATTTGAAGGTGTCCTGATCAAGGCCGACCGCATCTCAAACGCTGCTTGAGTCATTGCTTGTATTGAGGCAGAGAGGGTTTTGAGTCCTCCCTCTAGCGAGTCTATGCGCTGGACAATGTCCTGTGGCGGCGCATCAGTCTCAAGATCACCCCCGGTCATGTATACTGTCATGACACGGCCGGAAGTAGATGGATCAGTTGAGGCTTCGCTCTCAGCCTCGCTCTCATGTGGGGGAGTCACTTCTCCTGGTGTTTGGCCACCCCCAGCCACATTCTGGAGTTCGTCTTCGACAGGCGCATCTGCAAGGGCCTGACTGCCCTCAGCTCTGTCTTGAAGGGCCTCTTCGTTTCCAGCACTACCCCCGGCGGTGTCCTGGAGGACATCGTCATTTTGAGAGGCTTCAGGGAGGCCATCTTCGCCTTGATGAAGATCCGCCGCAGCTGTGCTTTGGACATCTTCGTCTTCGGAAGGAGGCTCGACAAGGGTCTGGCTACCCCCAGCTTCCTCCAAGAACTTCTTCCTCGACCGAGTGCCTTCGAACACTCCAGAGGTCGAGACAGCTGCCTTGGTTTTCCTCGGCTGGCTTTTGGATGAAGACGAGGAATTGGCAGTCGTCTTCCGGACAGATGAGGAGTTGGAGATCACGTTGCATGAAGCAACCTTTAGCTCTTCTTCTTCTGACACCTTCGTCCCAAGGCGATGTCGGAGGGGTGTCGATGATTGTAGTCGTTGGAAGACCGACTGCTTTGGCGGTACTGCCATCTTGCAACAGCAATTGATGGTGACCACAGCACAAGTGTGCCCCGTGAGAGGCGCATCGTGCTTGTTGGTCAACTCTCCTGACCGGCGCTTGTGAGTGATCATGTTGCGCAGGTCGTTGGAGGAGAGTGCTACCCTCACACCCCTCTCAGGCGCATGGCAGGGCCAAGCGCCGGGGTGGTCGGGTGAGTGCTGCGCCCCCTGATCTAATACCAAGCAGGCATCACGATCAGTAGTGGGGGAACCACAGCATTTGAAGTGACTTGAACGGACCTTAAACGCACAACCAGAGGAGGTGCGGGAGTTCAAGACCACTGAGTTTGCCTCTCTCGGCTTGGTTGTGCACGCAGTGAATGCGCCCAAGCGAGATAAGGACTTTGAAGGTCGGCTCGTTGTTGGTGCAGAAGCACTTGAGTCAACCTTGTACATCTTGCCATCGGCAGCGCGCGTGATCGTAAGCGCGTGCCTCTGGCCGGCTGCTGGCATAGCACGTTTGTGGCGCATGGCCCGTGCCGCCTTGGATTTCTTCGTACCAGCCCGCTGGGGTGCATAGTACTCAGCATCCAAATTCTCCTCGCCATTACAGCGAGTGAGTCTGTCAAAGACAGAGGCTCTTTGTGGCGCATCAGAAGTGATGCGCGGGGCATTGGCTGCGCCCCTGCTCCGTCGACATATCTTCCTCGCCTGAGAGGAAGATGGCTGGGGAACGTGGTCAGCCGCACGCTTCCCCGAGAGATGCGCTGCATCAGCGGGCGCACCTTGATTGCTGAGGACGTCAGCAGGAAGGGAAGGCTGGACGGGCGCATCCCCTTCAACAGTGGTGCCCGAGGCGTCGACTTTGCGCACCCAGACTGCGTGGGTCTTCTTCGGCTTCGACAGCCGCTTCGAAGGACTCGCAGTTCCTTCAGAAATGAACTCCTCGTACGCCTGTTGATTGAGGCGCACTACCAGCGTCTTATGGGAGGAGCCCACCTTCACGTCGTCGGCCTGTGACACAACCTTCTCGGTAAAGGAGAAAGAAGTCCCCAGCAGAGTCGCCAGCTTGTTTGCCATTAAAATTGTTTTGATTGAAATCTTAATACAAACAGAACAGTGATACAATATAGGACTTAGATGTAGTCCTAGGAGTACACTTTTGTTTAAGCTGGGTCCTTAGTGCCAATGGAGCGAGTGGTAATGCGTTGACTCCGTTGACCGGCTGACGACGGTTATCGGTTCTCTGAAGGTATTGATTGCTCTGGGTGCTGGAGCTTGCTGAGAGGAGGAAGACGTTGAGTGTCTAGAACTACCTCTCGGTGATTCTCTGTTGTCGATTCTCTCTGTGTTGTGAGTCTTCTGTTCTGAGTCTCTGTGTGTGTGTGAAGGAGATGATCCTTCTATTTATAGTTTTGCAGGCTGGCTGCTCATGCGCGCATGCAGGATACGTCGGTGTGGGGATGCCACGTGGAGGTTGCTGATGGAGGCGCACGGATGCTGCGCCCTGATCGAGGAGGAGAACTCTTCATACTGCTGTTGTGAGCCGGCACGTAGCAAAGAGAAGATCTTTCCGTTGCTGAAATCTTGGATGAGTTGAGTCAAAAGACACGTGTCGTCGACTCATGGTTCAAAGATCTCGAATTTGGTGGAGAGAAGTGATCTGGTGAGCTGCGCCTTGGATTGGGCGCAGGAGGAGGCTGCGGCTCATAACCTTTAGGAGTTACAAACCATTTGGGGCGCATGGCTTTTGAGGCGCATACAGGCGACTTTCCTTCTGTCTTTCGGGATCAGAGAGCAGTCTGAGGCGCATGGCTTTTGAGGCGCATACTGATTTGGACGCATGGCCGTAGAGGCGCATGCTGATGGTGGAGTGGCCACGTGGCAGTAGCCGTCGAAATAAAGTCATTATGATGCTGACGTTGCCGACGCTTCATTTTCTGAATAAAGCTGTCAACTGTTCAGACTTTGGGAGGCGTGCTGCCAACTCTGTCAGTTCAGCATTTAATGTTGGTGACGTTCGATGGACAGCTGAGTGGGCGCGTCGGTTGGCGTTCCACTCGGTATGGAGATGTATGAGGGCGCACCCTCTGTAATGCGCCGAGTACTGTAGGGCGCGTCTGTGTGATGCGCCTGATGCCGAAGGAGACGTCCGTGTGATGCGCTGTCTGGCTGGCGCATCGGACATGTCTTTTAATAATGCGGCTGTCTCGCTCTTCGAGTGCTATAAATAGCCGTTTGGCTGAATTCGAGGCGTCCGGTTCATCCATTTAATGTAAATTCATTGCACGGAATTCGGAGGGTCATCCACTTGGCGCGTGGGTTTGATCTGCCCGGCCTATAAATAGTGGCATGGAGAGAAGATTTGCTTCTCATTCCCTCACGTACTTCCAACATGAACTTGAACATGCGGGTGCATTCTATTGACGAAGTACTCCCGAGGGTGAAGATGAGACGCTGTGTTGTCTTCGATGCTCTTGAAGGTGGCTGTTACATCCAAAAGACGGAGTCGAGGGCTTCCGAGGCAGGCGGAAGGTGCCTGTTGCATCCAAAGATAGGGATGCTCGGGCCTTGTCCCCGTTATCCTGGAAGAGCCGTAGATCGGAATGGCGGTGCTAGGCTCTCTCTTCCTTCAAAGTGGGGTTTCCCCACTTTGATCGTGTTGAAAGCTGCTCCTTTAGCCGCGGTTTCGATCACGGTCTTCCTTCGGCTTTGGAGGCTCTTTCGAAGCCTCCCCTGGCCTCAGCATTTGCGGTGCTCTTCTCTTCCTTGGTTCCAGCCAGAGGGTTAAATGCTTTGCTTGGCGAAGCACTTATCAGGTGAGCCTGGCTGGAAGAGCGGCACATAACTGGGCTCTGCTCGGCCAGGTGAGCCTGGCTGGAAGAATTTGGCTGAAGGGATGCACATAGCTGGGCTGCTGAAGGGATGCACACAACTGAGCTGGATGCACATGACTGAGCTGCTGAAGATATGGTGGGATGCGCCTGGTTGGAGGCGCGTGATGTCTGCTGCGCCTGACTGACAGTGCATGGTGACTGGCAGCGCATGATGGCTGCTGCGCCTAACTGGAGGCGCATGGTGGCCGCTGGCTGTAGACTTAGGATCTTTCCTTTGTAGAAATTCTCCTTTGTACAACCTTTTCTAGACATGTAATAGACTTTTATATATAAATAAAAAGTCCTTCTTCAAATGTCCATGGTTATTGACTTTGCTGTGAAGTGTTCTGTGCGAGTCCTGGCGCATGTAGTATCTGGCGCATGGTCTTTCTGGTTGTGAAATTCCATGCTTCTACAGTATCAAATGCACGAGTCACTATAGAACATTGGATATCGCACAGGCGAGCGCCTCGGTGCGCAAGCCGCAAGAACTTGGGATAACTGAAATCGGCGAGTGCCTTAGTGCACGAACCATACCGTGCCTTTGCTGCACGAGTTAGACGGCTATAACATGAAAAGACAATAGGCGAGCGCCCTAGCGCGCAAGCCCCGAACATTGAATGCTAAGTTATAGAACATGGGAATATGGTCGGAACGTGCCTACGTGCACGGGATAATAAAAGATGGCTTCGTTGCGAGAGAATACAGTTGCGGTATGAATATGGCAGAACTGTCGGATATGACATGTTGCCTCGAAAGGTGTTCAAGACCTTCGGGTCGTTCTGTTGACGAGCATTGAGTTGAGGCACGATGCCATTGAATCATCGAAACGAAGTGCGAAATGAAAGAACATGGAAAGCTAAAATGGAAGAAATGCGAGACGATAAGTCTGAGTCTCGGACTCAAGACTATGTTTGGTTGTTTGAATTTAACTGTTGAATGATAGGGCATTGCATGGTCGATTGGAATGGGCTCGAGATTAATGTGATATTAACTCGTGCACGAGTATCCCCCCAAACGGATAAATGTCGGAGGTCCCCGGAACCGATTTGGCCGCAGAAGGATGATAATCTTTGTAGGCGCACATCCTTAAACAAGATGGGAGAAGCCCCAAATGATGGCATGTACCGGGAACGTTTCGGTTGTTTGGGAGAGTGACCCAACCCGTGAAACACCGGCAGCCCAACCAAATAGTGAGAAAAGAAGGAGAGAAAAGAAAGGAACTCCTTTAGTCCATTCCGGCGCGGATACGCCAACGACCCGCATATAGCTAAGGAACGATGGGTTGAAAGTGTAGGCGCGTGTGCGTCCCGCATATAGATCCTACTTAGAGATGCACTATAACATGACAGGGATGGAACGAGGCGTATTCACCTTGCGTCAGTGCAAGGGACGCAAGGGCGAGTGCGTCGACTTGGTAAGTCGTGCCACGAATCAAACACGAGATTACTTGTTTATTTGCCTATTCAATTTGATAACATGCTGCTATGCTAACATGCTTTATGCTTTCGAAGATGCCATGAAATTGACCCTAAGGAGAACATAGCAAGATCATAAGCTAAGTTGCATGATTCAACATAAAGATTAAAATGTCGGTTTGGAAAGATGATCTTTGCTTCAGTACATGCGATGACGAACGTACTGATCCCCCACCAGCTTCATGCAGGGTGCAGGGAATGGATTGCTCGCGACGAAGCGTTGCTTGAACGTGTTAAGGCTTGGAATGCTGAAGCGCATTGAAGCGTGCTATCGCATTGACGCTCGGACTACGCAGCTGGATTGATGCGGCCGAGATATAGAAGGCATGATGTATGGAACGGTAAAATCCTTTGTGGGCAAGAGAGAACCTGAGTGTTGTAGCCAACCTGGCATATATTGTTAGGCTATCGAAGCCTTTGTAATCTATGTTTCGAATATCAATAAAGAGAATTGTTTCGTATACTCTGTTTTTCTATCGTTGTAAACATCGAATCAAAAGATAACCATTTGAGAACTTGTCATCTTGCCTTGCATGAGCGCAACTCCAGGCTCGTGCGGCATCACACCCCCTGCGAGGACGATAATTCGGGTGATTCCGGGTCGGAGCGTGACATCGCTTATGCTGTTTCGCCGACGAAGCGCGTATGCAGACACGGTGGTTTTCTTATGCGGCTCGCAGCTCAGCCGTAGGGCGAACATGCGATTTGCAAACACTCGTGCATAAAGTATGCGATGTAGCCATGGCAGTTAGGGTTCTTTAACTCATACATTGTCCTTACCAGTAATGGAGGGTGAACATCAGGATGAACATCAGGTACGACGACCGACGGAGTAGCAGCCGCAGTCGAGGCGGAAGTAGAGGCTGCCTTCTTGCCCTTTGCTGCCACGGTCTTCTTGGGAGCCATTAATTATCGAAGAGGGGAAGGGAAATCGAGATAGGGAAGATTTGAGGAAAAAGAAAGAAAGTAAAGAAGCCCTTTCTCTCTTCAAACTCCTCCTATTTATAGGAGGACGGGAGAAGGAGGACACGTGGGCCAATGACCGCCTCATAAAAAACGAAATCGACTCATCAGATTTTGTCTCCAAGATTCGCCCAGGGCGTAAAATATGAAAGATTTAATGATCTGACCCTTGGGATTCCCTCCTACAAAACAGCGCTGAAGCAAATTTAAGGCAATTAAAGACCCGCACACGTGGCGAGAAGCTATGCGGCTGAACAGTCCCCTGCGGCTGAACCACCTACGCGGCTGAACAATCTATGCGGCCAAGATCTCTATGCGGTCAGGGTTTCATATGCGGCCAGAAGAATACGACCATGCTTCTTATTCAAAGTATTTCAATTTTGTAAATTGAAAACTTTGAAGGGGGTCTTGTAGAAGCATGGAAAATATTAAAGAAAATGACCAATATGGCCAAAGAAACCCATGCGGCTCAGAAAGCCCATGCGGCTCAAAGAGTCATGCGGCATAAGGGACTATGCGGCCCAAGACATCCCATGCGGCTCCGAAGACACGTGGCGGGACAGTCCTCTTCTCTGCCCCCTCGGATTAATTGTTTGACGGCTAACAACTCTGAAAAAGTGACAGCCCTGACACAAAAAGAAGTAATTATGACTCTGTCATAATGACAGACTTCTAGGGAAGAGAGAGAGATCTCTGACACAAATCCCCCGAAGCCATAAAAATGCCACGTGGCCTTGCCACGTGGGCGTTCGTATGCGGCTCGAGCAAAGACTTCCCATGCGGTTCAGAATGAAGCCGTCCTATGCGGCTCAGGCCGAGACAGCCTCGTGCGGCTCGAGCAAGGACTTTTCATGCGGTTCAGAATAAAGCTGTCCTATGCGGCTCAGGCCGAGACAGCCTCATGTGCCTCGAGCAAAGACTTCTCATGCGGTTCAAGAGGACCATTTCCATGCGGCTCAGACGGATGTATCCCTATGCGGCTCGCAATGATCACCTCCATGTAGTTCAAAGGCTCGAGGGAGGGCCACTACCCAGGCATCCCTGACACGTGGCCCTAACCATATACGGCCTAAAATCATATGCGGCTCACTCGTCATGTGGTTCAGATCCCCCCAGTGGCTCCTAAGATACGTGTCCTAAGCCGATCAATTTCTCAGATTTACTGCAATCAAAGATTGGGTCAAATTCCGATAATCTGGGACACGTGGCAGGAGAATAAATCTAATTTATTCGCAGACATCAGAAGATCATTATGAGGAAGATTTATTCCAATCAGCATTAATTGCTAATAGGATTTGGTGTAATCTATACTCAATGGCTCGGATTCGTCACAATAAAAAACGAATGGCCTAGATTGACCAATCCACAGGCCATCGCCATCTCCAAGAGATAATCATTGGCAAACCTAATGATCATATCCTACTATTATAAATAGCAAGATGCCATTCCCTTGTGAAGATATATACGGTCAGAGAGAGATACACATATACAGAGAGGCTCCCCCGATAGTCAGAGAGAAGAATCTACAGAGATCAATCCAGAGAGAGAGAGAGAAGCCAGAAGAGCAATACGAGGAGAGAAGGAGGAGCATTTCTTCATCAACGCCAACCATCTCGTCACAGGAGCCAAGGCTGCATACCGATCGTCCAAGGAGTAACGCAGGGCTGCCGTCGCCTTCTCGAGCCTCTATCGTCACCCCCCCAGAATCAAAAATAAATAATTGTACTTAGATTGCTGTACCTAGGTTTTCGTCCCTAGGCTTTCTTTGTACAAGCGAGTTTGTGTTGTGAGTCTAAGTTCAGTCCTCCCATAAAACTGTTCTGTACTTTTACAATCAATGGCAAACATATTCTAGGTAACCTATTAGTGTCAGTCAATTTCTCTCATTAATAGATCATGAGGATCATACGGTGTGCTAGATCGGGAGACATGCTACCAAACTTACAACTTCCACTACTAATGGCTTTGTATCTTATGGGACATACATGGCACGGTCCTATCCTCTATAGTACCCTAAACTTGTAATCACGTCTGAATTTATTTCACCGAGGATTATGCCTCGTCCGTATACTCGGGCGATGGTAAACTCTTGGTTCTGTGATTCAGATGTGATATACTATCAGATACTCTACCTTATCTCGACACCCGGGTAACTATGATCAAAGAGGACCACTAGCCATAGTTTTAGGCATATTCTATAACCTATAATTTCCTTAAAAATTCCAATTCTAGGGTCGTGTCTCGCCAGTACGCTGATGGCTGCAGTGAATCCTTGGTCTCCAAAATTTAAATAAATGGCGAATGTGCGCTGCTGTCCTGCCAGTATAAGTTAACTAACATTCTCGTAACTATATCTGTAAATAAATCCCTGAGCTTCTAGAGGTTCGACAGGTTGACTATGAAATAAAGCGTAAGTATTATCAGTCACAACCCTTAAAATAAAGGATTGAACATTAAAGAAATAACTGAGGACAAAAGAAATACAACATCCTAAGATCTATTCCATGTGTATTCAAACTACAGAGGAAACTTTGAATCGAAACAAACTCGAGGTTCGTATATGGATGACACAATCAGAACATAATAACTCCTAGGGCAAGATAGGAACTAAATAGACATTTTAGACTAAATATGAGAATGATATCTAAAGGGACAAGGAGAAAGAATTGAACAATTTAGCAAGGTTAGACCATTAACCCTATAAAGCTCTGCCTCATCAAGTGAATAATCTATCCACATTGGATCATATCGTCATATCAAGAAGTAATAGTGTACTTATGGGGATCTGACAAACGAGAAAAATTAATAACTCCGTTTCTAAATTGTATGGCCTAGACTACCCATCAGTAAGTTTGTATAGGGGACTCCTAGTCCTAGTCATTCTTTTAATTTAAATTAATTCCTAATTTGTGAATGAGCATTTCCTAGTCGTAGGCTCGCAATAGTACAACTAACTTAAGTACTATCACGAGTTCGCGTGATTTGCGAAGACAGACCTGAATGGGCCACCACAAAAACTTGTCACGACCCGCACCCATTTTTTTTTAAACGGATACGAGACGTGTCCAAGCCAGCCTACGCCGCAGTGTCGGCGGTAGAACGCTGTCACGGCCATGAAGATCAAAATCACAAATAATGCTCATTCACATAATTAATTTAACTTACAATGATCAAAAGTTTTATATTTGTAGAAAATATAAACTTGTACAAATAAATGAATGACTACAACTCAACTAACTAGCTAGTCTCTAGGCTTTGTCTGCAAGTATTTCCGTCACTCCCCAAGCTAAGTGAATCCACGGCTAACCTAAAAATGTTAGTTTTCAGTCAGGAATGGAACGAGCACAATTCACTGAATGCAATTTTAAATAAAAAAATGACTATAAAACAAAGGTTAGACATCAATCATGAGTTTTGAAAATAAACAGTAAATACGAAAAACCAATAGACACAAAATACTTTATCCAACTGTTAGAAATACCTTTGATATGTGATCGGTCTGGGGTACTACACCGCACGGTCTACGATGTCTACTTGCATAAAAAATAAGCATTGTCTACAATGTCTACTTGTAGAAAATAAGCACTGTCTACGATATCTACTTGCAGAAAATAAGTACTGTCTACAATGTCTACTGCAGAAAATAAGCACTGTCTACGATGTCTACTTGCAGAAAATAAGCACTGTCTACAATATCTATTACAGAAAATAAGCACTGTCTATGGTCGGATCACACATCCTTGGTACTTCTCATTTCCGACTCAATAATTTATAATAGAGTATAAAATCACATAACCACTGACTAATCAATAAAATATAGTAAAAATCAATATCGAAATGCAGACAATAAACTGAACTCGCCTGTGGTCTTCTGCTGGTGAAACCGACAATCTGAACTACTCAATGTGCCACAATAGTCAAAACCCGTACAACAGTCCCCGGATGCTGAAATAGACAATACCAATGATCTCAGAATAGTTAAATTAGCTAGGATTGCCTGTCCTTAAGTCCAATTCTGGACACAGGGGCAAAACGGTAATTTTAGGCCAAAACGATATCCGCTGTTGGACCCGCTTTGCACCGAAAAGCGTACCAGAGTCAACGATCTCTAAAGTCATCAAACTATATGTCTACGGATCCAGTTTTCTGATACGAACCAAATCGTATGTCCAAAGTTGGATTCCGACGGACCGTACACAAAATCGCCCGTTGAGTGGGACCGTTGGGCCCGCAAAACGACGTACGATTTAACTGTCTCAGAATTGGAACAAACTTGGCATACAGGACCAGAAAAATGATACGGTCCTGCTGGTGCAAGTTTCGTCTCAATCTGACGAGCGTGCACAAAGTAATTAAGAAATTTGCAAAGTGCACGATACGATAAATTTTGACGGATACGCATCAAATTCGTCGCACACACGCGACCAATTTGAATTTTGCCAAAGCCCACACGACCACGAAGCCGTTACGCAGCTTTCGATGCTTTCGGTTCGCGACCACATCGCCCGAAATGGCGGGACGCACGTCGCGTGGAACAATTTTCTAGTTTTTAAAATAGGTTTTTGGGAAACTTCGGAATCTGATTTCTCGGCACGTAGTCGATGAAATCAAATTCCGCAAAAAGAGATTCGAAGCCCTACATGTTTTCAATAAACGCCTTCTAATAGGTTTTCGAAATTATGCATGGTTTGGAAGATAAATAAATACAAAGTAGGCTAATTCAACTATTTTCCGTCCTATTTTTAAACAGATTTTTTGGCAATTTCAACTCGAATTTTCTCGAGTTTCGGATCGCTAGAATCTAAACTAATTGATATGGATTAGAGAGGGTTAAATCAGGATCGTACCAGAACTTACGGTTCACGAAACGATCGATCACACGTCGGGAAAACGCCTCGCGAAGTGGCCTCCTCGCTCTGCTAACCCGTCTGTGCGCGGCTGAAAATGCGTGCGTGGGGAGGGCTTCCTGGCCGACTCCGACGGTCTCCCGGCGTCGCTCCGGCGTCGGGGTGACCGCCCAGGGGACTAGGGAGGCGTGCGCGACTGCTGGGGTGCGCCTAGGGTGGCGCGACGGATGTTAGTTAGGGTTTGCTTCTCTCTCGAGCGTATATATACGCTTGCTACGAACGGAGTCGGGGGGGAAGTAACTCCTGTGTGGGGTGAGAGGCATGTGGCCCATGCTCAACCAGCTCGTTTTAGGCTGGGTGTATGGGCTTGCTTGTAAGCTAAGGGGTCGGCTTGGGATTAGATTGGCTGAGGGTTTCTACTCCTTTGTTTTCGTTTTCTTATAGTAAGTCCATTCCTATAGTAAGTCCATTCCTATAAATTATATATAGTAATATATATATATATATATATATATATATATATATATATATATATATATATATATATATATATATATATATATTTTACTATATATATATTTTACTATATATATATATATATATATATATATATATATATATATATATATATATATATATATATATATATATATATATATATATTTATATATTACTATATATTTTTATATATTACTATATATATATATTACTATATATATATATATATATATATATATATATATATATATAAATATATATATATATATATATATATATATATATATATATATATATATATATATATATATATATATATATTTCTATTATGTATATACCATTATATATAAATATCTATATAATATATCACTATATATATATATATATATATATATATATATATATATATATATATATATATATATATATATATATATATATATATATATATATATCTATTATATGTATCACTATATATATTTCTATATAATATTTTACTATATATATTTATATGACTATATATAATACTATTTAATTGACAAAACTTAATATAACCAATAAAAAATAAATAATATTATATATATAATATCCTCAATAAAATATTAATAAATATAACGAAAATTTAATAAACAATAATGGTGTATATATATATACCACTTGTGCAGTCTAAAAAAATCCCAAAATGTACACTGACCCATATTATACCAATATTACCGAATATCAACTAATAAGAATATTTATGATATTCAATTACGAATATTTGGAAATTATTTATTAATTCATTAAAACAAAATACAACACACTCAAACCAAATTCCACCATCATGAATGTCGTTGGACGTGCTGCATGACCTACATGGCTTGGGCTCAGATTGGGTCCAGTTCGGACCAAAGTGGTATAACCGGTTTTCCTAACTCAATAATATAATTAATAAATAGTAAAACTTCGGTAAGGGTTGAGTCGCAACTTGGCCTGGTTTTCCTAGTTAGGTCATCACTATGGCTCGGCCTTCCCTACCAGGGCTAATATACCAGTCAAAGCACACGATCATGTTATTCGTGCCATGATTCTTAGCCGCCTTGTACTCCAAAACTCAACCATGGCTAAAATCCTCTAACGCAAAAATATTAATTAAATAGTTATTTACAAAAACTCTAAAATCACCATTTAATTCAAATAAATAAATAAATAAAATATATATTATCAAAGTTCTGGGAAGAGGGGCTACAAATGGTGTCATGCCGATTTTGTTATCGATACTCATAGGAATGGTCTGATACCGATTTCAATATCGATACTCATAGGAATGGTGTGATACCGATTTCGATATCGATACTCATAGGAATGGTCGATATTATCGATTTCAACATAGATACTCATAGGAATGGTGTCATGCTGATTTCGTTATCGATACTCATAGGAATGGTCTGATACCGATTTCAACATCGATACCACTTTTGTATCATGATTACTTAGGATTCTATTTCAATGTTTAGGATATGTCATGATTAATGTTATTACTTTTACAAACCTTTAAATGATGTGCATGTATCTATCTTACAGAAGTATATAAAAATGGATATGGATCTGAATTACTACCTACGTCATCGTTCGTGGATGTACAACCATCATCCAGATGACATGTGTTGTGTGCGGGATAAATTTATAGAGGATGTACAGCAGTTCCTGCAGTTTGCCAAGGCGTTCCCTCAGTGTAATGACCCGCTCCGCACGAGACATTTGGTTGGCTTATTGGATGAGATCAGAATGTTGGACCGTGACTTATGTTGGAGATCAGGAGAATTGAGACTGATGCAGTCTTTCTTAGCTGGCTAGACGGAATGGGTATTGGAACGTGGCTCGCTAGTGGAGCTACGCTTAGTGGGATTGGAGCTGGAAGACCGTTATATAAGGCAAGTGGAACTGTCCTCCTTCCTTCTTATTCCTGCATGCTTAATAAATGGAATAATGTGATGCTATGAATATGTCCCTAATGTCACTTACCTTGAATGTTGAATAATTGTGATGCGATGCTTTAGTTGCTAAGTTGATAGAGATTCATATGCTGGAAATTATTGAATGAATAACACATAAACTTTGAATTGCTGAACGAATCACACTCGAACCACTAATGTAACATGATGCCTGAGATTGAATCGATAATGTCCCTGATGCTTAAGATTGATGAAATGAATGAATCACTTGAATAATGAGATGCTGCGTATATGATACATGAGAAAGAATTGAATATGCTATTATTCCTATGAAATGAATGAAATGCTACAGGTCCCTTCAAAATGAATAAATGATGTTGTTCCTCCTTGGAAGGAACGTAATAAGAAATGTTGCAATGAAACAAACAATGAGAATTGATGAGGCTTGGGATCGTTGAGATCACCAAGTGAAATGATGGTAATGTTGGGAATGAATAAGTCATTGAACATGACTTGAATGAGATGAATGATGATACACAGTTGTCTTTACTTTAATATTTTACCATGCATTTTATGTTCACGATTGAGTCGGACACGCATTCGCATGATCATAGGACAACTTATGCATAAGTGATGGGGATATGTTTTCTCGGACGGTACCCCAGGACGTTAGGGCAACCGATCCGGCCTAGGAGGAAACATTGGCGTGCCAGTAGGGGCACGGGTTTTGTGAGGCATCCTTCGGGGCTAGCTACCTTCTCTGGAGTCATCGCATTACCAATGAAGACCTATATGGCAACGTTCGTATGGTTAAACACTAGTGACCATATAGTCAGGATGCATGCTAATGAATGTCTTATGCAGGCAGAGTAAGTATATCTGCTAACCTGTATTTGATGCAGGTATGAGGGAGTCGGCTATCGGTAAGAAATCACTTAAATGTGCTAATTCAATATATGTGTTGGTTTAACTTACATGCTTACGTTCCAAATAAGTAAATGATGCTGTATGTAGCCTTTCAGTATGAGATCCTGCTTAACATGTTAAATTAAGTATGCTAAGAAAGATGCCTTGCTATGAAATATTGCTCAACCATAACATACATGCTAAGTAATGCTTAAAGTGAGAACTATCATAATATTTAAGATGTTAATGTTAACGATGCCTCAATGATGCCTTTTCATGATAATACCTGGTATGTCTCAATGATGCCTTTTCATGATAACACCTAGTATGCCTCAATGATGCCTTTGCATGATAACACCAAGAATGCTAAAAAGATATGTCCACATGAATGCTACTATGAATATGTTTACATGCTTCACTCTGATTATTGCCCATGAACTGTAAACTGATGCTAGGCCCCTAGTAGAAAGATTATTCTAATAAATGCTTGCTTAAATGATCACTTTAATTGTTGGTTTATGCGAGTGTGTTGGATTCTACTCGCCAGTGCATAGATGATGTGCTGACCCACATTTTGTGGGCAGTTGCTCTTGCTTGGGATATTCTACACACGAAGATTTGGCTTGATTGGTTCCACGCATAGAAGATTTTTTGGGCATACAGAAGCTCTCCTTGCACAAGATGATGTCTTCTGTTTATAAAGGGCATAATGTATGGAACATTGTAATCAGTTGTACCAGTGAGATTGTAAGCTAAGTCAGTGTTTCGAGTTGTAATCCAATGTATCCAAGTATCAAATGTAAGCTGTATAGCATTGTTCAGTTGGCTTTCAATGTAAAGTGAGATGTGTTGTAAACATTGTGCTTCAATACAAGTCTTGTACTTTTCTTCGATTATCAATAAAGAGAATAAAGTTCTATATGTCTCTGTGTGACTTCAAGTTGTCCTTTATCTCCGCTGCTATAAAAAAATAATGTACTTCTGTTCAACCAGAAAGATTATCCTCATTAAATTCAATTTGTCTGCTTCTGCTGTCGCAATGTGTTCCCATTTGAAGATTTTCAATTATGCACCATCTTTGCCTTGTACAAGTGCAATACCAGACTTGTACGGCATCACGCCCAAGCGAGGACGATCGATTCCAAGGGACAATTATGTGATTAAATGACTCTATGAATCGGGGCGTGACAAATTGGTATCAGAGCACGGCTTTACGTCCTTGGTCTCTTCTTTGATTCGTTTCAAATCAAAGTTGCATCGACGATTAACCAAAGTTGCTTCCGCGATCACTCAACGTTGCTTCCGAGATTAAATCAAAGATTGCTTCCGCGATTATCCTGTCGTTGTTCTACCATCATCCTACGTTGTTCATGTCTGAAAGTTCATTGACCCTCTTGGCTGCTCACTGGATGTTCCATACAATAAGTCTATATACATTGTGATGCCCCTGAATGAATGATTGTTGTTGGTTTGGACACAAATAACCCAACAATGACTCGATGCCATAGTATGCTATGTTATGAATGCTGTTTAGAAATTGTGAAAATAAGAAAAAGTGGCTATGTATGCTGTAACAAGTTGAGAATTGCATGTGATGTTGGAAATGAACTATGAATGGGGTAATTGATGGATGAGTTCAGCAGAACTAGTGAGTTGACTCATATGTGCTCGTAAGTGCTTTTGAGACCATAAAAATGCTGGCTTGTGATATTGAGACCCCGAGATGTTGGTTAAGTATTGTGATCATTATAGATCATAAAAGTCCGGAATAGAATTGATTTGGTATTGCTTAAGGATGGCTTCGTTTCTGAGTGGTATATTGTCTCTACCACCTCAGAACGAGATGTATGTTTACCCTTTCCATAGGATAGCAAGGAAACTATCTGTGGGTACTGGGTAGTGCCGAGACTTAGCTGGAAGTCATGTATTATTGCTAGATGACTCGAGTGTCCCTTGACGGTTATGCTATGTTGGGTAGCGAGATTGTCGAAATTGTAACAGGTGGCTTGGTTAGAAATTGTTTAGTCGAGTGATGACTCAGACTAGTAAGACAGTTAGTATGCTATGGGTAAATGAATTTGGCTAGAGAATGTTGTGGCTTAAAATATCTGAATGTTGATTTCGAATGGTTGGATGCAAATTATGTGGTTAATACAATGTTGGTTGCTAAGCTGAAAATTTCTAGAAATGTTGTCGGTGAACCAAAAGAATATTAGAAATTTGTGCCTTGACCCTAAGGTGTAATAGATGTTAATCCATCTTGATCACCAAAGGATAGTCATTGCATATGTGCATGAATGCTGAGGAATTGAATTGTACTAGAAAAGTAACAAGTAGCAACCCTGAATCTTTGTGTTGCATAGAGGATGGTTAATTAATACATAAATTGTTGATTTGAATGGAATGAACTACTCGACCCTTGAGGTAGGGAATTTGAGGAATGTCCGTATGAGATTTTGACGGCTAGGAAAGGAACGAGATTTAAGAATGCCCGTAAGATAGTTTGATAATTGAGAAACGAATGGGATTGAGGAAATAAAAATGTGTTGGATAATGTCGGTATATGTGATTGTCAGATGGGATATAGATTATTGGCTTATAACTTAGTAGTGTGACTCTGTCATACAGATCGAATAGTATGATTCTATAGTTATGTTAAAACTATCGGAATCGATGACCCTTGAATAGTTAACCTTGGTTATGAGTTTATGTGGGTACGAAGGAATTTGAAATAGAAATTGGATCATTGGAAATTTACTTGATGGATTATTAGACCGATGAAGATCGTATGTCGGATTGGAAATTGACCGTAATGTTGATAGATCGATCTTAGTCGATCGTTGGGTAAGTCTAGAATGAGCCTCTGTGGAAATTATTTCCTTGAGGAAGACCCTGGATAGATAGACTTGACCCTGGCGACCAGTTGATGAATTACCAATTGCTGGCTTAGCCCAATTGGCGATTCATTATTCAGACTGACTTGATACCAATAGGTTTGGGTAGAGTTCCTTAGAACTGTCGGTTGCTTGTTGGCCCTAAGAAAAAGAAACTAGTATAACCCTAGTAGTCGTCTACTCTAGGGAAGTCACCTGAATGATTAGGTATAGCCATCGGTATAGCTAACCGTTGAGACTGGACCGAATAATAGTGACCGTTGGCGACCCATAGAATAACCTTGTGGCATTGAACGAGAGATGGTGATGAGTATGATCTAAGAATGATAAGTTGTAAGTATATGCTCCAATATGAACCTTAGAGATGTTTGACCCTTGAGGATTATGTGTCGGCCTATAGCGGAAAATGGAATCGTGGGATGAGACTTGAGTTGTATGTATCAAATGGTGAATTATTATATGAGATGGAATTGACTGCTTATGACGAAAATGTTGGATAGATATCTATAATCGGGTAGCTGGGTTAACCTTGACTGTTGCATAGAATTATACCCTGACTCGGATAATCGATAGTTGGTGATGTCGGATTGTATCTTTTAGAAAAGATGAATTACCTCGGTGAGAAATATTGTTGGATTTTGAAAGGAATATGATTGAATGTTGTAGACTCTTGATATGATTGGCTCTAAGATTAGACCCTTGATTGAATGCTAGAAATATTATGCCCGGATAGAGAGCTTAACAAAGTTGTCCCTGATGTAAAGTATTGTGGCCTGGAAGATAGTGATTGTGACAAGTGAATGAAGTAATAAAGTCAATTGAAAGGATGCTAAGTCGATTTGGAAAAGAGAGTTGTATCATGGCTGATCGAATTGCGCTATCATGGAAGTTGGATAAAGTACATATGTTTTGGGGGCGCCTAAAATATGTGTATGGATCTAGCCGAAGTGATAGGTTGCGAATGAGATAATGTTGTGGGAAGAATTTATCGCATTAGCGCAGACTTTGGCTGAAATTCATATGTTTTGGGGACGCCTGAAATATGTGTATGGATCCAAATGAAGTGATGTGTTGCGACCAAGATAGAATGCAAGAAAAATGTTGGTGAATCAATAAGAAGTTGCAAGTATTTGGAAAAAGAGAAAGATGGATTGAGTCGTTGATGGATTAAAATGATACAGTTGGATAGCTATTTTGAAATGACCGAGTAGGCTGAAATGAATATTGAATTGAAGCTGAATGAGTAACTCATTGTGATTAAGTGAATCTAGTAGATGAGTTGTTTTCTTAAGTTTCGAGAACGAAACTTTTTCTGAGTGGTATATTATGTAATGCCCCGCTCTGCACGAGGCATTTGGTTGGCTTGTTGGATGAGATCAGAATGTTGGACCGTGACTTATGTTAGAGATCAGGAGAATTGAGACTGATGCAGTCTTTCTTAGCAGGCTAGACGGAATGGGTATTGGAATGTGGCTCGCTGGTGGAGCTACGCTTAGTGGGATTAGAGCAGGAAGACCATTATATAAGGCAAGTGGAACTGTCCTCCTTCCTCCTTATTCCTGCATGCTTAATAAATGGAATAATGTGATGCTATGAATATATCCCTAATGTCTCTTACCTTGAATGTTGAATAATTGTGATGTGATACTTTAGTTGCTAAATTGATAGAGATTCATATGCTGGAAATTATTGAATGAATAACACATGAACTTTGAATTGCTGAACGAATCACACTCGAACCACTAATGTAACATGATGCCTGAGATTGAATCGATAATGTCCCTGATGCTTAAGATTGATGAAATGAATAAATCACTTGAATAATAAGATGCTGCGTGAATAATACATGAGAAAGAATTGAATATGCTATTCTTCCTATGAAATGAATGAAATGCTACAGGTCCCTTCAAAATAAATGAATGCTGTTGTTCCTCCTTGGAAGGAACGTAATGAGAAATGTTGCAATGAAACAAACAATGAGAATTGATGAGGCTTGGGATCGTTGAGATCACCAAGTGAAATGATGGTAATATTGGGAATGAATAAGTTATTGAACATGACTTGAATGAGATGAATGATGATACACAGTTGTCTTTACTTCAATATTTTACCATGCATTTTATGTTCACGATTGAGTCGGACACGCATTCACATGGTCATATGACAACTTATGCATAAGTGATGGGGATATGTTTTCTCGGACGGTACCCCTGGACGTTAGGGTGACCGATCCGGCCTAGGAGGAAACATTGGCGTGCCAGTAGGGGCAAGAGTTTTGTGAGGCATCCTTTGGGGCTAGCTACCTTCTCTGGATTCATCGTATTACCAATGAAGACCTATATGGCAACGTCCGTATGGTTAAACACCAGTGACCATGTAGTCAGGATGCATGCTAATGAATGTCTTATGCAGGCAGAGTAAGTATATTTGCTAACCTGTATTTCATGCAGGTATGAGGGAGTCGGCTATCGGTAAGAAATCACTTAAATATGATAATTCAATATATGTGTTGGTTTAACTTGCATGCTTACGTTCCAAATAAGTAATTGATGCTATATGTAGCCTTTCAGTATGAGATCCTGCTTAACATGTTAAATTCAGAATGCTAAGAATGATGCCTTGCTATGAAATATTGCTCAACCATAACATACATGTTAAGTAATGCTTAAAGTGAGAACTGTCATAATGTTTAAGATGTTAATGTTAACGATGCCTCAATGATGCCTTTTCATGATAATACCTGGTATGCCTCAATGATGCCTTTTCATGATAATACCTAGTATGCCTCAATGATGCCTTTGCATGATAACACCAAGAATGCTAAAAAGATATGTCCACATGAATGCTACTAAGAATATGTTTACATGCTTCACTCTGATTATTGCCCATGAACTGTAAACTGATGCTAGGCCCCTAGTAGAAAGATCATTCTAATAAATGCTTGCTTAAATGATTACTTTAAATGTTGGTTTATGCGAGTGGGTTGGATTCTACTCGCCAATGCATAGATGATGTGCTGACCCACGTTTTGTGGGCAGGTACTCTTGCTTGGGATATTCTACACACACAGATTTATCTTGATTGGTTCCGCGGCATCGAAGATTTGTTGGGCATACAGAAGCTCTCCTTGCATAAGATGATGTCTTCTGTTTATAAAGGGATAATGTATGGAACATTGTAATCAGTTGTACCAGTGAGATTGTAAGCCAAGTCAGTGTTTCGAGTTGTAATCCAATGTATCCAAGTATCAAATATAAGCTGTATAGCATTGTTCAGTTGGCTTTCAATGTAAAGTGAGATGTGTTGTAAACATTGTGCTTCAATACAAGTCTTGTACTTTTCTTCGATTATCAATAAAGAGAATAAAGTTCTATATGTCTCTGTGTGACTTCAAGTTGTCTTTTATCTCCGCTGCTATAAAGAAATAATGTATTTCTGTTCAACCAAAAAGATTTTCCTCATTAAATTCAATTTGTCTGCTTCTGCCGCCGCGATGTGTTCCCATTTGAAGATTATCAATTATGCACCATTTTTGCCTTGTACAAGTGCAATACCAGACTTATACGACATCACGCCCAAGCGAGGACGATCGATTCCAAGGGACAATTATGTGATTAAATGACTCTATGAATCAGGGCGTGACACTCAGTACATAGATGGTACCAAAATTAAGTGTCCGTGTGTGAGATGTCACAACTTGAAATATCATCCAGAAGTGGAAGTCACATAAAATTTATACTCGAAGGATTTTACACCAAATTACTATCAGTGGAGCGCTCACGGAGAACTTGTGTCTTTTGCATCAGAATATGAGCCTTATATGGATGTCCACAACCATGCTGCTTACGACGATGGGTTGGTTTACATGGTTTTTGATGCAGCGAGGCTTAGTTTCGATCCGGACAATCATGATGTACCTGAGGAGGCACCGAACGTCGATACTGCAAAGTTCATGGAGTTGCTAGAGAATGCAAGGACTCCATTATATCCTGGTTGTGAGGATCATTCACCGTTGGAGGTGGTTACAAGATTGTTGAGCATCAAGTCTGATTTTAACATGTCACTAGATTGCTACAACCGACTTATGGAGTTGATTATAGAAATATTGCCTGAGGGTGCTAAGTTGCCTAAAAACTTTTACCGGTCTAAGAGGATGGTGAGATTGCTCTGGATGAGATACGAGAAAATCGATGCATGTCGCAACGGGTGCATGTTGTACTACAAAGACGACAAGGATGAAGACGCCTACAGATTTTGTGGTGTTGATCCTACATGGGCAGTGGTAGAAAAAAGTCTGTCGGTGTAAGAAAGACTACTGATTCGATGCACTACTTGTCGTTGACGCCGCAATTGCAGCGGTTGTTTATGGTAAAGAAAACTGCAGAAAACATGAGTTGGCATAAGCGGGAACAGACCGAAGGAGTGTTGGATCACCCATCTAATGGAAAAGCATAAAAGTACTTTGATCGAGAGTATCTAGATTTTGCTTCTGATCTGCGTAATGTCAGATTGAGTCTATACTCCGACGGTTTTACCCCATTCGGACTTTCGAGATCCTAGTATTCGTATTGGCCTGTGATCGTTAGTCCGTACAATCTATCGCCTTGTATGTGCATGAAGACTCTTTATATGTTCCTCACCGTTATTATCCCAGGTCCGAACAATCCGAAAAGGAATATCGATGTATATTTACAACCATTAATTGATGAGTTGAATCAGCTGTGGGAAGTAGGTTCCAACACATACAATATTTCTAGAAAACAAAATTTTCAGATGAGGGCAGCACTTATGTGGACCATCAACGATTTTTCGACCTATGGAATGTTATCTGGATGGAGCACGCATGGTCGTCTTTCATGTCAACAGTGCATGGAACGCACTAAGGCTTTCCGTTTGAAACACGGAGGCAAACCGTGCTTCTTCGATTGTCATCGACAATTCCTGTCGAAGGATCATACGTACCGGAGGAACATGAATACATTTCGTGCTGGCGTTCTGGAGAAGGCTAATCCACTGCCATGGTGGCCCAGATACACGATATGGAAAGAGGTAAAAGATTTACCAAGAGCTATTGAAGAGCCTACTAAGGGCTACAAGTGTGACGGATTTGGTCGCACTCATAAATGGACGAAGATGAGTACATATTCTGGGATCTGCCATATTAGAGCTCCAATCTGATTAGACATAACCTTGATGTCATGTATATCGAGAAGAATGTATTTGACAACATAATTAATAATCTAATGTATGTAAAGGGGAAGACGAAAGACAATACAAAGGCTAGATTGGACTTAGAAGAAATATGTAGACGTCCTGCATTGCATTTAATAGAGGAGGAGAATGGGAAGTTGAAGCAGCCTAAGGCAATTTTCTCACTGGAGAAGGAGGATAAAGTGAGACTTTGTAGGTGGATTCAAGGTCTGAAATTTCCAGACGGGTATGTTTCAAACTTGAAAAGATGTGTTGACCTCAAGGAGAACAAACTGACAGGTATGAAGAGCCATGATTGTCACGTATTCATGGAGAGGTTAATTCCGATTGCATTTTGAGAATTCTTACCCCAGGTTGTTTGGGATCCATTGACCGAGCTTAGAATATTCTTCAGAGATCTTTGTTCTACTAAGTTGCTCGTCGATCGTCAAGAAAAGCAGGAGAACGATATTACGGTAACACTGTGCAAGCTCGAGAAGGTATTTTCTCCTGGATTCTTCAACTCCATGGAGCATTTTCTAATTCATCTTTCCTACGAGGCACGTGTTGGTGGGCCCGTCAGTTATCGGTGGATGTACACGTTTGAGCGGCATTTGAACCACCTAAATAGGAAGGTAAAAAATAAGGCTCGGGTCCTGGGTTCTCTTTGTGAAGCCTATATTCTCGAGGAGATTACAAGCTTCTGCTAGACGTATTTCAAACCTCATGTTGCTACGAATCGAACGAGGGCTCCGAGAAACGACGACGGATATCAAGATTCTAATGATGGAATACTGAAAGTATTCAATGTGTCCGGAAAGCCTTCGGAGAAAATGAAAAGAGATATTTGAATGACGATGTAAAACCCCTAATTTTTCTACCATTTTTTATTTTTATCTTATAAATTTGGTTTTTATATTAATGCGTATTGTACGTCGTGCGCCAATTTGCGTTTTCTGTATTACTCGTCGAGTGCGAATGTGTGCGAGGTACACATTTTGGAAAAATAGTTTTTGATTATAAATTTTATTTATGTAGGATAGTTTTCAAAATAATATATGATAAGTATTTTTAATTACTTAAAGTTGTGAAAAATTGCGCGTCGAGATTTCAAAAATACTATTCTATTTTTATTTTACAAATATATGTAGTAGTTTAGAAAACTATTATTCTGTGGATACTATATGTATGCGAGAGACATGAATTTTATTTCATGTCTACTTTGAATTTTCGAAGCACTAATTATTTTATTCAATTATCAAATAGGTATTTTCAAATAATTAAATAATTATGGTTATTTTTGAAATTATTATTATAAGTATTTTTTAGAAAATATATTTTAAAATTATTATGGAAATTTAAATCTTGATTTGCTTTTATGGATTTATTTAAATAGTTTAATTAATATCTATATTTGAAATTTGATTTATCTTATATGAATATGAACTAAAGGATGGAATGTAATTATATTTAAATAGATTTGGATTTGGATTTGAAATTATTGAATTGATTTAAATTAGAGGTGGAAATTATCTAACGGAGAATTAAACAAATCCAATCCTTATCCAACCAGGAGAACCACCTCTTATATCAGGAGAGGCTCCATATTCTCTTCTCCCACAATTCCACCAAACCAATACCACCACCATGTCTGTGCACCGTGTCCGTGTCTCCATCTTTTTCAATATTTCCTCCATTATATTTAAATTGTCACCTTCTTCATGTCCACACAGGGATACATGCCATCATCCTTCCCCGACACCAAGTCCTCAACCTAACCCAACTCTAGAGAACCCACAACAACATCCGATCCCCGTTGCCGCCTCTTCCCCGACGACAACAACTGGAGAAACCCGTTGCTCGCCATCATCACCCCTACCAGAACCCGACACCATCACCAGTAATAACCCCGCACCACCACCACTGCCACCCCGGTGCGCCGCTCCGCCCGCTGCCCTGACACAACCACCCTTACCACCGACAACCACCCCGATATTGCCCGTACCCGTTGTCAACACCACCACTGTTGCCGACACCGACCGAACATCCAACACCACCCTCGCCATCATCTGTCCCCGGTCACCATGGCTACCAATACCAAGAAATACCTTTCACCGCCCTCGCCATCCTCCCATGTCCATCGTTCACCATCGCACATTCCCAAAATCTATCCCGAAAGAGCCCCAAAATCACAACCACCATCACCTTCACTCTGCCACAGCCAACAACGGCTACAGCCACCCAAAACCAAAAGCACAACCAACCCCACGAAAACCAGAAAGAACAGGAACCCTAACCCTAACCCTCACCTGATCTCGGCATCTGGCGACCGTTGCATTGGCGAGCTCCGTCGAGTGGCACTTCATCGACCTGAGATTAGAGCCGCCACTCTTACCGTGAGCCAGCACCACGCATGGTTGTCTCCCTCAGCCCCTCCGCGGTGGCCGAGCCGACAACCTGTCCCTCCTTTCCGAGCCAATTCTGGTCCAGAACCCAGATCTGGCCATCGCGACTTCCGCATCCTCCTTGGACGACAAACTCCGCCGCACTGATGAACCCCGCAGCAGTATCGACCGCCCCTTTCTGTGCCCTAAACATCATGCCGGAGATGCGGTCTCGCCGTCGGTGCGTCTTCATTCGCCACCGCATCCTCGAGATGCTGCAGCACCTCCCCTGGAGCACCGCGATCGCCGCCCGTCGTCGCCCACGACGGTGCCCCCTTCCTCTTTCCTCCGCATAGCCCGAGCTCTTTATCCCTCTTCGTTCCTCTCAGCTTCTCTCTCTCTCTCTCTCTCTCTCTCTCTCTCTCTCTCTCTCTGCTCCTCCTCTCTATTATGTGTGTTTGGTTTTCTTTTTCTTTTTTTATATTTTGCTACTAGTATTTCTCTCTTCTTTCAAAGAGAGAAGTGTGTGTGTTTTGTTTTTTACTTTTTAATATTAACTGATATATTTTAATATATTGTTATTATTAGGATTATTAATATTATTATTATTGATTATTATTACTATTTTTTTCTGTTATATTGTATTATTATTGCTAACATCGTACTTAATATTTTTTATTACTATTATTATTATTTTTTATAATATAAGTTCTAGAGGTTTTTGTAATTATTATTAATAATTGATTTTGGTATTTTATCATGATTAACCAATCCTTTCAAAATTTTCTTGTAAAATGTATAAATATTATTGTTGACTTAGCCTACATAACTGTGGCTTTAAAACCCTCAACCAATTTCTATATTATTGATAATTATATAGAACTATTTTTGACCATAAGTATATAGTTCCTAATATTAAACTAATTTCTTAATTAATTTTAAAATAATTATCTAAATTATTATTTTTACTAAGAAAATATAGTTTCTACCTATAAATCCTACGTTTTTACAACTTATGAGTTTTCTTTACTTTAAGTATGAATATTTTTGACGCATGGAAAAACTAGTTTTTAAGCTTCATAAAATAAATTCAAATTTTATAGATAATATTTATCCAAAAAATTTATCGATCATTCTCATGTCCATGACCCAGCCCATCTTTCCTATTCATTTACCAATTCTATACTACCTTATATTCATCCTAACTAATTTGACCATTCTGGACCCAATGGAACTGTCTGTGCCACCATCAGAGGTCACCTTGTGTAGTTGTTACCCGAAGTCGCAGTTCGTGCCATATTGATTATTGCAGTACACAGGCGTCCTACCAGGCAAGATACCTTGCCATTAGCTGATTATTTTACTTTAGCTCATATTCATGCATTTATTTATTATTTATTTTTTGCAAAATAAACTGTGATACATGGCACAAATAGATAGAATATTTACTGTTTAGTTCTATTTCCTGCTATGTACTATTTTCTTATACATTAAACTTAGAGTTAAGGGACCATCCTTTGTGTTTTGCATTCATAGGCCTTACACATTTTTACCATAGAATTGTGAGTCGCATGTAGAACTCAAATATGCGTGACTGGCTGGCCACCGGTACGTATAAGCCGTATGATAGGAATAACCGCTAATAGAGGTTGAATGCATAGTTTGACTAAGCGGTTAATAGAAGTTTTGTGTTGTAGATACAACATAGTAGGCATTGGGCGGGGAGAACAATACCTTAGCGTATGGACTACTATGCACTTTCCCTTTCGTAACCCGTGAGCTCCGTCGGAAATGCGGGTGAGATTACCCATGATTACTGACGGCCACTGGTGTTCTGAGGAACGTTATGCTCTTATTGATTGGGCCTCTGATGCCCCAAGGGGGGACCATGCCGATCATATTTTAGCCAGAGCCCATGCGTTGGAGGATGTTCTTAAAACTGCATACACTTAGACTGGTTAGGCTACCTTATCCGTTAGGTATGAGTACTTTTGGTTTGGGTACTTGTATCTGATGGCGGCTTGGAACAATGACTTGTCGTGGACTAATTTGCTACATCTTGTCCTTGTTTGGTTGTAGGTGTGGCTCATTGCTCCTATGAGAAGATATTGAACCTTGGTGCGGCCCGGATACCATATTAGATTCGTGACTTGGAAAGATACTTCATCGGGGGTTAGTGCGCCATCTCATGTCCTTGGTTGGGGGGATGGTACACTAATCCAGATGGTGAGGTATTGGACTATGTTATGATCCGATTTTACTTATTATTATTGAGCAGTTATATTTACTTTATATGGCATGATATTGTGTATCTTGTTACGTCCCTCTGAGGACCTGGTTATCTCTCCAGTGTGTGTTCATGTCTTCCGCAGGTATTCTAGCCGAGGTCATGGTCTTCTTCATTTATTCGAAGATGACGTGTCTTGGATCTATCGTGCTACTTTCGTCATATCATTTTTTATATCATGTACTTCTTCCTTTTTTTGGTTGGTAGTGGATGTGTCTCCACCCAACATATTGTACCAAGACAAATTATGGTTATGATAAGATATATTTATTTCTTTCATTTTGTGGATGAGATTAGTAGCTGTGGTTTTACTGCATTTTGTAGCTTACGTATAATTATTATACAGCTGGCATGTCTACGTTCCTAGTCCTACGTATTTTGGGACTGGGATGTTACATGTTTTTGTGGTGGCCCATGCAGGTCAAGATATATTGTTTGGTTACTTTACCGTACCAAGCAAGTCTGTGAATAGGATTAGAAGTCTAGGATCTCATCCACATACTTGACCTCTTTCCTTGATTCCATATTCGAACTACCATTCGACTCAACGATTGCATCTTGTTTGATTCCTTCTATCATAATTCTTATCTTTCCTTCGTGCTTGCTAGAGGGTAGACAGGTGATCCCTACTAGATAGACATATTTCAATTGTCCTACATGCCATTAGTATAACCCTTGTAAATCGGGTAGAATACCCCACGACCTAACACCCCTTGTCCTTGTGACCTATATTAATAAGTTTACTTAGACTGTAGAAATTAGAGGACCCTACCCTATCTAGCCAAACAAACCATAGACAAGGAGACACTAGGACAACTATATGATCCAAATTTTGGGCAAAACTTAGATTTTTAAAGAATTTGAACTAGTCATATTTTTTCTGTCAATCATTCCTCTTGTACTTATATTTTGGACTATCTTGACTAATGATGCTAATATAGCCTAGTTTTGCAAGCTTGACTGTAGAAGCATGGAAAATACTAAAGAAAGATCCATGCGGCCAGAAAACCCCATGCGGCTCATAAAGCCCATGCGGCTCAAAGGGTCATGCGGCATAAGGGACTATGCAGCATAAGGGACTATGCGGCCCAAGACATCCCATGCGGCTCAGAAGACACGTGGCACAACAGTGCTCCCCTCCGCCCTATGCCGCATTAATTACTTTGGTGGCTGACAACTCGGAAAAAGGTGACAGCCCTGACACAAGAGAGGCACTTATGGCTCTGTCATAATAACAGACCCCTAGGGAAGAGAAAGAGATCTCTGACACAATCTCCCGAGATCCATAAAAATGCCACGTGGCCTTGCCACGTGGACGTTCGTATACGGCTCGAGCGAAGACTTCCCATGCTGTTCAGAATGAAGCCGTCCTATGCGGCTCAGGCCGAAACAGTCTCATGCGGCTCAAGCGGAGGCCTTTCCATGCGGCTCAAGAGGACCATTTCCATGCGGCTCAGGCAGATGCATTCCTATGCGGCTCGCAATGATCATCTCCATGCGGTTCAAAGGTTCGAGGGGGGGCACTACCCAAGCAGCCCTGACACGTGGCCCAAACCTTATGCGGCCCAAATCATATGCGACTCAATCTTCATGCGGTTCGGATTCCCCCAGTGGCTCCTAGGACACGTGTCCTAAGCCGATCAATTGCCCAAATTTATTACAATCAGAGATTGGGTCAAATCTCAATAATTTGGGACACGTGGCAGGAGAATAAATCAAATTTATTCGCAGACATCAGAAGATCATTACGTGGAAGATTTATTCCAATCAGCATTAATTGCTGATGAGATTTGGCACAATCTATACTTAATGGTCCAGATTCATCACACTCAAAACTAATGGCCTAGATTGACCAATCTGCAGGCCGCCGCCATCTCCAGGAAGTAATCATTTGCAACCCTAATGATCACACCCCATTCCTATAAATAGCAAGGTGCCATTCCCTTACAAGATAGACATTCCCTGGCAATATACACAACGGAGAGAGTGTGACCAGAGAGACCACTTTTCGAGATCAGAGAGCACTAGAAGACTTGGAAAAAAAAAGCAGAGAGGGAGCAAAGAGAGCATTTCTTCAACGCCGAGCAAATCTTCTGGAGCCAAGGCTGCATACCGATCGTCCAAGGAGTAAGGCAGGGCTGCCGTCGCCTTCGCAAGCCTCTATCGTCACCCCCAGAATCTAAAATAAACAATTATACTTAGTCTGCTGTACCTAGGCTTTCGTCCCTAGGCTTTCTTTGTACAAACGAGTTTGTATTGTGAGTCTAAGTTTAGTCCTCCCATAAAACTGTTCTGTACTTTTACAATCAATGGCAAACACGATGGCGACTCTGCTGGGGATAAACTTCTCCACGGCTGAGGAGTTGGTGATGCAGTCGGATGCAGCCAAGCTTGGCTCCACGCAACAGAAGATGGTCGTCCGTTTCGACCAACAAGCGTTTGAAGAGATGCTCTCTGAAGGAAGTGCTGGCCCGATCCGGAAGCGAACCCGCACAAAGAACGCTCGCTGCGAGTGGAGGCCAAAATCGTTTGCTCCTCCACAAGCTCTGGACGGGGTACTCTCTGCTACCCAAGGCGGCGAGGGTGATTCTCATACGGCTCCACTTCGAGCCGTAGAGAACTCTGCTGTCCCCGAGTCCGGCAGAGAAAAGCATTACGATGCTGGACTTGCAGGGACAAAGAGCGACTCTATGCGCCCCAAGAAGAAGCTGACCACTCCTGTGGCCAAATCTGTCAACCAAATACAGGAGACTCATGCGGGTGGATCTATCGGCCGCATGAAGAAAATCCATGCGGCCAGATCATCCAGCTGCATAAAGAAGACTCATGCGGCTGAGACTTCCAGCCGCATGAAGAAAGCCTATGCGGCTACGCCTGCCAGCCGCATACGGACCAACGATGACAGCCGCATGACGCCTACTCCCCGCGGCTCTGTCTTCGATCGCCTCTCGTACGGTCCTGATCTCTTATGCTCCCAAGAAGATATGTCTGACTCTCTCCAGTATCACTTAGAATCTTCCTACTATGTGTCCGTACGTACTAGAGCGAAGTAGTCTAAAGCAGCGCGAGCCTGGTGAGTTCGGTCCGCTGATCCAACCTCTGACCATCCGAGCGTTCCGCATACTGCTACGCGGGCCTCGGATGGGAAGTTATACAGAACCACTCGAGTCCAGCCCCCGGCGGCAGACGGACAGAGAGGTTCGCAAAAGTCTCCCAAAATCCTGGGAGCAAACATGGTCGGTCCAGACCAATCTGACTTGCGTGAGGCCATCCTCCATAAACGCAAGGAAAGAGAAGATGCATCGAGGTGCAAAGAGTCCTCCCACGGACCTCACTGCACCCAAGTCATCGTCAACTGCTGTTGCAACAGCGCGACGATACGAGAAGACCGGCAGTCTGTCTTTCAAAGACAGCAATAGCCATCTTCACAAGACGAGGCACTACACGTCGCCTCCTGCAACTCCGCTCGGAAAGTCCCCGCTGATAGAAGGAGGAAGAAGACAAATGTTTCCAGCCCGAAGATTTCAACCACCGCGATTAAAAGACTGTCATCTAAACGGGTGCCCACCACCGGAGTTTTCCAAGGTACTCGCTCTAAGACGAAATCTGCTACAGTGGGAGATTCGTCGTCCACAACGCAGGGGGTTGCTGGGGCTGGGGGTAGCACCCCTCCGAGCCTCCACAGCAATTCGATGTTCCAAGAAGACGAGCCCGGGGAGACCACTCTCCCGTCAGGTACAACAGGTGCTGATGTCCCCGAGGACATCCATGACTCTCAAGACGAGGCGAACTCATAGACTGGGGGTACTGTTCCTTCCGAGTCTGAATCAGATGGGAACATACCCACATACCCCGATGACTTCTCACTACAGGGGTACGATTCGGAGGGCGCTTCCTCCACCGCTCCGTCTATCTCTCCTCATGTGAAGACGGTATTCATGACAGACAGCAACCAAGGTGGTTCCAGTGATCGCCAACGCATCGACACTCTGGAAGCCATACTGCATTCCTTGGTCAAGTCTGTAGACGAGATGAAAGCGGCCCTTCCAACTCTCCAAGGAGGGCCGCCTGGCCAAACAAGTGCGGGTCCCGCTGTCAATGCAGACTCGAACTCAGCGGCACCGAACCCGGACAACAGTCCTCCCGAAGTAACGGTCCCCACCACTGTGGATGAGGCCCACGAAGCGAGAAAAGAGGTCCAAGAGCTCCGAGCCATGTTCCACGCTCGAGAAAATGCTTAAGACCTCAGAATACGGCAACCATACCGTGCCGCATGGAGGGATGTTCCATTTCCACCAAGATATAAGCCGTTCAACATCAATCCTTATGATGTCAAGACCTCAGCAAGTCGTTACATCACTTACTTCGAGGTCACCACCGACCATCTGCCCCATGACGATGCCATTCTCATACAATTATTCATCGGGGCATTGGAAGGAGTCGCCTTCGACTGGTATCGCAATCTGCCGGACAACTGTATCCACTCCTTCACCATCTTCAAGCCCATGTTCATGGAGAGATTCTACGAAGTAGGGAAGGACATCACCATGTCTACCCTCATGGACGTCGTCCAAGGGGAGAAAGAGCTGACAAGGAACTACATCGAGAGGTTCCGCCAAACCGCCATGAAGTTGCCCTCTGGAAACCCGGATTCCTCCTTGATTGAAATTTGCCAAAAGAGACTGCTTCCAACAATCAGTCTCTGGATGGACGAAAGTCAATTCAATGATTGGAAGACGTTCATCATCAGTGCCACAAGCGTCGAAGAACGATTGAAGAAGGCCCGCCAACTGGGATTGCACATCTCGAACGGAGAGAACAAGGGCAAGCGTCCCAACAACGATAATGGGGGTAGCCCCTCCAACAATCGGGACAACAGGGGAAAGAAGGCTATGGTGGCCGATACAGCACAGAAACCTGAGCCAAAGCCAGCAGACAAACAATGGCCGCAAATCACTTACTCCTTCGATGACGGTCACGTCAAGCCCATCTTGGACATGCTCATACAATGAGACAGAATCCAGCTTCCTCCACCAAGACGGGAACAGCGGCCGGCAGAGATGGAGAACCCAAAGTACTGCCATTATCACTGCTACGTCCACCATGCTACACACGACTGCTACCAGCTAAAATGGTACATTCAAAACCTCATCAATTCGAATGCCCTGGCTATCGATTTTGAAGAGGTAACTGTGGCAGCCAACATGGTGTCAGTACAATTCGACAGCTTCCCTCTGACGGAAACTCAAGACGGAGTGGTCCCTATCCCTCTGGCGACAATAGAGATTGCTAATCTTCCTCATCCCCGAGATCAGACCGCTGGTCTAGAGCCCCTCACCACATCACGAGGGAAGGTCATGTGGATCCATCCAGACTTGGTATCGGAAGTGACTCGGCCCATGTCATCTTCTACCTGCAAGAAGAAGAGTGAAAAACTCAGGTCCTGCCGTACAATCTCGGCAGACATCGAAGAAGCTACAGCCGTCGTTACACGATCTGGGGCGCAATCCTATCTTGTGGTTGACAATCCAGCTGAAGATCATCAACCCACTACAACTGATGCTCCGGAACTAGCTCAGCCTCCGACGACCGACAAGCCTAGACCGAGGGAGACTCGCTTTCACAAATCCCTCCGAAAAGAGGCATCACAAGGGCTGGAGAAGCCCTACAACTTCGATATCTTAGCACAATTGGCCAACACACCGGCCAAGTTGTCATTATACGAGCTTTTGAGACTCTCCAAGGATGTTCGTGCGGCTTTGAGCGACGTACTCCAAAACGCCGACGCGTACCTTGCTCAGGTCAACCTCACAGGAGAGATCCCGCCTGCAGATCTCCAAGACTGCGCCTGTACGGGAGCAATACCCAACATCGTCTTCACTCCGCAGGACATGCTCATCAAAACAAACCTGCACGATCGCCCGCTATACTACACTGGATACATCGGCGACGTAAAGGTGGATCGGATGCACATTGATCCTGGCTCTTCCATAAGCATTATTCCGAAGGATCTGCTACGTCATCTCCGCATCCCAATGCATCGCCTGACGCCTACAAGCACCGCCATCAGCGGTTTCAATTCGGGCATGAGCGACCCAATTGGGAAGATTCGTCTGAAGTGTCAAATTGGCGACCTCCAATCCGAAGTCACCTGCTACGTCATAGATGCAGACACTTCTTACAACATCCTCTTGGGGCGTCCATGGATACACGATTATATGATCGTACCTTCCACGCTGCACCAATGCTTCAAATATGTTGACAAATACGGCTTCGTGAGGACGGAATTTACTGATATCGATCCCTTCAAAGGGGTCGAATCTTACTACTCAGACTCCTTCATGTACGAAAATTCGAAGAAGCATCTTGGTGAAGGAGATGTACAAGCTAGTACCGAGACAACCACAGGATCAGAAGAGCCTCTGACGATCCACCTCCAAGCTCGCAAACGTGGCAAGTCAGCACCCCTTACCGCCACTCTACGTAAAGACGCAATCAGCCTCTCGGCACAAGAAGAGCAGATGATAATCCGGCTGCCAAGGTCTGGCCAAGTGCCAAGATCCACAATGGAGCCGCTAACAATTAGGCTGCCGAGAGCCGGCCAGCCTCAAACGGAGAAGCTCAATCCCTCCGACAAGACAATGACGATACGCCTTCCCAAGAAGGGTCGTCACCCCGATGCAAGGCCTGGAACTTCTAGCGAACCAACCACTCCCCATCCAGCATCAAGTGCCAAGCTGGGGGTTGCTAGTCTGCCAACAACTCCACGTTCTGCTCCACCAGTTGAACCTCTGACGATCAGGCTGCCCAGGTCGTCCTCTCAGTCTTCGTTTATACAGGGGGTAGCTGAAGAGGAACCGGAGCTAGCCAAGTATGTGGCTGCCCGCACTAATGTCCCTCCGCAGATGATGTAATCTCCTAGAAAAGATACCTTACTTCATCAATAAAGGGCTATCTTTGAACTACCTCGAACTTAATAAGCTCTGTACGATGTATGCTATGGAACACGGTATAGGCACTCACCTCCACACATAGGTAACAAATGTGCACACCGCAATCCAACTTACTCCAGCAGAAGATGCTTACCGCATAATCGAGGGAGGGGACCACCCAATCATCTTCGGTCGGAAGGACGATCCTTATCCCTTCATCATAGAAGAAGTCGACCTTGGATCCGATGCCGGGAGACTGCCTCTGTATCTTTATAGCCCCCAATCTAAATATCTCATGCAAAAACAAGGGTATGATCTAGAGACTATGCCAGGCTTGAACTACGGCACGGGGCAACGATTACCTTTGAAGCCACCGGTCCCGGCAGGCAAACCATGGGACTACTATAGCAAGACTCGATGTGGATTAGGGTATGTAACACCCACGACGACCCCTGAAAGTTCAGATGAAGAATGTGACTGGCATTCACATTCGACCGGGTCACCAACTTCTGACTCTGATACCAGCATCGAAGATGTATTCATACAAGTCTTGTCAGTCAACATGGCATTCGCCGACGCTTATGAAGAAGACAAAGACATCCTCGAAATCCTCGAGCTAGAGCCGTGGACCCAGCAGCTGGATGCACAATGGGAAAAGCGATTCGAACAGAGAGAAACTTCCACTGAAGATGAGGTCATGCAAGTAGATCTCGGCAGCGAATCCTCCCCAAAGCCAATCTTCGTAAGTAAAAGCTTAACAGACGAAGAGCGAGAATCGCTGCTGGAACTTGTCAGAGAATATATTGATGTGTTCGCATGGAGTTATGAAGACATGCCGGGGTTAGATCCCGACATTGCTCTTCACAAACTCAACATTCGGCCAGATGCAAAGCCAGTCAAGCAGCAACAGCGACGCTTCTGCCCAGGCGTCATGGATGCGATCGAAGCCGAAGTCAACAAACTAATAGCCAGCAGTTTCATTCGTGAGCAACAACATCCGGATTGGGTCGCCAACATAGTTCCGGTCCTCAAAAAGAATGGGAAGATCCGAATCTGCATCGACTTTCGCAACCTGAACGAGGCATGTCCCAAAGATGAATTCCCCCTCTATATCACAGACATCATGATTGACAATACTTGCGGCTTCGAACGCATGTCATTCATGCATGGATTCTCGGGGTACAACCAAATCAAGATGTCTCCTGACGACGAAAAGCATACATCATTCCGAACACCAATTGGCACATACTGTTACACAGTCATGCCTTTCGATTTAAAGAATGCTGGTGCCACATATCAACGAGCCATGAGTATCATCTTCAGATAACATTTGCGCAAGACGGTGGAATGTTACGTTGATGATATCGCCGTCAAAAGTCGCCGTAAGGAAGACCATCTACAGGATTTGAGGACGGTATTCGATCTGATGCGAGCGCACAATTTGAAAATGAATCCCACAAAGTCCTTCCTGGACGTATCCAGCGGGAAGTTCTTGGGTTTCATCATCACCGCCCAGGATATTCATGTAGACCCTGAGAAGACGAAGGCAATTATGGAGATGGGTCCTCCGAAAAATCTTCGCGAACTCAGAGGCCTTCAAGGGAGGCTAGCTTACATCAGAAGATTCATCTCTAACCTCTCCGGGTGGTGCCGACCATTCACCCACCTCATGAAGAAAGGTGTTTCATTCGTATGGGATGAGGAATGTCAGCGTGCTTTCGACAGCATCAAAGGATATTTATCGAACCCTCCAGTCCTGGTGGCCCCGGTTGCTGGAAAACCATTCCTGCTCTACGTACGAGCAATGGAACATTCCCTTGGTGCTCTATTAGCACAAAATAACGATGCAGGCCATGAACAAGCCATATACTACCTCAGCCGAATGATGATTGGACCAGAGCACCGATACACCGCTGTAGAGAAGGAATGCCTTGCCCTGGTGTTCGCTATTCAGAAGACGCGGCACTATGTCACCGGACAAACAATACATGTGATCTCACGAGTCAACCCTCTCAAGGTCCTCATGACTAAACCAGGGGCACTCAGCACTCGCCTCGCTACATGGGCAATATTGTTGTCACCTTATCATATGATCTTCGTTCCGCAAAAAGCTGTCAAAGGTCAAGCCTTGGCGGACTTTTTGGCAGCCCACCCAGGTTCGGAGTCGTCTAGAATATATGAAGAAATTCCAGATGAGGTCGTCGACTCGAATGCAGCCTCTCACGATAACATATGGCGGATGTTCTTCGACGATGCTTCAAGAACAGGACCCAAGGGCAACATCATTGTCAGAGTCGGGGTGGTGCTGGTTTCTCCTTCCGGATTGGTAATTAACCGTGCTTACTCCCTCACGGAACCCTGCTCTAACAATGTGGCCGAGTACAACGCTCTGGTCATTGGCCTCCAACTTGTAAGGGAGCTGGGGGTAGAATATCTTGAAGCGTATGGTGATTCTCAGTTAATCGTCAATCAAATCCGGGGCTCATATGAAGTTCACCACGAAGACATGATCCCCTATCACCAAATAGCGACCGATATCATCTCGTCGTTCGAAGGGTTCTTCATCGAACATGTCCCCAGACTCCAAAATATCGAAGCAGATGCCTTAGTCGGCCTGGCCGCTTCCCTAGCAGTGCCAAATCATACTCATCAATCGGTAGATGTGATAGGCCACGAACTGGTCTGCCCCAAAAATAACATTCAATTCGTGGCGAGTTATTCCGTTCAGACGATCGATGATGTCCCAGATTGGAGACAACCATTCATTGACTTCGTCGTCTACGACATCTTGCCCGAGAACCCAAAGGAAGCCACCTCTATCAGACGACGTTCTCTCAGATTCTTCTACGATACAGAGACGAAAATGCTGTATCGGCGATCCTACGATGGATTATTGCTTCGGTGTCTGTCAAACGCAGAAGCCAAAGAAGCCGTACGAGAAGCGCATGATGGTGTCTGCGGGGCCCATCAGCCTGGTCCTAAATTGCAAGACTGTCTTTGCCGAATGAGCTACTACTGGCCCACGATGGTAGCGGATGCGATAGGCTATGCAAGAAGGTACAAGCCTGCCAAGTTCATACAGACTTTATTCACCAGCCATCCGAGTTTCTACATCCGACAGTGGCATCCCGGCCATTTGAAGCATGGGGGATGGATTGTAGAAGCATGGAAAATACTAAAGAAATTGACTCATGTGGCCAAGAAAGACCCATGCGGCTCAGAAAACGCATGCGGCTCAGGGAGTCATACGGCATAAGGAGCTATGCGGCCGGAGGCATTCCATGCGGCTCAGAAGACATATGGCATGACAGTGCTCCCCTCCGATCCATGCTGCATTAATTGCTTTGACGGCTGACCCCTCTGAAAAGTTGACAGACCTGACACCAAAGCAGGTAATTATGACTCTGTCATGATGATGAATCTCTAGGGAAGAGAAAGAAATCTCTGACACGATCCCCCGAGAGCAACAAAATGCCACGTGGCCCTGCCACGTGGGTGTGCTTATACGGCTCGAAGTGAAGACTTTCATGCGGTTCAGAGTGAAGCTGTCCCATGCGGCTCGAGTGGAATCATCCCTATGCGGCTCAAGAAGATCATGCCCATGCGGCTCAAGCAGACACACCATTATGCGGTTCATGCGGCTCATCATATGGTTCAGAAGTCTGAAGGAGGGGGCCACTGCCCAGACAGCCCTGACACGTGTCCCAAGTCTTATGCGGCCCAAAATTCATGCGGCCCAAATCTCATGCGGCCCAATCTTCATGCGGTTCCAGTCTCACCATTGGCTCTCAGGACACGTGTCCTCAGCCGATCAATCTCCCAGATTTATGGCAATCCAAGATCGGGTCGAATCCCAATGATCTGGGGCACGTGGCAGGAGAATAAATTTGATTTATTCGCAGATATTAGAGAATCATTATAAGGAAGATTTATGCCAATCAGCATTAATTGCTAATGGGAATTTGGTGTAATCTACCCTTAATGGTTCTGATTCATCACAATCAGAAACGAACGGCCTGGATTGATCAATCCCCAGGCCACCGCCATCTCCAAGAGCTAATCATTGGCAACCCTAGTGATCACATCCCACTATTATAAATAGCAAGGTGCCATTCCCTTGTAATATATAGAGAGATATACAAAAAAAACCAGAGAAGAATATGTATACACAGAGAGACTTCCCCCATAGTCAGAGAGAGAATATACACAGAGAGAGAGAAGCCAGGAGAGCAATCAGAGAGAGAGCAAGAAGGCATTTCTTTGTCAACGACCAAGCAGATCTTTCCCGAGTCAAGGCTGCGTACCGATCGTCCAAGAAGTAAGGCAGAGCGGCCGTCGCTTTCCCGAGCCTCTATCGTCACCCCCCAGAATCTAAAATAAACAATCGTACTTAGACTGCTGTACCTAGGTTTCGTCCCTAGGCTTTCTTTGTACGAGCGAGTTTGTATTGTGAGTCTAAGTTCAGTCCTCCGATAATTGTTCTGTACTTTTACAATCAATGGCAAACACGATGGCGACTCTGCTGGGGACTAACTTCTCCACGGCTGAGGAGTTGGTGACGCAATCAGACGCAGCCAAACTTGGCTCTATACAACAGAAGATGGTCGTACGCTTCGACCAACAGGCGTTCGAAGAGATGCTCTATGAAGGTAGCACTGGCCCGGTCCAGAAGCGCACCCGTACCATAAAGGCTCGCAAAGAGTGGAGGCCAAAATCATTTGCTCCTCCGCAAGCCCTTGATGGGGTGCTCTCTATTGCTCAAGATGGTGAGAAAGACTCCCCTGCGGCCCCACTTCAGACCGTAGACAATTCTGCTGTCCCCAAGTCTGGCAGGAGAAAACACTATGATGCTGGACTTGCAGGGGCAAAGAGGAACTCTACGCGATCCGAGCCGCAGAAGAGTATTAGTCGCAGGGAGAAAGCCCATGCGGCTACAACCGACGACCGCATAAAGAAAACTCATACGGCCACATCTGTCAGCCGCATAACTTATGCGGCTACAGTTGCCAACCGCACGGATGAGACTCATGCGGCTATTAAAGTCAATCGCTTGCAGAAAACTCATGCGGCCATAGATGCCAACCGTATGCGGTCAGCCTGCACGGTCGTGACTTCTAGCCGCATAAAGACTCATCCTACAACAAAAGACAGCCGCATACAGACAGCCTGCACGGTACCCAATGCTAGCCGCATAGCGTCCGTCCCATGCTTCTCTCGATCAGTCTTCGACCGGCTTTCATGCGGTCCTGACTCTGATCATTCTCTGGATGATAATCCAGACTCTGTGGTATTCAACTTAGACTCCTCCTATTACGCACCTACAAGTGCTAAAAGAAGGAAGTCTAGGGCAGCGTGGGCTCATCAAGTCTAGACGACTGCCCCAACCTCTGACTATCGGGGCGTCCTGCTGATTATCACGCGGGCCTCTGATGGGAAGTTGTATAAAACCACTCAAGTCCAGCCCCCGGCGGCAAACAGACAAAGTGGTTCCTCTGACCTGCGTGAGGTTATCCTCCACAAACGCAAGGAAAGAGAAAGAGCTTCGGGGTGTAAAGAGCCCTCACACGGACATCAATGCACCCAGATCATCGTCAACTGCTGTTGCAGCAACGCGGCGGTGACGGAAGACCGGCCATCCGTCTTCCAAAGACTATATCACCCGAGCTCAGAAGACAAGGCACCTCCTGTTGTCTCCTGCAAGTCCGCGCAGAAAGTTCTCGCCAAGGGAAGAGGGAAGAAAACGAGCATCTCCACCCCAAAGGTGTCAACTACTGCAGCTAAGAAACCGTCGTCTAAAGGGTTATCCTCCACTGGAGTATTTCAACACACCCGTTCGAAGACGAAAACTGCTGCAGTAGGAAGTTCGTCGTCTGCAACATTGGGGGTCGTCGGAACTGGGGGTAGCACTCCTCCAAACATCCACGACAATCCGACATTCCAGGAATACGGACTGGAGGAAGCAAATCCTCCGACGGATACAACAGATACCGACGTCCCCAAGGACATCCTAGACGAAGCAAGCTCCGAAGCTGGGGGTAGTGTTCCTTCCGAGTCCGAACCTGAAGAGAACATCCCCACATATCCTGATGATTTCTCGATGCACGGGTACGACTCGGAGGGTACATCCTCCACCACTCCTTTCGTCACTCCTCATGTGAAGACGGTGTTTATGACAGACAGCAATCAAGGCGATTCCGGTGATCGCTAGCGCATCGACACTTTGGAGGCCATATTGTACGCCTTGGTCAAGTCTGTAGACGAGATCAAAGCGGCGCTTCCTAATCTGCAGGGGGTGACACCTGGCCAGACAAGCACGGGTCCCGCAATCAACGTAGATTCAAATTCAGCAGCACCGAACCCGGGCAACAATCCTCCCGAGATAACGGCCCCTACCGCGACAGATGAGGCCCGAGAAGTAAGAAGAGAGGTTCAGGAGCTCCGAGCAATGTTCCATGCCCGAGAAAACTCTCAAGACCTCAGGATACGGCAACCATATCCTGCTGAATGGAGGGATGTTCCCTTTCTACCAAGATATAAGCCGTTCAATATCAACCCATATGATGGCAAGACTTCAGCAAGTCGGTACATCACTTACTTTGAGGTCACTACCGACCATCTGCCCCATGATGACGCTATCCTCACGCGGTTATTCATTGGGGCATTGGAAGGAGTCGTCTTCGTTTGGTACCGCAACCTGCCGAACAATTGCATCCATTCCTTCGCTGGCTTCAAACGCCTGTTCTTGGAGAGGTTCTATGAGGTAGGGCAGGACGTCACGATGTCTACCCTCATGGACGTCATTCAAGGAGAGAAAGAGCTGACGAGGAATTACATTGAGCGGTTTCGTCAAACCGTAACGAAGTTACCATCTGGCAACCCGGACTCCTCCTTGATCAAAATTTGCCAAAAGAGACTACTCCCAACAATCAGTCTCTGGATGGGCGAGAGTCAATTCAAGGACTGGAAGGCTTTTATCATTAGTGCTACAAGTGCCGAAGAACGATTAAAGAAGGCTCGCCAACTGGGATTACATATCTCAGAGGGAGAGAACAAGGGCAAGCGTCCCAGCACCACCAACGACAATGGGGGTAGCCCCTCCAACAACCGGGACAACAAAGGCAAGCAGGCTATGGTGGCCGATACAGCCCAGAAGCCTGAGTCGTAACCTGCGGACAAATAATGGCCTCAAATTACTTACTCTTTTGAAGACGGTCACGTCAAGCCTATCTTGGACATGCTCATACAAGGAGATAGGATTCAGCTTCCTCCACCAAGACGGGAGCCTCGGCCGGCTGATCTGGAGAACCCAAAGTTCTGCCATTACCACCGCTACGTCCACCATGCTACGCACGACTGCTACCAACGGAAATGATATATCCAAAACCTCATCGATTCGAACGCTCTGACCATCGATTTCGAGGAGGTAACCGTGGCAGCCAACATGGTGTCCGTACAATTCGGCAGCTTCCCTCCAACAGAGACCCAGGACGGGGTTATACCCATCCCTCTGGCAACGATGGAGATTGCTAATCTCCCGCCTGCTCAAGCTGCTGGTCTAGTACCCCTCACCACATCACGAGGGGAAATCATGTGGGTCCATCCGGACCTAGTCCACGAGGTAACTCAGTCCACTCCATCTTCTAAAAAGAAAAGTGGAAAATTCAGATCCTGCCGTACCACCTCAGCAGATGAAGAGGAAGTCACGGCCGTTGTTACTCGATCCGGAGCACAATCTCAACCTGTGGCTGAAAACTTGACTGATGATCATCCGCCCACTACCACGGATGCTCCGGGACCGGCTCAGCCTTCGACGACCGACAAGCCTAGGCCGAAGGAGACTCGCTTCGACAAATCCCTCCGAAAGAAAACATCTCAGGGGCTGGAGAGGCCCTACAACTTCGACATCTTGGCGCAATTGGCCAATACACCGGCCAAATTGTCCTTATATGAACTCCTGAGGCTCTCGAAGGATGTCCGCACAGCTTTGAGCGATGCACTTCAAAATGTCGATACGTACCTGGCTCAGGTCAACCTCACGGGAGAAAATCAGCCCGCAGACCTCCAAGACAATGTCTGTACGGGAGCAATGCCCAACATCGTCTTCACTCCACAAGACATGCTCATCAAGACTAATCTACACGATCGCCCATTATACTACACAGGCTACATCGGCGACATAAAGGTGGACCGGATGCACATTGACCCTGGGTCTTCCATAAGCATCATTCCAAAAGGACTATTGCATCATCTTCGCATCCCGATGTATCGCCTGACCCCTACAAACACCGCCATCAGCGGGTTCAATTCGGGCAGGAGCTACCCAATTGGGAAGATCCGTCTGAAATGTCAGATTGGCGATCTCCAATCAGAAGTCACTTGCTACGTCATAGATACCGACACTTCATACAACATCCTTTTGGGGCACCCTTGGATACACGATTACATAATCGTGCCTTCCACGCTACACTAATGCTTTAAATATGTCGACAAGCACGGCTTCGTGAGGACAGAATTTGCTGACATCGATCCCTTCAAAGGGGTCGAATCTTATTACTCGGACTCCTGCCTATACGAAAAGTCGAAGAGGCACCTTGAAGGAGGAAATAAACAAACTGATGTTGAAGCAACCACGGGATCAGAAGAACCTCTGACAATCCACCTCCAGGCTCGCAAACCAGGCAATTCTGCACCCCTTACGGCCACGCTGCGTAAGGACGCGATCAGCCTCTCGGCACAGGAAGAGCAGTTGAGAATTCGGCTGCCAAGGTCCGGCCAGGTACCGAGACCCACGACAGGGCCACTTACCATCAGATTGCCGAGAGTCGGTCAATCCCAAACAGAGAAGCTCAATCCCTCCGATAGACCTCTGACGATACGCCTGCCTAAGAAAGGTCGTCACCCCGATGCAAGGTCTGACACTTCAAGCGAACCAGCCACCCCTCGCTCCATATCAAGTGCCAGACTGGGGGTTGCTAGTCTACCGACAACCCCACGCTCCGCTCCGTCAGTTGAACCTCTGAAGATCAAGCTGACTAGGACGCCCTCTCAATCTTCATTCACACAGGGGGTAGCCGAAGAGGAACCAGAGCTAGCCAAGTATGTGGCTGCCCACACTGACGCTCCCTCCACAGATGATGTAATCCCTCTAGAAAAGATACCTTACTTCATCAATAAAGGATTATCTTTGAACTACACCGAGCTCAATAAGCTATGTACAATATATGCTATAGAACACGGTATAGGCACTCACCTACATACACAGGTGACAAATGTGTACACCGCTATCCAACTTACTCCAGTATAAGATGCTTACCGAATAATCGAGGGAGGGGACCACCCAATCATCTTCGGCCGGACGAACAACCCGCATCCCCTCGCCATGGAAGAAGTCGACTTCGGGTCAGATGCTGGAAGACTGCCTCTGTATCTCTATAGCCCTCAATCCAAATATCTCATGCAGAAACAGGGGTATGATCTAGAGACAACGCCAGGACTGAACTACGGCACTGGACGACGATTACCTTTGAAGACGCCAGCCCCGGCGGACAAACCACGGAACTACTATAACAAAACCCGATGTGGTTTAGGGTATGTAACGCCTACTACGACCCCTGAAAGCTCAGATGAAGAATGCGACTGGCAGTCACATTCAACCGGATCACCGACTTCCGACTCAGATACCAGCATCGGAGATGTGTTCAGACAAGTCATGTCAGTCAACATGGCATTCACCGACGCTTACGAGGAAGACGAAGACATCTCCAAAATCCTTGAGCTAGAGCCATGGACCCAGCAATTAGACGCACAATGGGAAAAGCGGTTCGAACTGAGAGAACCTCCTACTGAAGATGAGGTCATACAAGTGGATCTCGGCAGCGAATCTTCTCCAAAACTGATCTTTATCAGTAAAAGCCTAACTGACGAAGAACGAGAGTCGTTGTTAGAACTTGTCAGAGAATACATTGATGTGTTCGCCTGGAGCTATGAAGACATGTCGGGGTTAAATCCTGACATCGCTCTCCACAAACTCAATATACGGCCAGATGCAAAGCCAGTCAAGCAGCAACAACGACGCTTCCGCCCAGGCGTCATGGACGCGATCGAAGTCGAAGTCAACAAGCTAATAGCCAGCGGCTTCATTCGTGAAGAGCAACATCCTGATTGGGTCGCCAATATAGTACACGTCCTCAAGAAGAATGGGAAGATTCGAATCTGCATCGACTTCCGCAACCTGAACGAGGCATGCCCCAAAGATGAATTTCCCCTTCCTATCACAGACATCATGATCGACAATATATGTTTGAACGTATGTCATTCATGGATGGATTCTCGGGGTACAATCAAATCAAGATGTCTCCCGACGACGAAAAGCATACCTCATTCCGAACCCCGATTGGCACATACTGCTACACAGTCATGCCATTCGGTCTAAAGAATGCTGGCGCTACATATCAGCGAGCCAAGAGTATCATTTTCAGAGAACATTTGTGCAAGACAGTGGAATGCTATGTCGACGACATCGCCGTCAAGAGTCGCCGTAAGGAAGATTATCTGCAAGACCTGAGAACGGTGTTCAACTTAATGCGAGCCCACAATCTGAAGATGAACCCTACAAAATCATTCTTGGGCGTATCCAGCGGGAAGTTCTTGGGCTTTATCATCACTGTACGGGGTATCCATGTAGACCTCGAGAAAACGAGGGCAATTATGGAGATGGGTCCCCCGAGAAATCTCCGTGAACTTAGAGGCCTCCAAGGGAGGCTAGCTTATATCAGGAGGTTCATTTCCAACCTCTCCGGGCGATGCCGACCGTTCACCCACCTCATGAAAAAGGGAGTCTCATTCGTATGGGACGAGGAATGCCAGCGCGCTTTCGATGACATCAAAGAATATTTATCAAATCCTCCAGTCCTGGTGGCCCCGATCCCTGGAAAACCATTCCTGCTCTATGTACGAGCAATGGAACACTCCCTCGGTGCCCTGCTGGCACAAAATAATGACGCAGGCCACGAGCAGGCCATTTACTATCTCAGCCGAATGATGGGCGGGCCCGAACACCGATACACCGCTGTGGAGAAAGAATGCCTCGTCCTGGTATTCGCCATTCAAAAGACGCGACACTATGTCACGGGGCAAACCATACATGTGATCTCACGAATCAACCCTCTCAGGGTCCTCATGACCAAACCAGGGGCACTCAGCTCCCGCCTCGCTATATGGGCGATATTGCTGTCCCCCTATCATATGATCTTCGTCCCGCAGAAGGCTGTCAAAGGTCAAGCCCTGGCAGACTTTTTGGCGGCCCATCCAGGATCGAAATCATCCAGAATATACGAAGAAATCCCAGATGAGGTCGCCGATTCAAATACAACCACCCACGATAACATATGGCGGATGTTCTTCGATGGCGCTTCAAGAACCGGACCCAAGGGAAACATCGTCGTCGGAGTCAGAGTAGTATTGGTCTCTCCTACCGGGCTAGTGATCAATCGTGCCTACTCTCTCACGGAACCCTGCTCTAACAATATGGCCGAGTACAACGCTTTGGTCATTGGCCTCCAACTCGCAAGAGAACTGGAGGTAGAATACCTTGAAGCATACGGCGATTCGCAATTAATCGTCAACCAGATTCGGGGGACGTACGAAGTCCGCCATGAAGACATGATCTCCTACCACCAAATAGCGATCAACATTATCTCATCATTCGAGGGATTCTTCAGCGAACACGTCCCCAGACTCCAAAATATCGAAGCTGATGCCCTAACAGGCCTGGCTGCTTCCCTAGCAGTGCCAAACCACTCTCATCATTCGGTCGATGTAATCGGCCATGAGCTGGTCTGCCCCAAGAATAACGTTCAAGCCATGGCGAGTTATTCTGCTCAGATGATCGACGAAGCGCCAGATTGGAGACAACCATTCATAGACTTCGTGGTCTACGACATCCTGCCCGAGAACCCGAAGGAGGCTACTTCTATCAGACGGCGTTCTCTCAGATTCTTCTACGATACAGAGACGAAAATGCAGTATCGCCGCTCCTACGACGGATTACTACTTCGGTGCTTGCGAATGCAGAAGCCAAAGAAGCCGTACGAGAGGCTCATGACGGTGTCTGCGGGGCCCATCAGCCAGGCCCTAAGCTGCAAGACCGCCTTCGCCGGATGGGCTACTACTGGCCCACGATGGTGGCTGATGCAATAGATTATGCCCGAAAATGCAAGGCCTGCCAAGTCCATGCAGACTTCATTCACCAACCATCCGAATTTCTACATCCGACAGTGGCGTCCTGGCCATTCGAAGCATGGGGAATAGATATCATTGGTCCAATCACCCCACCTTCCTCCCGAGGACATCGCTTCATACTTGCGATCACTGATTACTTCTCAAAGTGGGCAGAAGCTGTCCCACTCGCCGAAGTCAAGACTTCGAACGTAATCAGCTTCCTGAAGCACCACGTCATCTACCGCTTTGGACTGCTCCGAAGGATCATCCATGATAATGGTTCGCAGTTTATAAGCCACGCATTCTACCGATTCTGCGACAAACACCGCATTCAGAATATCGCTTCGACACCATACAACCCGGCAGCAAGCGGGTTAGCAGAGGCATTCAACAAAATAATCATCAAACTCCTCAAGAAATTTGTCTCCTCCAACAAACGCGACTGGAACGAGAAGCTCGGCGAGTGCTTATGGGCTTATCGTACCACGGTTCGAACAGCCACCGGGAATACACCATTCTCTCTGGTGTACGGGAGTGAGGTAGTTCTCCCATTAGAGACTCAGATTTCCTCACTCCGAGTCGCCCTCACTTATCAATTGACAACGGTTGATAACTACCGACGTCGACTACAAGAGTTAGAGGTCTTAGATGAAAAACGCCTCCTAGCTCAGCAAAGGATCGAATTATACCAAGCACGCATCTCAGGAGCCTTCAACAAAAAGGTCAAAGTCAGAACATTCCAAGTGGGCGATCTTGTTTTGGCAGTCAGGAGGCCAATGGTCATGACTCACAAGACCACCGGCAAGTTCCAGCCAAAATGGGAAGGCCCATTTATCACCGAGGCCGTGTTCTCCAATGGTGCTTACCGCCTCGCCAAGCAGAACGGAGACTTGCTCATGTTGCCCGTCAACGGCAAGTTCCTGAAGAAATACTATGTTTAAACAACATTTTCCAGAGTTTCGAGTTATGTGCCCGCTGGTACCACTGAACTCAACCCCCTAATTTTCCAACTCCCTCTTGTACCGCTGAACTCATATCCCAAATTCCCAAGTCATGTACCTGCTGGTACCTCTGAACTTACACTTTGATTCCAACATTCATCGATTGTCGAGTTATGTGCCCATCGGTACCCCTGAACTTACATCCCGGTCACTCTTTTGAAAGAAAGTCATGTATAATCATACCGCTGAACTTTCTTCCTACAAGAGATCCTCCCTCATGATCTAATACCTGTACTCCCAGTGCACAACAAAGGTAACGGATCCACAAATTTCCAAGACGACCATGTCCTCATCACCTCTGAGTCGTCCTATTTCTGCCAAAAACAAATCACCCCTACATAGAATTTCCATGTCCTCATTACCTCTGAGTTATTCTACGTACCCCCCTTCATTGAGCCCACTCCTGTCATGTCCTCATTACCTCTGAATAGGAAGGCTCTGTCGAAGAAACCTTCATACTTGCCATGTCCTCATTACCTCTGAGTAAGTATGATGATCCCCTTTCGACCAACTACCTGTACCCACAACCGGAGTACGCCAAGTGTAATGGGTCCACAAATGTCCTCTGTTGACCACAAATGTCCTCTGTTGACCACAAATGTCCTCTGTTGACCACCAATACCCTCCGTCGAGTTCGCTCCTGCCATGTACTCATTACCTCTGAGTAGGAAGACTCTACGTTCAAAAAACTTTCCTACTTACCATGTCCTCGTTACCTCTGAGCAAGTATGTCAGTTCTCTTTCATCCTATTACCCGTATCCTAAACCAGGGTATGCCAAGGGTAATAGGCCCACAAATATCCTCAGCTAAATTTCTTAACACAAACCTATCACCTCATCATGCCCCAGGAGCCCAGCTGCTCTACGGCAATTCTTTTCTCAATACCAAGAGCACCCATGACCACTTTGCTATGGCTGCTTCAGGCATCCTGACCGAAACTTGTTATCTCTACCTAAAACCAAGGTACGCCATGGGTAACAGGTCCACAAATATATCCCCTATGCGGGGGAGAACATCATCACAATATCACAGGCACAGCAAGCAATACAAATGAAGGGTAGAATTGAAAGTACTCTTTATTTGAAGGAAGAAAAAAAAAAGCATTACATATTTCGGGACTACGTCCCTTTCAAAAAAAAAAGAGAAGAGAAAGAAAAAGAAGGGAAAAGAAAAGGCCGACTACATTTCAGTGTTACTCAATTCTAGGAGGCGGTCTCTCACTGAGGTGGTCTCCCGCTCAATCCGTTGTCGAGCGCGACGCTCGGCCTCCTGGAGTAACCGCTCCTCATTGTCCAAATCCAGGAGCGCCTGACAGTCATTTTCCAATTTCTTCAAGACAGCCTCCAGGTCAGTCGAAGCTTGAGTAACCCTGTCAGCTTCCTGAACAATTAGCCCCCTGTCATTGCGGGCAGTCTTGAGTTCAGACTCCAGGAAAGTTAACTTCTTCTAAAGCGCAAGGATCTGCTCCCGCGTCTCGGTAATCTCACGAGAGACAGACTCCTCCCGAGCCACAACGTTTTCGGTCGCATAACTCAATTGATCATACCGATCAGCTAAGTCGCTGAGATCCTTCAGTGCGGTCGGTCTGGTCTTATCTCGAGCCGCTCTGGTCCTCTCTATAACAGCAATAAGGGAATTCCGCTCCTCGTTTATAACAGCAGGCAGATTAGCCTGCCGCAATACTCGAAGCTCGGACACCAGCTGATCAGCCTCCAGCAATTTCGCCTCCAGAAGCGAAGTCATTCCTGCATCATCAGAAAGATCCCTAAGGATGTTTATTTGACCATGGGCGCATCTTCGGGCCAAGGTAAAAGAGGTCCCTCTTTCTACAGCGGCCTCGATTCCCCTCTTCAAATGACGATGGAAACTGGCAACCACGTCCTGCAACACGTCGTTCAAAACTTCAGCAGAGGAGGGCGTCAGGGGAAGCCGGAGCGGCAACGTCGGAGGAGTAACGCTAGAGCTCGCCACCAAGGGAGCGGAGTCCGAGCAGAACGATGCATGAATAGCGGCCAACTCGTCTTCCGCCGCCCGGAGAGCTTGGATGCTCGGCAGGGAAGAAAGGTCGATTCTCGAAGCCATTGGAGCAGAGGATGATGCAAGGACCATTGTTCCCTACCCCGACTGCCCCGAGAACTGGCCCATTAAACTCGGGCCCCCAGAAGGCCCATCAAGACGAGTCGGGCAGTGAGAAAGTGTACCCCTTTCTACCGATGCCCCTTCGGTTGGGGTTGTCTCGACGACGTCCATCCTCGACACTGAAGGGGCAGGACCTGAATGTCCAGAATAACAGTCAATCGACGTAACCTGAAGGACATGATGATAGAGCAGATAGGCTTTCTCACGGGTTAAGATTCGGCTAATCTTACCAGGGGAGGGGCATGAAGGTCGCGGCTCATCCACAACTGGCATGGTCCCCCCACCCGCGATCCCCGAGTTAAACTCAGTCACGTCCCCTGACCCCGTCACCTTGAAGGGGGATACAGATTGATCTGCGTCCTCTTGAATAGGAACAGGCTCATAGGAGTCCCCGTCATCCTGGGTCACCGCCTCGACATCCTGAAACTCTTCTTCTTCCTCCGACACCTAAAAGAGGGAACGAAGACAATCAGGATTGAAACTCAAAGGAAAGAAGGAAGAAGGGATCGAGAGCAGTTTTGTTACCTCTGACGCGGGGTTGACTTCTTCTCCACTCTCTTTTGTGGCTGGCGGACGGTGCCTAGTCGTAACCAGCTTCCGGGATCGAGAAACACTGCCTACAGGAGGAACCTGCCTGCTACGTTTCGGGATAGGACCAGGCGCAACAAGAGACTGATCCCTCAGCATCTCATCTGACAAAATATGCAACTGACCCACCTCTGCGTCTACCACTGGAAGGATAGAGTCATCTTCATTATGCTCGTTGCCTTCATCACCTTCAGCAGCGGAATCCAAATCTGGCACTTCGGCTCTAGTCTTTCTTTTCTTGGCCCCTTGAGAGCCTTCCTCCAGACAGGTGCCAGCAATAAAACTGGTACGTGGGTTAAAACCGACCGGGGGCTTGTTCGCCATGACATGATACAGAGCCGCCATATACAAGATCTCCACTGACTCCTTAATAGCAGGGACCGAGAAAATGGTGCGAGTATGGAACGAATCATAATATTGTCAAGCTCTGATACCATCAAGAAGACTTCCCTCATAACCCAGACAAGAGCTAGGGCTGTCTAAACAAAGTTGGTTGTACCCAAACTGCCAGGCAAACCTGCTAGGCAGATACGGCTCCAGAAAAACAGCATTACGGTTACGGTACACCAGATGTGAGGGACGGATGTTACGCAACCATAAGAGCATCTGGCCATCCAGAAGTTGAGGAGGCGCAATACCATCTATATGCACAGTCTCTATGTCCCTGGCAGAAAAGCGAGGGACGGATACGAAAATATGATACTTATCTGCCCTTGCCAAGACCATCCGACAAACTCGCATGGCCTCACATTCCCAAGGCTCATCACGGTAACGGAAGATAAGGGCGTCATCATCAGTCGTACCGCCCTCAGAGCCCGACCTCATCAAAGATGGATAATGTATCAGCAGCCACCCCATCAAATAATGATAAGGTAACTCAGTTCGTTCAAAATCCTTGGTCACATCGCGGGCAATGACTTTGGACGTGAAGGTACGAAGGCCACGGTGTATGCTACACACCATAGTCGGAAGGAGAGCTAGCCTGATTCGCAAGACTAATTTCACAGCCGGAAGGATGAAGTTACAACTAATTCTCTCAATAGAACCGGTTCCTCCCGAGACTACACAATTTCGTAGCCAGATCATCAAAAATCCTGCCAGAAGCGCTTTCTCAGACAGCTCTTGAGTATCCTGGTAAAAGTAATCGAAAGTGTCGATTTGGCTCCCGAATCTGCCACTAGTAGATGACACCAATTCTTTGACCGCCTCCCGAGACCTAGGGCGACGAGAGGTAACCAGACCTGAGGCATCTGCTGAGAAGAGATAATGTACCCAATCCTTGGTGTAGGGAGCATTCCCTTCCAGGTTATCCTTGCGGGTTATCTGATGGCATGTGTTATAATGAACAATATCTCCTGGTAAAGGGCCGCAAAGCCAGGATACCGTCGTTCCAAATCTTCGAGTTCCTCATTAGTGGGAGTATATGCTTCAAACGCTTCGTCCCCCCAAGGAAGCTTGGAGACCGCATGCATTTCATGGAGCGTAAGTCCCATCTCCCCTACAGGTGTGTAAAAGGTCCCTGTACGACAATTATACATTTCCAGCAGGGACATGAATAGCTTCTTGTTTATGAACAAGCCATGACTGGTACCTCGAATAGCATGGTACAGGCCAATCTCGCACAAAAAAGCCTCATACTTCTGCAGGATCCAGGTAGATAAATTGATCCAGGAGGGAATAGGGTGTATCCAACCAGGAAACGTCAACCGACCAACGGGATAGGAGCCTTTCCAGGCAAGTCGATTTATAAAAGTATCGGCGGTAGAAAACATGAAGTTAGGACCTGCCACATTCAGGAAAGAACCTGGGACCAACCCTGTCACAGAACAACTGGTATGCACCTTGCCAGCAACCACGGACTTCAGATGGTTATTATAACGGATGTTCCCCACTAACATCCTACTCCTGGTAGGGGTTAGAGTCCCCTCCATCTTCCGGTCCAAAGGGAGCATATTGAACCAAGATAATGGAAAGTGTCGCTCCATCTGAGGGATGCGGATCGCCATCCCGTTAGAAACAAAATTCTAATCCTCCGACACCTCCAGAACATGATCATTCTCCACGGTCAAGGCGTCTCCAAAAAAGAACGCAGGCTTCAAAAACTCTTCTTCGAATTTCCCGGAGTTCATCATAGCATTAAGGAAATGGAAAGGCTGATTCTTGATGGCATTCAATCTGGCCATAGGCTCATCGCTCGGAAACTGATCCGCCACGTGCTGAACAATATGGTCGTACCTATAGCCGAGAGCAGCTTGAGCGCTACCCACCAAGAGTTCTCCGGCGGCGTTAACCGGCAAATTCACTGAAGAACAGACAAAGAAAAAATAAGTTAAACAGAGAATAAAAAAGAGCTGATTAGGTGTTTTCAAACCACATGCGGCTCAAGAAAATATCCATGCCCCCTATGAAGTTCTCAGAAGTCTTATGCGGCTCCAAAAAGCCCCATGCGGCTCCAGTTCAGAAGACCGCTTATGCGGCTCCGCACAATAAAAGTCTATGCGCCACCTATGCGGTTTCACTAATAAGGCGCACATACAGACACAATGGTTTTTCTTATGCGGTTCGCAGCTCAGCCGTAGGGCGAACATACGATTTACAAAGGCTCGTGCATAAAGTATGCGACGTAGCCATGGCGGTTGGGGTTCCTTAATTCATACATTGTCCTTACCAACAATGGGGGAATGGACGTCAGGATGAACAGCAGGCACGACGACGGGCGGGGCAGCAACCGCACCCAAGGTGGAAGTGGAGGCCGCCTTCTTGCCCTTCACTGCCACGATCTTCTTGGGAGCCATCAATTATCGAAGAAAAGAAAGGCAAGCGAAATAAGAGAAGAAAGAAAATAAAGAAGTCTTCTCTCTCTTCAAACCCCTCCTATTTATAGGAGGAGGGGAGAAGGCGGACACGTGGGCCAATGACCGACTCTTGAAGAGCAAAACCGACTCCTTGGGTTTCGTCTCCAAGATTCACCCAAGGCTTCAAATCCAAAAAGATTTAATGAACTGACCCTTGAGATTCCCCCTACAAAGACGGCGCTGAAGCAACTTGGAGATAAATAAAGACCCGCACACGTGGACTGGACCATCTATGCGGCTAACACACCCCCTGCGGCTGAAACAGTCATACGAATAACACATCCAAGCAGCCAGGACATCTATGCGGTCGGGATTGCATATGTGGCTAATACGGCCATGCTTCTTGTTCAAAGTATTTCAATTTTACAAATAGAAAACTTTGAAGGGGGTCCTGTAGAAGCATGGAAAATACTAAAAAAATTGACTCATGCGACCAAGAAAGACCCATGCGGCTCAGAAAATGCATGCGGCTCAGGGAGTCATACGACATAAGGAGCTATGCGGTCGGAGGCATTCCATACGGCTCAGAAGACATGTGGCGTGACAGTGCTCCCCTCCGATCCATGCTGCATTAATTGCTTTGACGGCTAACCCCTCTGAAAAATTGACAGACCTGACACCAAAGCAGGTAATTATGACTCTGTCATGATGATGAATCTCTAGGGAAGAGAAAGAAATCTCTGACACGATCCCCCGAGAGCAACAAAATGCCACGTGGCCCTGCAACGTGGGTGTGCTTATGCGGCTCAAAGTGAAGACTTCCCATGCGGTTCAGAGTGAAGCTGTCCTATACGGCTCGAGTGGAATCATCCCTATGCGGCTCAAGAAGATCATGCCCATGCGGCTCAAGCAGACACACCATTATGCGGTTCATGCGGCTCATCATATGGTTCAGAAGTCTGAAGGAGGGGGCCACTGTCCAGACAGCCCTGACACGTGTCCCAAGTCTTATGCGGCCCAAAATTCATGTGGCCCAAATCTCATACGGCCCAATCTGCATGCAGTTCCAGTCTCACCATTGGCTCTCAGGACACGTGTCCTCAGCCGATCAATCTCCCAAATTTATGGCAATCCAAGATCGGGTCGAATCCCAATGATCTGGGACACGTGGCAGGAGAATAAATTTGATTTATTTGCAGATATTAGAGAATCATTATAAGGAAGATTTATGCCAATCAGCATTAATTGCTAATGGGGATTTGGTGTAATCTACCCTTAATGGTTCTGATTCGTCACAATCAGAAATGAACGGCCTGGATTGATCAATCTCCAGGCCGCCGCCATCTCCAAGAGCTAATCATTGGCAACCCTAGTGATCACATCCCACTATTATAAATAGCAAGGTGCCATTCCCTTGTAATATATAGAGAGATATACAAAAAAAACCAGAGAAAAATACGTATACACAGAGAGACTTCCCCCATAGTCAGAGAGAGAGAAGCCAGGAGAGCAATCAGAGAGAGAGCAAGAAGGCATTTCTTCGTCAACGACCAAGCAGATCTTCTCCGAGTCAAGGCTGCGTACCGATCGTCCAAGGAGTAAGGCAGAGCGGCCGTCGCTTTCCCGAGCCTCTATCGTCACCCCCCAGAATCTAAAATAAACAATCGTACTTAGACTGCTGTACCTAGGTTTTCGTCCCTAGGCTTTCTTTGTACGAGCGAGTTTGTATTGTGAGTCTAAGTTCAGTCCTCCGATAATTGTTTTGTACTTTTACAATTAATGGCAAACACGATGGCGACTCTGCTGGGGAGCGTATCCAGCGGGAAGTTGCAGAAGTTCCACTTGCAGAAGTTAAAACTTCGAACGTGATCAGCTTCCTCAAGCGTCACGTCATCTATCGCTTTGGACTGTCCCGAAGGATCATCCACGATAATGGTCTGCAGTTTGTAAGCCATGCCTTCTATCGATTCTGCGATAAGCACCGCATCCAGAATTTTGCTTCGACACCATACAACCTAGCAGCAAATGGGTTGGCAGAGACATTCAACAAAACAATCATCAAACTCCTCCAAAAATTTGTCTCTTCCAACAAATACGACTGGAACGAGAAGCTCGATGAATGTTTATGGGCGTACCGTACTACAGTCCGAACAGCTACCGGGAATACACTATTCTCCCTGGTGTACGGGAGTGAGGCAGTTCTCCCATTAGAGACTCAAATACCCTCACTCTGCGTCACCCTCACTTATCAATTGACGACGAATGATAACTACCGACGCCGACTACAGGAGTTGGAGGCCCTAGATGAAAAGCACCTCCTAGCTCAGCAAAGGATCGAACTATACCAAGCACGCATCTCCGGAGCCTTCAACAAGAAGGTCAAGATCAGAATATTCCAGGTGGGCGATCTCGTTCTGGCAGTTCGGAGACCGATGATCATGACTCACAAGACCGCCGGTAAGTTCCAGCCAAAATGGGAAGGCCCATTTATCATTGAGGCCGTATTCTCCAACGGAGCCTACCGCCTCGCAAAACAGAATGGGGATTTGCTCATGTTGCCCGTCAACGGCAAGTTCCTGAAGAAATACTATGTCTAAACGACATTCTTCAGATCATTGATTTATGTGCCCGCTGGTACCGCTGAACTAACATCCATGATTTTCTAGATTTTTGAGTCATATACCCTCTCGTACCGCTGAACTCACCCTTACAACTTTCCTAGATCATTGAGTCACGTATCCACTGGTACCGCTGAACTCACACTCACCATTCTCTAGATTCTCGAGTCATGTACCCTCTCGTACCGCTGAACTCACATCCACAACATCCCAGATTATCGAGTCATGTGCCCGCTGATGCCACTGAACTCACACTTTCACAATATCGAGTCATGTACCCGCTGGGGCCTCTGAACTCACATTCCGGTCACTCTTTTAGATAGTAAGTCATGTATGATCATACCTTTGAACTTTCTTCCTATAAGAGATCCTCCCTCATGATCCACTACCCGCACTCCCAGTGCACAAAAAGGGTAACAGGTCCACAAACTTCCAAAAGGACCATGTCGATGTTACCTATGAGTCGTCTCACTTTCGCCAAAAACAAATCACCCCCTACATAGAACTTCCATGTCCTCATTACCTCTGAGTCGTTCTATGTACCCCCTCTTCATTGAGCCCACTCCTGCCATGTCCTCATTACCACTGAGTGGGAAGGCTCCGTAGAAGAAACCTTTATACTTTCCATGTCCTCATTACCTCTGAGTAAGTATGTTCGTTCCCTTTAACTTGTTGCCCGTATCCAAAACCAGGGTACGTTAGGGGCAATGGGTCCATGCAAAATGTCCCAATAAGATGATTATTACACAGCAAAAGAGTGAAGCAAATATATTCCATTCATTCATGGGTTACATCCACGCGGTTACAGGAAAGTCCTTCATGCAGACAAGAAGAAAGGCAAAATAAAGCAAAGACTACAGATAGACATTTACAAGAAACTTCAAAACCCTAGTTGCAGAAGTGCGTATACAACTCCCTCAACCACCTTACATATGAAGGATGCAATTGAGGAAGATCCTCGTCTAGAATAGGAGAATCAGAATTCCCAGTGCTGCCACCCTCAACAGTCTCGATAGTGGGGAGGATGTCGTCCCTCTCAGGCGTCGATTCTTCTTTCATCGCCTCCTCCTTAACAGAGGAAGGCCCCTGATTGATGCCAGGGAGCGGCTCCTCTACCACTGCAATCTCAGCATTCGGTAGAGACACTACAAGAACAAAAAAGACAAAAAAAAGTGATGATGAATGATGAAAACAGTCAGAAGATATTCAGAGATGTTCATACGGCCCGTTTTAGACAACTTTTATGCGGCTCAGACATGGAATATATTCCATACGGCTTATGGGACGTGTATACGGACCATGTAATTTGAAAAGCTCGTATCAAATGATTATGCATGAAGCAATGCAGCGGAGCAGCATCTGTTAGGGTTTCAAAGTACCCAATCTTCCACACAGTCCTTACCTTCGACGACAACATGAACGTCAAGACGAACGGGGGGGTGCAGCAGTTGAAGACGAAGCTGACTTCCTACTCTTCGCCACAGCCTTCTTCACTGCCTTGGAAGTCCTAGGTGCCATCGTTGTCTGTCGGTCAGAAGAAGAAAACAAGACAAAAATCTTAATCAAGAAGAGTCTAAGAGAGAAATCCCCCAAATACCCTTCTACTTATAGAGAAAGGAGGACCACAGACCGACGCCTCGTACAAAGTAGTCGACTCTTCGGCTACCGATACAGACTAGCTAATTAAAGAGCAGAAACTCTTGGGATCCTGCCCCAAAAAGTTTTGTATGCATGGAAATGATGACGTGGCCGAGAGTCCCCTGCGGCTAAGACATCCATGCGGCTGAACAGTCCCCTGCGGCTAAGCCATCAATGCGGCTGAACAGTCCCCTGCGGCTAAACCACCCATGCGGCTGAACAGTCCCCTACGACTGAACAATCTATGCGGCCAAGATATCCATGCGGTCAGGGTTTCATATGTGGCCAGAAGAATATACAGCCATGCTTCTTATTCAAAGTATTTCAATTTTACAAATTAAAAACTTTGAAGGGGGTCTTGTAGAAGCATAGAAAATACTAAAGAAAGATCCATGCGGCCAGGAAATCCCATGCGGCTCATAAAGCCCATGCGGCTCAGAGGTTCATGCGACATAAGGGACTATGCGGCCCAAGACATCCCATGTGGCTCAGAAGACACGTGGCGCAACAGTGCTCCCCTCCGCCCTATGTCGCATTATTTACTTTGGTGGCTGACAACTCTGAAAAAGGTGACGGCCCTGACACAAGAGAGGCAATTATGGCTCTGTCATAATAACAGACCCCTAGGGAAGAGAAAGAGATCTCTGACACAATTCCCCAAAATCCATAAAAATGCCACGTGGCCTTGCCACGTGGACGCTCGTATGCGGCTCGAGCGAAGACTTCCCATGCGATTCAGAATGAAGCCGTCCTATGCGGCTCAGGCCGAAACAGTCTCATGCGGCTCAAGCGGAGGCCTTCCCATGCTGCTCAAGAGGACCATTTCCATGCGGCTCAGGCAGATGCATTCCTATGCGGCTCGTAATGATCATCTCCATATGGTTCAAAGGTTCGAAGGGGAGGCCACTACCCAAGCAGCCCTGACACGTGGCCCAAACCTGAGGCGGCCTAAATCTTGTGCGGCTCAATCTTCATGCGGTTCGGATTCCCCCAGTGACTCCTAGGATACGTGTCCTAAGCCGATCAATTGCCCAAATTTATTGCAATCAGAGATTGGGTCAAATCCCAATAATCTGAGACACGTGGCAGGAGAATAAATCAAATTTATTTGCAGACATCAGAAGATCATTACGAGGAAGATTTATTCCAATCAGCATTAATTGCTGATGAGATTTGGTATAATCTACACTTAAAGGTCCAGATTCATCACACTCAAAACTAATGGCCTAGATTGACCAATCCGCAGGCCGCCGCCATCTCCAGGAAGCAATCATTTGCAACCCTAATGATCACACCCCATTCCTATAAATAGCAAGGTGCCATTCCCTTACAAGATAGACATTCCCTGGAAATATACACAACGGAGAGAGTGTGACCAGAGAGACCCCTTTTCGAGATCAGAGAGCACTAGAAGACTTGGGGAAAAAAAGTAGAGAGGGAGCAAAGAGAGCATTTCTTCAACGCCGAGCAAATCTTCTGGAGCCAAGACTGTATACCGATCATCCAAGGAGTAAGGCAGGGCTGCCGTCGCCTTCCCGAGCCTCTATCGTCACCCTCCAGAATCTAAAATAAACAATTGTACTTAGTCTGTTGTACCTAGGCTTTCGTCCCTAGGCTTTCTTTGTACAAGCGAGTTTGTATTGTGAGTCTAAGTTCAGTCCTCCCATAAAACTGTTCTGTACTTTTACAATCAATGGCAAACAATGACATTTTATTGGGAGCGCTCCTACTAACATATTGTCTAATCAAAACCGGTGCATGATGGTCTGATCAACCTAGTGCACTTTGGTTCGCTTTTATCTATCGTTCTACGTGGATATGGACATAGCTAAACTTGCCCTCTAGAGTCCCATCTGCGACAACCTTGGCAATTCATTTTGAATTACTCACCCGTCTTTGGACCACATATTGGTATTCGAAAACAACTTCTTTGGACTCATATTGGTTTTCGTCTTTCACCTATTTAGATGAAGACTAGTACTTGATAGATAGACCCAAAGTATCACCTTTAGTTGTCCCAACATCTATTGCCAAGATAGTTAGCCATAGACCAACCAAGGTGACTATATCCTCGCTTTGAACCACTCGTCGATTCCATATCTATTATCGCAACCTTATATGAAACTTGAAAATGATTCAAATCATCCTTTCATTCGCGCCCTCAACCTAGATATTTACCATGCAACCTTCTCCGAAGAACCATCTCTCCCAAGCCCCTAAGTTATTCCCATGATCTACTCCCTTCGTATTATCATGATTTTACTGCCTTGACTAGCTACCCTCATTCAATTCCATATCTACAATTTTTTTCATTATAAAAATCACGATTTTCTAATGCATGGTTGCATTGAACGTCGTTTCTTTGCCTCGTCTAGTGACTTGATCGTATTCATTACCGATATAAACATGTGATCTTCTCAACCCCCCCCCCCCACTAATACTTAATTTCGAGGAAGAAATTCTTGTAAGTTGGCTAGGATGTAAAACCCCTAATTTTTTTTGCCATTTTTTATTTTATTTTATAAATTTGGTTTTTATATTAATTGCGTATTGTACGTCGTGCGCCAATTTGCGTTATCCACTCATCGAGTGTGAATGTGTGTAAGGTACACATTTTTAGAAAAATGGTTTTTGATTATAAATTTTATTTATGTAGGATAGTTTTCAAAATAATATATGATAAGTATTTTTAATTACTTAAAGTTGTAAAAAATTGCGCGTCAAGATTTCCAAAATACTATTCTATTTTATTTTACAAATATATGTAGTAGATTAGAAAACTATTATTTTATGGATACTATATATATATGCGAGAGACATGAAATTTATTTCATATCTACTTTGAATTTTTGAAGCACTAATTGTTTTATTCAATTATCAAAAAGGTATTTTCAAATAATTAAATAATTATTGTAATTTTTGAAATTATTATAAGTATTTTTTTAGAAAATATATTTTGATATTATTGTGGCAATTTAAATCTTGATTTGATTTTATAGATTTATTTAAATAGTTTAATTAATATCTAAATTTAAAATTTGATTTATCTTATATGAATATGAACTAAAGGATGGAATGTAATTATATTCAAATAGATTTGGATTTGGATTTGAAATTATTGAATTGACTTAAATTAGAGGTGGAAATTATCTAACGGGAATTTAAACAAATCAAATCCTTATCCAACCAGGAGAACCACCTCCTATATAAGGAGAGGCTCCATATTCTCTTCTCCCACAATTCCACCAAACCAATCCCACCACCATGTCTGTGCATCGTGTCCATGTTTCCATCTTTTTCACTATTTCCTTCATTACATTTACATTGTCACCTTCTTCGTGTCCACACACGGACACATGTCATCATCCTTCCCCGACACCAAGTCTTAAACTTAAAACCCAACTCTAGAGAACCCACAACAACATCCAATCCCCGTTGCCGCCTCTTCCCCGACGACCACCACCGGAGAAACCTGCTGATCGCCATCATCACCCCTACTAGAACCCGACACCATCACAAGTAATAACCCCGCACCACCACCACTGCCACCCCGGTGCGCCGCTCCGCCCGTTGCCCTGACACAACCACCCTTACCACCGATAGCCACCCCGACATTGCCCGCACCCGCTGTCAATACTGTTGTCGACACCGACCAAACATCCAACACCACCCTTACCATCATCTGTCCCCGGCCACCATGGCCACCAACACCAAGAAATCCCTTTCACCACCCTCGTCATCCTCTCCTGTCTACCGTTCACCACCGCACATCCCCAAAATCTATCCCGACAGAGCCCCAAAATCACCGCCACCATCACCTTCACTCTGCCACAGCCAACATCAGCCGCAGCCACCCAAAACCAAAAGCACCACCAACCCTACAAAAACCAGAAAGAACAGGAACCCTAACCCTAACCCTCACCTGATCTCGGCATCGTCCAAGCGACCGCCGCATTGGCGAGCTCCGTCGAGTGCCCCTTCATCGACTTGAGATCAGAGCAGCCACTCTTACCGTGAGCCAGCGTTGTGTATGGCTGTCTCCCTCAGCCCCTCCGTGGTGGCTATCATGACCCGCACCCACTGTGAGGGTACGAGTACGTAATAGCACCCAGCCTACGCTGCAGTGTCGGCGGTAGAATACTGTTCTAAGTCTCTAACTAACCATCAACTCATGCGGTATATAATGTACTCATCATGATCAACTCCGAACGGAGGACAAGTATAAGATATGGTGTAACTCAATCACAGTCTAAGCACGATAAGATAACACCGAGATATAACTAAGAAATTGAAGACAACAAAACTACTTAATAAAATAACAACAAACTCAAACAATCTCAAATACATCTCAAGTCTCAAATCTCTATATACAACTCCAGTTCTAAACAGGAAAACTAAACAAGACAAACTAGCTAAACTCCCGATCACTCCTGAGTGTCGGGGCCAAAGGTAGCTAAGCCATCTCCTGGTCTGTAACATGTAGGGCATGTATCCTCAGGGTAAACATCTATAAAATTTACAATAGGTCCAGTCAGGACAGGAACGAGCACATCTCATCTAGAAAACCCAAGTAAATGACAGAGAACTATAAAGCAGTTATAGACAGTTATATTGATGAAAATGGCAGTTTATGTTCAGGTGATGGTAAGAAAGACAGATAAAGTGCAAGGAAAGAAAATAACAAAACAAGAGAAGAATCATAGCAATGAAGACTGTAAAAATAGAACTAGCTGAACCAGGGTAATATGATATAAAGTCCAGACAACAATGTAGACCAGTGTAACTCCAATGTAAGTCCAGTATAGGATGAATCTCATACAAGATGAATCCAGTAAGGGACGATTCCAGTTATAGTGATCAATGATTCCAGGGTGAGTCCAGCCTATACTCTAGCAGTGTGTTTTAAAATACCGAGATCGACATATAAATGGCTATGGGTAATCCTGCACATCACACACCTGGCCGGGTGTGAGACGGCTATTATTCCAGTATGATTCCAGCAAAAGGGTAATTCCAGAAATGGGATATGTCTACATGTCTTACTCTAGTATTTCCCCTCCCAGCAAGTGAATCCAGAATTACGACACAATGATTCAAGATACGTCCAGCCAATAATATGAAGATACCAGAAAATGATTCCAGTAAATGATTCCAGCAGGTGATTCCAGTAATAGTAGCCGAAAATGATGATACCAATAATAGAGGCCAAAAAATAAATGTGTGTCGTATACATGAATCCAGAAATATCCATACGTGTTGTAACAGAGAATCGCATACAACTAACTAGAACTGAAGTACAGTAATTGACAAGTAAATGAGAGAACTATCAGAGAATGTACTCGCCTGATACTCTGAAAAGAGTAGTGTAATGTCAGATGTCTGCACCAGAGTCACAATGTCCTAAACAGAGTAATATGGGTCATGATATGTAAAATACAAGAGAATTGAAAGCTATAATGCAAACTACATGATTTCTAAGCCAATCTAGGTCAAAGTCGACTCTAAGTCAAACCTGGTCAACTCTGGGTCAACCTTGGTCAACTGTCTAGTCCACTAGGTCAATCCCAGTCTAGTCAGTCTCACTAGGCCTAACCAAGCCTAGACAAGCAAGCACACATCAATACAAGTCATATTTAGCCTAAAATAACCCAACACTCTTATGAATATTCCATATATCCTAGGCTATACTACCCAGGCTATAAGCCAAAATCACATATAGGCAATACACACATTAATTACCATATATCTATATACACAATATTTATATAAACTACGCAATATCTATAATACACCACCACACAAGGTTACATATATATATATATATATATATATATATATATATATATATATATATATATATATATATATATATATATATAAATATATATATATATATATATATATATATACCCATACACATATAGGAGATGGGGAACAATGCATGTGTGTGTGTCATTGCAATCTGAACTAACATGTGTGTGTATAGTCTAACATAAGTGTTCACAGATTTTAGGATTAGGTGGTTGTGTATAATGACAGGTTGTAGGCCATATATAGGGGCTGCCATATGCTGATATGTGGACAGGTTATGGCTGAAACAAGGCTGCCTATGGGGCATGTCAAGTGATGGTGAATGGCTGAACATGGACAACCATGTAGGGACTGAATTTAGGGGACTGCTAACATGTGATTTTAGGACAGGTTTAAAGGTGCCATAGGACTAATTGGGGACAGGTTTAGATGTCTTAGAGGGCTGTGTATAGGACTGAGATGGTGTGGTCATGTGGGCTAAAAACAGGGCTTAGGGAACTGAAACCGAGATGGAATAGATGCTGCTACCAATACTGATACCAGAGTGTAAGATTAAGCAATAAATGATTCCTAAATCTGGACTGAACAATTAACATAAATAAAGGAGTAAACATTAAGACAATAGGTGATTGAATGCATTTAGGAAATGCAGTGAAGTGCAAAACTGTGTACATGATAATTTCGTGGTATACAAAGCAGTTTAGTGAATGCTAGGGGTGTCAAGTGGCATGATCATAGATGTATGGCTATGCATCCAGGGATCTAGGAGAATGAAACAACCAACACAGACCTACATTACATTCTCAAAAAACTTATTCAAATATCAAATTAAAACTCAAAACTAGGAAAATATAAGAAAACAGTGTAACAGTAAATGAGTGTCATGTATGAGAGAATATGTAGCTTGTGTCTATGTTCAGGAAAGCATAGAATGGGTTTATTCCATTTCAGTTATCAGTGGAATTCATTCCAAACATTCCTAACATGTCTACATTTCAGATTTCAGTTCTTAGAAATCCTAATCAGTCCATGTGTGTGTGGGTGAACTAACATGGTATTTAAACATTACCAACAGTAGGAAATTATAAGTTAAAAATCAGAAAACAACTATTGAACTATGTATCAGCCGACCCAATCAATCTCAGATTTCAAACAAGGGAAAAACCCATTCCAATTTCATTCTCAGGTTCATAGTTTCATTGAAAGATACCAATCTCAGTTCAGTGGGGAAAAACTGAGGAGAGTGTGTGTTGACAGTATACATGTGTTCGTGTGTCATGTTGTGTGTGAACAATGTGTGTCGAAAATAGTGCTAACATATCAGACCCTAAACTAATTGAATCCCAATATATCATGTAACTAACTAACAGTGAACTAGCATAAAGTATTTGAATTAAACTTGGCAATAGCATCCAAAATAGTTTAAAAACTGGAAAGAAAAACTCAGAATTCATAAAACAGGAAATAGGTATCATTGACAGTTTCAGGAAGAGGCAGTTCATTAAATCAAACCCAATTTGACACCTAAAAACTCCTACAAATCACTAACCAATCCTAGTGGCAATCTATTACACCTGTGGGTGAACTTAAACATGTAAACTAATATTAAAAAATCAGTGTAAAGATAGAATTAAAGCTCAGGAATCACAGTTCAAATATTAACAGTGAGCAGTTCAAAACTGTTAAATCTAAGTCTCAATATCCATTGGAAACCATTCATCCCATTGAAAACCAATTCGAATTCCCATCGCTAACATCCTAACAGTGAACAAATCGTGAGTAAAAGAATTTAACCTTGGCAATTACACTCAAATCAGTTTAAGAAAAAAGGGTGAGGTTCAGAACTTCAACTCAGGACTGTGTATCAGACATATGCATTCGAAATTCCCATTCCATGGCAACAACCCAAACAAATAAGTACTAATCAACTAATCAGAGATCATAAAACATGTCTAGGACCTAATTAGTAATTTAAAATCATAATCAAAACATTTAAACTTCGAAAATAACTTGGAAATGAATTCTTAGACTGATACTTAACAGCCGTATCAGAAAATAGGGATTTCCCCAATTCGAATTGAAATTAAAAGTTAAATCACAATTAATAGGTTGGTGAATATCAAACACATGTGCACGTGTCCCCACAAGCCTATACGTGTCCACGAAGTGGACACAATCGTGTCAAAACTAACGAAATAACTGTGTCAGGAAACAGTGCAACATGGACCTCGTGCAGCCGTGTCGAGCCCTCGTGCTCTCGACACAAGGCGACACGTGTCTCGTGCTCGTGCACAGAGACTCGCCTAGTGTAGGGCTTCGGGATGAAGTGTCTGCATTGTGTCCAAACATGTCCAAGGAAATCAATGAGTATCAGACGCACTTTCTGCGTGCGTGCACGACAGGCACCAACCCGTGCGAGTGAGATTTCTTACAAACTACTCAACGAAGTCGCCTCAAAATTGGTGAGCGTGCTTTCAGTCATTGCTCGCAGGTGTATGCAAAGTTTTGTGTCAAGATGTGCAGTGTCGTGTCCGCTACAGTGCCCGAGCAGCAGGACACTGCACGGTGTCCTCGTACACGCGTTTGTGTCCAATTTTGGACACGAAAACCAACACAATACGTGCTCAGTCATAAATATATATAATCTTCACATGAAGAGCTACCCAAATATATAATTTGTTTCGAAAAATAATAACATTCAATCCATAGAGGCATTTCAACAAACACCTACACAACACTATGACACGTATCCGATACGGACACCAAACGGACACGAAAATCACCCAAATTTCAGGGACACCTAGGGGACTCCTAGATCTAGCCCTACATGCAAAGAAAACCAAAATTTAAATTAATTTAAAGGGTTTTACCTATAGGTGCAAATTGTATGAAAAAGCTTCAAATGGGGGATTCCTCCTCTTGATGGCAAAAGCTCCAAATTGATCCAAAGCTGGGATTAAATTCAACATTCAAAAAATAGGAGGAAATTAGGTTCTAATGCAAGAAACTAGGATTAAAAAGGACTTAAAATGAATTTATGGGGATTTTTGAAAGAGGGACAATTATCTTTCTTTTCCAATGTTAAAATGAATGAAAGAAGGAGGCAAGCCCTAGAGAATAAGTGTTTATATAGGGTGGGGATCCCTATGGCTGGTCATTTAGGGTTTGGTTAGGGTTAGGGCTTCTAGTTATGGGCCATGGGCCAAGTCATGATCAAATAAATCATCAAGTCATAAGTCATTTCATGAAACCACAAGCCATGACTTAAATGCACTAAACCAAATCCCCTCATTCTAAAATTAGTTTCTAATGACTAAATATAGGTTAACCTAAGTTAGACTAGGGTCACCATGGCTAGGGTTAGCTTCTAGGCTAGTTCACTAGGTCTCAACAAGTCAAGTCAACCTAAAATTCACCAATTCAATAAATCACCAAATAATTCAAATAAGTCAAAATGACCAAATTATCCCTAGGCTAAAAATGATAATTATGTCATCCTAATGACATGGTTAGGCTCTAGGTCATGCAGTCTCTACGGTTTCACTAGCTGCACATCAAAATCACAAGTCATGACTTAAATCAGTTTTTAAATAGTTTAAAAATAATTAAAAATTACCAAAAATCATAATGTGAAATAAATATCAATAAATAATAATTATAATTATAAAATTTCAAAAATACCCTCATCTGGAAAATTGGGTGTTATAATTCTACCCACCTTACAAGAATTTCATCCTCGAAATTAAGATGATCGCACCTTTCCAAGGTCAAACCCCCAATCAATCAAAGTCGAAGCAACAAAATCCTACTGGTCATGATTCCACAGTCTCGAGCAGGGTTGCTACACTATCTAGCAATCACAAGCAATATCCTGGCAGGTACTAAGGGAAATCACACATGAAAGTGGGAAGGAAGAACAAGAAAGTCAAACCTGCTAATCAATCACCTACAACGTCAGTCTCCTCGGCTGCCATCGCAAAAGCTCCACCCCTCTGGTGCTGAGCTACAGGTGGCCTAGCTCCCTCAAAAGGAGGTGCAATGGGACAATCTATCTTCTGGTGGGCAGCTGATCCACAGAAATAGCAAACCTTCAACCTCTTCCTGCACTGCTCCCAAATGTGTCCCGGCTTCTTGCAGTAGGAACAACTAATTGCCTTCGGGTCCTGACCCCGATACTGATGCTGTACCTGCTGAACTCTTATTGGTGCCTGCGTCTGCTGAATCTGCACATGAGGCCTCTTGGCCTGGCCTCCGCTGCTGCTGGTACCGTGAGCGTCCCGTCCCCTCTTGAGCCTCAGCTCAAGATCATCCTCAGCCAGTAAAGCTTCCGTCAAAATCTCCTCGAATGTGGCATCCCTGTTGCCCTTGGTCAAGGACTTGACTTTCTTGACAAGACCCTTCCGGAACCTCTGGAACTTCGCCGCCTCGCTCAAGCCCTCTACGAATCTGCTGAGGCGGCCAAACTCCACAGCGTACTCCTCCACTGACAGGCTCCCCTGAACTAAGCTCTCGAACTGCGACTCCAAGGCTCTGAGCGCTGAATCTGAAAAGAACTTCTTCTTGAAGAAGCCCTTGAACTCATCCCAAGTCTGTCCAGCTACCCCCACCCTGGGGTCTGACTGATACCAGGTGCGAGCAAGATCTCGCATTCGGCTAGCTGCTACCTCTATCTGGAGATCTGCCGGTATCCGGGCCAGGCGAAAGATCTCCTCAATATGCTTGATCCACTCGTCAGCATATAAAATCCCCTCTGTCCCCAGGAAGTTTCTGGGGCTCATCTTCTAGAACTGCTCTATCCCCGGTGTCCTCGGCTGCTGGATCACTGGTCGAGCTGCGACCGTCGTAAGGGCCAACTCCATGCTTCTGTCCTGTCGGGCCTGCTGTCGGTCCATAAACTGCTGGAAGTAGGCAAACATCTGTGCTGCATCCACGTGTCCTGTAGGCAGCGACTGCTGGAATTACATCTCTGGGATGACTGGGTCCTGCCCCCGAGCTGGTGAAGGCATACCCCTTGCTGCTGCTGTTGAACTCTCAATATGGGTAGAGGTGGCAGGAGCTGCAGCCTCCTGACCCTACTGATCTGGCCGAGAGGTGGCAGTCCCCTCTACAACGACTGCTGCACCAGAGCGATGTGATCATGTCTCCACCATCCTGAAGACAGATCGAATAAGGAAGTCAATACTGAGCAGGAATCGATATATCAAAGGAGGACATTTATTTCAAAGAAGGCAAAGCAGTACGATATGTAGATGGCATGATTTAAAGCAGAATTTTCCTAACTGTGATTGAGTGCCTCTCCGGCAAAGCCTATCTCTCAGTCCTATTGCAGGCTCGCAGCAGTACTACTAAGTCGTCGTACTACCACGATATCGCACTAATGCGACTCTCGACCTGCATAGGCCACCACTAAAAATGTGTCACGACCCGCACCCACTGTGAGGGTACGAGTGCGTAACAGCGCCCAACCTACGCCATAGTGTCGGCGGTAGAACACTGTTCTAAGTCTCTAACTAACCATCAACTCATGCGGTATATAATGTACTCATCATGATCAACTACGAACGGAGGACAAGTATAAGATATGGTGTAACTCAATCACAGTCTAAGCACGACAAGATAACACCAAAATATAACTAAGAAATTGAAGACAACAAAACTACTTAATAAAATAACAACAAACTCAAACAATCTCAAATACATCTCAAGTCTCAAATCTCTATATACAACTCCAGTTCTAAACAGGAAAACTAAACAAGACAAACTAGCTAAACTCCCGATCACTCCTGAGTGTCGGGGCCAAAGGTAGCTAAGCCATCTCCTGGTCTGTAACATATAGGACATGTGTCCTCAGGGCAAACATCTGTAAAATTTACAACAGGTCCAGTCAGGACAGGAACGAGCACATCTCATCTAGAAAATCTAAGTAAATGACAGAGAACTATAAAGCAGTTATAGACAGTTATATTGATGAAAATGTCAGTTTATATTCAGGTGATGGTAAGAAAGACAGATAAAGTACAAAGAAAGAAAATAACTAAACAAGAGAAGAATCATAACAATGAAGACTGTAAAAATAGAACTAGCTGAACCAGGGTAATATGATATAATGTCCAGACAACAATGTAGACCAGTGTAACTCCAATGTAAGTCCAGTACAGGATGAATCTCATACAAGATGAATCCAGTAAGGGACGATTCCAGTTATAGTGATCAATGATTCCAGGGTGAGTCCAGCCTATACTCTAGCAGTGTGTTTTAAAATATCGAGATCGACATGTAAACGGCTATGGGTAATCCGGCACATCACACACCTGGCCGGGTGTGAGACGGCTATCATTCCAGTATGATTCCAGCAAAAGGGTGATTCCAGAAATAGGGTATGTCTACATGTCTTACTCTAGTATTTCTCCTCCCAGCAAGTGAATCCAGAATTACGACATAATGATTCAAGATGAGTCCAGCCAATAATATGAAGATACCAGTAAATGATTCCAGCAGGTGATTCCAGTAATAGAAGCCGAAAATGATGATAGCAGTAATAGAGGCCAGAAAATAAATGTGTGTCGTATACATGAATCTAGAAATATCCACACATGTTGTAACAGAGAATCGCATACAACTAACTAGAACTGAAGTAGAGTAATTGACAAGTAAATGAGAGAACTATCAGAGAATGTACTCGCCTGATACTCTGAAAAGAGTAGTGTAATGTCAGATGTCTGCACCAGAGTCACAATGTCCTAAACAGAGTAATATGGGTCATGATATGTAAAATACAAGAGAATTGAAAGTTATAATGCAAACTACATGATTTCTAAGCCAATCTAGGTCAAAGTCGACTCTAAGTCAAACCTGGTAAACTCTGGGTCAACCTTGGTCAACTGTCTAGTCCACTAGGTCAATCCCAGTCTAGTCAGTCTCACTAGGCCTAACCAAGCCTAGACAAGCAAGCACACATCAATACAAGTCACATTTAGCCTAAAATAACCCAACACTCTTATGAATATTCCATATACCCTAGGCTATACTACCCAGGCTATAAGCCAAAATCACATATAGGCAATACACACATTAATTACCATATATCTATATACACAATATTTATATAAACAATACGCAATATCTATAATACACCACCACACAAGGTGACATATATATATATATATATATATATATATATATACATATTTATATATATATATATATATATATATATATATATATATATATATATAGGAGATGGGGAACAATGCATGTGTGTGTGTCATTGCAATCTGAACTAACATGTGTGTGTATAGTCTAACATAAGTGTTCACAGATTTTAGGATTAGGTGGTTGTGTATAATGACAGGTTGTAGGCCATATGTAGGGACTGCCATATGCTGATATGTGGACAGGTTATGGCTGAAACAAGGCTGCCTATGGGGCATGTCAAGTGATGGTGAATGGCTGAACATGGACAACCATTTAGGGACTGAATTTAGGGGACTACTAACATGTGATTTTAGGACAGGTTTAAAGGTGCCATGGGACTGCTGACAGGTTTAGATGTCTTAGAGGGCTGTGTATAGGACTGAGATGGTGTGGTCATGTGGGCTGAAAACAGGGCTTAGGGAACTGAAACCAAGATAGAATAGAGACTGCTACCAATACTGATACCAGAGTGTAAGATTAAGCAATGAATGATTCCTAAATCTGGACTGAACAATCAACATAAATAAAGGAGTAAACATTAAGACAATAGGTGATTGAATGCATTTAGGAAATGCAATGAAGTGCAAAACTGTGTACAGGACAATTTTGTGGTATACAAAGCAGTTTAGTGAATTCTAGGGTGTCAAGTGGCATGATCATAGATGTATGGCTATGCATCTATGGATCTAGGAGAATGAAACAACCAACACAGACCGACATTACATTCTCAGAAAACTTATTCAAATATCAAATTAAAACTCAAAACTGGGAAAATATTTGAAAACAGTGTAACAGTAAATGAGTGTCATGTGTGAGGGAATATGTGGCTTGTGTCTATGTTCCGGAAAGCATAGAATGGGTTCATTCCATTTTAGTTATCAGTGGAATTCATTCCAAACATTCCTAACATGTCAACAATTCAGATTTTAGTTCTCGGAAATCCTAATCTGTCCATGTGTGTGTGGGTGAACTAACATGGTATTTAAACATTACCAACAGTAGGAAATTATAAGTTAAAAATTAGAAAACAACTATTGAACTATGTATCAGCCGACCCAATCAATCTCAGATTTCAAACAAGGGAAAAACCCATTCCAATTTCATTCTTAGGTTCATGGTTTCATTGAAAGATACCAATCTCAGTTCAGTGGGGGAAAACTGAGGAGAGTGTGTGTTGACAGTATACATGTGTTCGTGTGTCATGTTGTGTGTGAACAATGTGTGTCGAAAACAGTGCTAACATATCAGACCCTAAACTAATTGAATCCCAATATATCATGTAACTAACTAACAGTGAACTAGCATAAAGTATTTGAATTAAACTTGGCAATAGCATCCAAAATAGCTTAAAAACTGGAAAGGAAAACTCAGAATTCATAAAACAGGAAATAGGTATCATTGACAGTTTCAGGAAGAGGCAGTTCATTAAATCAAACCCAATTTGACACTTAAAAACCCCCACAAATCACTAACCAATCCTAGTGGCAATCTATTACACCTGTGGGTGAACATAAACATGTAAACTAATATTAACAAATCAGTGCAAAGATAGAATTAAAGCTCGGGAATGACAGTTCAAATATTAACAGTGAGCAGTTCAAAACTGTTAAATCTAAGTCTCAATATCCATTGGAAACCTTTCATCCCATTGAAAACCAATTCGAATTCCCATTGCTAACATCCTAACAGTGAAAAAATCATGAGTAAAAGAATTTAACCTTGGCAATTACACTCAAATCAGTTTAAGGAAAAAGGGTGAGGTTCAGAACTTCAACTCAGGACTGTGTATCAGACATATGCATTCGTAATTCCCATTCCATGGCAACAACCCAAACTAATAAGTAATAATCAACTAATCAGAGATCATAAAACATGTCTAGGACCTAATTTCTAATTTAAAATCATAATCAAAATATTTAAAATTCGAAAATAACTTGGAAATGAATTCTTAAACTGATACTTAACAGCCGTATCAGAAAATAGGGATTTCCCTAATTCGAATTGAAATTAACAGTTAAATCATAATTAATAGGTTGGTGAATATCAAACACATGTGCACGTGTCCCCACAAGCCTATATGTGTCCACGAAGTGGACACAATCGTGTCAAAACTAACGAAATAACTGTGTCAGGAAACAGTGCAACATGGGCCTCGTGCAGCCGTGTCGAGCCCTCGTGCTCTCGACACAAGACGACACGTGTCTCGTGCTCGTGCACAGAGACTCGCCTAGTGTAGGGCTTCGTGATGAAGTATCTGCATTGTGTCCAAACAAACCGTGTCCAAGGAAACCAATGCGTATCAGACGCACTTTCTGCACGCGTGCACGACAGGCACCGACCCGTGCGAGTGAGATTTCTCACAAACTACTCGACGAAGTCGCCTCAAAATTGGTGAGCGTGCTGTCAGTCATTGCCCGTAGGTGTGTGCAAAGTTTTGTGTCAAGAAGTGCAGTGTCGTGTCCGCTACAGAGCCCGAGCAGCAGGACACTGTACGGTGTCCTCGTGCACGCGTTCGTGTCCAATTTTGGACACGAAAACCAACACAATACGTGCTCAGTCATAAATATATATAATCTACACATGAAGAGCTACCCAAATATATAATTTATTTCGAAAAATAATAACATTCAATCCATAGAGGCATTTCAACAAACACCTACACAACACTATGACACGTGTCCGATACGGACACAAAAATCACCCAAATTTTAGGGACACCTAGGGGACTCCTAGATCTAGCCCTACATGTAAAGAAAACCAAAATTTAAATCAATTTAAAGAGTTTTACCTATAGGTGCAAATTGCATAAAAAAGCTTCAAATGGGGGATTCCTCCTCTTGATGGCAAAAGCTCCAGATTAACCCAAAGCTGGGATTAAATTCCACATTCAGAAAATAGGAGGAAATTAGTTTCTAATGCAAGAAACTAGGATTAAAAAGGACTTAAAATGGATTTATGGGGATTTTTGGAAGAGGGACAATTACCTTTCTTTTCCAATGTTGAAATGAATGAAAGAAGGAGGCAAGCCCTAGAGAATAAGTGTTTATATAGGGTAGGAATCCCTATGGCTGGTCATTTAGGGTTTGGTTAGGGTTAGGGCTTCTAGTTATGGGCCATGGGCTAAGTCATGATCAAATAAATCATCAAGTCATAAGTCATTTCATGAAACCATAAGCCATAACTTAAATGCACTAAACCAAATCCCCTCATTCTAAAATTAGTTTCTAATGACTAAATGTAGGTTAACCTAAGTTAGACTAGGGTCACCATGGCTAGGGTTAGCTTCTAGGCTAGTTCACTAGGTCTCAACAAGTCAAGTCAACCTAAAATTCACAAATTCAATAAATCACCAAATAATTCAAATAAGTCAAAATAACCAAATTACCCCTAGGCTAAAAATAATAATTAAGTCATCCTAATGACATGGTTACACTACAACAGAAATACCATTTAATAACGGCTAAAAACCGTCATTAATGATGAACCATGACGGGTTTTTTTTCAGCCAAGCGTTATGAAATCGGGTGATATAAATGTTTTTCAAAGCGTTATAGATAAATTGACCGAAAATGTCATTAATAGTATGAATTTCTACTACGTTCTATTTTCAAACCGTTATAGATAGTTATGTAAAAACGTTATGAATAATTTAGTATGGTTGGGGTCAGGACATTTTGAAAGCGTTATGATTGGTCATTTGTATAACATTTATAACGCTCTATACTGCATGTTATACATTCCAAACCCTGCTCATTTCAATTCGAAAACCACTTAATTTGAACCATATTCGCAACAAAACATTGAAATGTAACATTAATCTCCATTTCATTGTCTCAAAATAGAACCACATTCCATTGTCTCAAAATAGAACCACATTCCATTGTCTTAAAATATAGTACACTTTAGCTATCATTCCACATTTCTCAGGCCATATATATATACATCTTCACAAAAATCTATAGATCAGTATCCAATATAGCTAGTATACTTTACATCAAAACTATCTACACATTCCACACCATAACATACAACTTCACATAAAGACCTGTGTCCACAGCACATGTACCCTGCAAAAGATAAAACAAGGATTAATAAATATGATATAATGATATAAGTCATGATTAAGAACACACATTTATAAGATCACAATTCAACATATGTTGTGGGAAACTGTTGTGTGGAGTTTCTGTCAGATTCATCTTGTGTATATATAATGTAACTATCAAAAAGATGTTGGCTTATAAGGCCTGAGGCTATTGCCTGCAGGTAGGGCAAGTGGCAGTAGGCTACATTAGCAGCAGGGCACTCATTCCCCCCCCCCCCCTCCTTTTCCAGCTTGACCTGCTGTAGGGCAAGTGGCAGCAGGCCAGGCCAAAGCAGTAGGCTACATTTCCAGTTCAAAAATGTTTTATATAAGAAATTCCAGGTAGGCTACATTTCCAACTGAACTGAGAATCAAGGAATCCAAGCTCACAGATAAAACTGAAGGTGAAACAACCAAAATGTTAACATGGATATCCTGAGAACAAGTCTCAGTTATACCAGACAGAGAATTATTCATATGCAACCATACATCAAAAACCCAAACCAAATCAATATGAGAATGTACAAGTGAAACCAAACCCAAATCAATATAGGTGAACTTAATACAAAACCAATAATCCTGAAATACAAGTAAAACCAATTGTTCAAGGTTCACAATATAAAACTGAACTTATGCTCAGTTTAAAACCTGAGTTCAACTTGAAATCCAATTTCAAAACTCCCAAAATGGAGAACCAATTTAACATAATAAAAGCTGAGAATTACTCTCATGTATGAAATACAAAACCCATATCTGAACATCAAACTGATACTTGAAGTATCAACCGATATTTGAAGTATCAACTCACTGCATCAGAGAAACAAATTCGACAGCCAATAATATCCAAACCAACTTGAACCACTTGATCATACAAGAGATGCATAAACAGCACATGAAACATTTCTAGTTCCTTTATACAAAACCAATAATCCTGAGATACAAGTAAAACCAATTGTTCAAGGTTCACAATATAAAACTGAACTTATGCTCAGTTTAAAACCTGAGTTCAACTTGAAATCCAATTTCAAAACTCCCAAAATGGAGAACCAATTTAACATAATAAAAGCTGAGAATTACTCTCATGTATGAAATACAAAACCCATATCTGAACATCAAACTGATACTTGAAGTATCAACCGATATTTGAAGTATCAACTCACTGCATCAGAGAAACAAATTCGACAGCCAATAATATCCAAACCAACTTGAACCACTTGATCATACAAGAGATGCATAAACAACACATGAAACATTTCCAGTTCCTTTATATAAGAAATTCCCAAATGATGCCTAAACCACTTGATCATACAAGAAATGCATAAACAGCACATGAAACATTTTATCTTTTGTTATTAACTTAAATATGAATTGAAGTATTATTCTTATCCATAGCAGCAAAGTAGAAGAAATATGGGAAAAGCTTATGCTATTTGATTGAAAATCAAAGCTGTGATTGATGTTTCAAAATCCACAACAAATCCACAAACTCCATAACCACAAATTGATGTTCGACAAACAGAACAGAGGGTAGGACTATCAGTCATAGTTTAGTGAGTGTCTTGAGTGTATTGTGTCCATGTGACAGTAGGGTGTCTCGTATCAGTAATGGAAATGAGTGAAATGAGTACCTTGACCCTCATGTATCATCCATATGATTGGCAACGAATTCGATGAATTTGCATCGGACATCATCTAGTTCTTCCTGCGTGTATGTTGATTTTCCAGCCAATGTTTTTAGCTAAAAAGTCAAAAAATAGTTACATTAGTTTGTATAATTTCAGAAAAGTAATTAAGAATTTAATTAATGAACAACTTACCTTTGACTCAATAGTAGGAAAGGGTCTTCCATGAGATCCCGCATATATTTTATAACAAAATATCCGCATTCATAACCTCCAGGTTGTTTCGGGACCTACATGAAGATATTATTTGTAAGAGAATATAATGTCCATGATTATAATAAGTCATATATTAGTTTGATTACCTTGGGTAATTTCCAAGTAGGACTTCTACTTGTTCTTTTACCACCAATATATGCTGTGTTGAGGCCACTAGTAGAAAATAATTATATATACTAACATCAGAATATACACATTTATTAAAATATTAACAATAATAATAATAATTTCACTCACGTATTGAAAAATAACTTAATGTCTCCTCTCGGTTTAAAACACAGCGAGTCCAACCAGTAAACATTAAAGGTAGAGAGCTCAACAACAATTAGAATCCAATGCTTCCTACATTAAAGGGAACATGAATGGAATAAAGCAATTTGGTTATTGAATAGGAAAGAAAAATCTTGCTACTTGATTAAAACTCCTTACTCCTTGTAAATGAAGGAAATGAAGCAAATTTGGGTTTTCTTAGCCTCTTGGAGCCTTTCTCTAACCAGATTGCTTATTGCAGGCCCGGATGCATTACTCATAGCAGAAGGGTTGAACATTACCAAAAGCTCCCGAGAGTTTGGAAATTTATCAAGCAAAAACCTAAAGCCAAAAGAATAGTTGAATATGGTGTCAATCGCAAAATATAAATTTCAAAATATAAATTTCATATTTCTTACCTCATATAGGCAACAACAGGATTTACATCTAGCCATGCCATCCTACATAACTCCTGCAGAACAATTTTAGAAAGATAACAATTTGGAGTAAAGGTTCCGAACATTCCTTCCAATGGTATTTTAAGATGAGGGTCGGTATCCTTAATGCTTTCTACCATCTCTCCAAAAGTGTCAATTAACTCCCTACCACAGCCAGCAACCTTCAAAGGTTGAACATTGTCAGATTAAATTGGAATTTTTTTCAATAATTTCATAAAAGATATTGACACTAGCATTAAATAATATTACCTGAAGACCACCAACAATAAACTCTTTGGGCCAAGCTACTAAAGACCCAATTGCATCTTGAACAACTTCCATTTCTCCATGAAGTGGCACGGGAAGGCTCACAGTAGGTTGAAGGGCTTTCATAATTGAAACCCTGATATTATGTTCCCCTAATTCAACATTATGAATTTTCTCATTTGGTCCACATCCATCAAAGACAATTCCCTCGGCCACAATATTTTCTTTTGTGCCTACTGCTAGCTTGCATTTGGTTCCCTAAACAAAATAAGAAACAGTTATTTCTCGATATAATTACTACATGTTATAATTAAGTTGTTGAATAAAGATTATGTATTGAATATATGTAATTACCATGCCAATGTCTGATGTAGGATATGTTATGAATTTTTGCTCGCTTAACTTTGTATTCTGTTTCAGCTTTTCAAAGAAGATAGAAAAGCATGTTAGAATAAACATATTAGACAAAAAAAAGCTTATTAGACGAAATGGAACTAACTGTAATAATCATTACCTTAGAACCATATGATGGACTCTTGTTTCCAGGAGACTCGCATTTCTTAGGAGACATTATATATTTCCTATTACCACTTCCTTTGGTATTGGAAGCAACCTTCTCAGAGGTTTGTGAAGCTGCTTGGGCTTGAAATTCTTTGAGCATGGTCTCTAATTCTCGTCTCCGTCGACGCTCCTCTTCCAATTGGGACTTGAGTAGTTCATTTTGTTTTTTCATTCCCCATTTTGGAAGCTTGAAATAGGTCATTGGTGTCGGACCTAATCCCAAACCCCGAATTCGTCCCGAATGCTCGGGAGTGCCCAACGCCAAGGTTAGAATGTCCATAGCTCCTTCGGTCACCAAACTCCCATCTTCCTTTTGTTTGGTGTATTCCTCCTATAAAAAGTACAAGGTTTTAGAAATATAAGCATGTTGATAAGCAGGATTCCTCTTAATAGACTGGACGATATATACTCACCACTTTCATAGCTACGTCCTTGGTCCCATCGTCAGTAAATGTACCGGCCTTAGTAACTCGTGCCTTTGTCCAAAAAAAACTTCTGTCATCTACATATTTTTCTCCCAACTGTCGTCGCTGTTTTGAAAGAAAAAACCATGTTATCAGAGACATTGCTCCACATGTAAATCATGTTAACTGATATACACATATGCATTACCAGCTCCTCTTTAAGACCGACATATCCCTTCCTGCTTAAACGATGAGGAAACTTGGCCTTGGCTCTCCGTGCACTTTGCTCCTTGCTCATTTTCTTATGATTACAACACATGAAGGTAGAGAAGAAATAAGATATATATAATAGGGACCTAGTCATCCTTGTTATGCATAAAAAAGTAATTTTGACAAGTTAACCTTAAAACTTGCAGACAGTCTGCTTTTGACGAATTCCTCCCACACAGATTGTTTCAAGATCCCCGAGTACTTTGGTGGAGGGTGCTTGAGAAGCTCACGATTGCCCTCATTCGGATAAATCCAATGCTTGGTGAGTTGACCTTTGAATGCCCTCCAACTCCGAGCCATGGATGCTAACACAAAGGTTTGACTATTTGGATCCAAGTCAAATTTGGCCTACAACAGAAAATAAATATTCAGCATCTATACATGAGTGCATAACATAGTGCATAACATGTAAAGCATTCCAGTCTGAATACGTTCAGACTTGAATTCAAGCATTCAATGGTGCAGTGAACAAGTGAATTCAAGTCTGAAGTTAGTTCACTTATCTGAACTTATGTGTCGGCAATGCATATATGGTATGTAGATAGGTTTGGGTGTCTCAAATTGTCTACATCCTTAGGAAAATCAGTAGACTGTCTCTGTAACACACATGGCATACAATCAGAAATTCTCAGTAACACACATGTTGAGCCTACAAATCAATTTGAAACATGGCATACAAAGGAACATTCAAAGGAACATACACAACAGTTTATCAATTCTTAGGAACAAATATTGCATAGTTAATTAAATGTCAAGAAACATGGCATACAAAGGAACATTCAAACTGAAATTCTCAGGAACACACATTATTTTTACCTGAATAGCAGTCCATAAGCTCTTTTTAACTGATTCTGGCACTTTATGCCAATTTGGATAAGTTATTTTTACTAAGGACTTTACTGTGACGCCGCAGTAAGTTGCCAAACTAATTTTTCCTTCACCAATTGGTTGCCCAACATCGTTATAAATGATCTTTATCCTCTCTTCATCATCTTTGATTTTTTTGACTTTTTTTTATTTTGATGCCCCTCTACCTTTTTTTCGGCTACAAGTTTGTTCCCCGAAATCCTCACATTGCTGTGTAGCCTGCAACAAATAAATGACATATTTATATTCATATTAATCTTGCTAAAATGTGCTTGAAATAGCATAAAACATAAAATAGCTTGAAAACTGAGATTGAACTAACAAAATCTGAGATTAAGAATAAAATGTGCTTGAAATAGCATGAAACATAAAATGTGCTTGAAAACTGAGATTCAACTAACAAAATCTGAGATTAAGAAGACCAAACCTGATAATTCTAACAAAATTTGAGATACACCCATTCTCAGGTTTGATATAAGTAACAAAATCTGAGATTAAGAATACCAGTTAACATTATAAAAGTAAACCCAAAATCTGAGATACACCCATTCTGAGATACAGGTAACAAAATCTGATACACCCAGGTTTGATATAGGTAACATAATCTCAGATATAAGTAACAAAATCTCAGATATAAGTAACAAAATCTGAGATACACCCAGGTTTGATATAAGTAACAAAATCTGGGATACAATGTTCAATCTATGCAATGTTTGTTCAACAAAATCTCAGTTCAATCTATGCAATGTTTGTTCAACAAAATCTCAGTTCAATCTATGCAATGTTTGTTCAACAAAATCTCATATATAAGTAACAAAATCTGAGATACACCCAGGTTTGAGTCAAGAAGATTTGGACTGTGCAATCCAAGTTCCCTCGCAATCTTCACGTAAATAGGTCGAGGGTGATTCATCAACAACATCAAATGAGTCAAAATCCGGTACTTTATTGCAAGTTTCAACTGAATCAAAACAATCGATTCCCTCGTCGTCATTGTCTTCATCATAATAAGTCCTTTGCGGAGCTGATAAAACGATTGACCAATTTTCATTCAATTGATCAGGAACATAAAATACTTGCTTTACTTGAGAGGGCAAAACAAAATAGTCAGACTTGTGGCCAACTCTACCAAGCTCAACCAATGTAAAACCAAGTTCATCCACCTTAACACTATTCTTGCTGTCAACCTAATCACACTTGAAGACGGGAATCTGGAAGGAGAAATAGTCAAGCAACCAAATCTCTTTGATGACACCGTAAAATGTCATATCTGAGATGATGGGATTGTTGTCCTTTGTGCTAGCAACTTGAAAAGTCTTTGCCACTAGAGTCACTCCACTGTTTTGCTTGACTCGTACGTCGTCACGATCTTTCGTTTGATAGTGACACCCATTAATTGCATAACCTGGGAACTTAGTCACGTGATGTCGAGGTCCTTGAGCTATCCATTTTAATTCATCAGAGACATTGCTAGTTGGGTCTTCTACCGCAGCATCAACCTGTCATTTTTTTCTAAGTTCAATATTTTATTTTCACTAAGTAGAACATAAAATATAGTAGCTTAATCAATACCCTTGATCGTAACCAACTAATAAAGCTGCGATTGTGCTCATCTTCTAACCATTTTGCACTTTTCACTCTACGAGGGTGCAACTTTTCAAGTAAGCCTCGTGCTCCCTATCAAGTAATAAGTAGAATTTTGTTAATTACAAAGCAAAACATAAAAAAAGATGTGTTTGGTCCAAAGATAAAACTAAGTAAAGAGTAATATAGACATCCTTACTCGATATAAGGTTGAACATCATTTGTGTTGTGCAACACATAAAGATGTGCTTGGTCCAAAGATAAGCGGTCAACTTCACAGATATTTCCTTTTCCTATAGGTTTTTCCTCATTCTTCGTAGAAGGAACTCCAATGGCGGGTTGTTCTTCTAGATATTCTGAACAAAACTCAATGGCTTCCTCTGCGATATAGCATTGTGCAATACACCCTTCAGGACGATTCTTATTTCTCACATAACCCTTTATCACACCCATAAACCTATAATGAACAAATGATAAAGATAAAAATGATTACACAAACATCAATCATGTTACTACATAATGAAAATCAAAGTTCAGACTAGACCAAACCAACCTCTCTGGTGGGTACATCTATCGGAAGAAAACGGACCGCCAAGTTCGACCTCCCTGACAAGGTGCACCATTAGATGTACCATTATGTCAAAGAATGATGGTGGAAAATATTTTTCCAATAAGCACAATGTGATCACAAGATTATTTTGGATATCTTGCAATTTTTGTACATTCACGACTTTGGCACAAAGGGCATTAAAGAAGAAACATACTCGTATAATAGCACATCTCACATGCTTTGGCAACACACCACGTATTGCAACAGGAAGTAGTTGTTGCATTAGAACATGACAATCATGGAATTTGAGACCATATAACTTTAGATCTTCCATTGAGACATTACATCTAAAATTCGAAGAGTAACCATCTGGGACCTTAAGGTCATGCAAAGTTTGACACACTATTCTTTTCTCTTGCCTCGATAAAGAATAACATGCAGCTGGAAGATAAATCCCATTTTTCTTATTATGAGGTGCCAATTCTTTTCTTAAGCCCATCTCTACAAGATCTTTGCGACTATTGATCCCATCTTTTGTTTTTCCAGGAATATTTAATAGGGTCCCAATGATACTATCGCAGACATTCTTCTCAATGTGCATGACATCCAAGTTATGTCTAATAGAAAGATATCTCCAATACTCTAGCTCAAAAAAAATGGATTTCTTCTTCCAACAACTTGTAACTTTATCTTTTTGTACTTCTTTTTTCCTCTTCTTTGGTGTCAATTTCTTTTGCACTTCTGCTTCCTTCTTCTTCTTTGAAGTCTTCTTCTCTGATATCTTTTTCTGGAACATCTTCTTTTTCCCCCAAGAAACCGGAATGCCCGTAACCTTCATTAATATTTGTTCCCCACTTAATGGTTCAGGATGAGTTCCAAACTCTTTGTCACCATTAAATGCCTTTCATTGTGATCGAAAAGAATGGTTATGCGGCAAATACCTTCTGTGACCAGTATAAATATTCTTGTTGCAATGTTTCAATCTATCTGAATAAGTATTTTTGTTGCATATTGGACAAGCAAAATATCCTTTCACACAACAACCAGATAAGTTGCCATATGCAGAAAAATCGTTAACAGTCCATAACAATACAGTTCTCAATGTAAAAGATTCTTGCCGATAGGCGTCGTAAGTCACAACTCCATCCGTCCACAGCAACTGGAGATCCTCAATCAATGGTGCTAAGTAAACATCTATGTCATTTCCAGGTTGTTGGGGGCCCGATATCAACAATGTCAACAATGTGAACTTTTTCTTCATACACAACCAAGGTGGTAAATTATAAGTATTTAGCATTACAGGCCAACAACTGTACCTACTACTGAGTGAACTAAATGGATTAATCCCATCGGCTGAAAGAGAGAGTCGAAGGTTTCTTGCTTCTGCTGTAAACTCTGGAAATTTATCATCAATTGTCTTCCACGTAGGTGAATCTGCGGGATGACGCAATTGGCCATCAACTTCCCTTCCGTCTACATGCCATGTCAAATTCTTTGATGTTTGTACCGATCGAAACTACCTTTTAAAGCGTAAAATAGGTGGAAAGTAACATAGAACTTTAGCTGGGATGCCCTTCTTTTGCTCTTTCTGACTTTGTTCAGACATATTCTTCTTTACCTTATATCTCGACGTTCCACACGTAGGACATGAGATTGCATTTTCATAATCTTTTCTATAGAGTATGCAATCATTCGGACATGCATGTATTCTCTTATATCCTATTCCAAATATTGAGAAGCAACGCTTAGCCTCCCTAGTACTTACAGGCAATTCATTTTCTCCCGGAAGCATGTCGGCGAACAATGTCAACACATCTGAAAAGCTTTTATCACTCCAACCACTCTTGGCCTTGATACTAAAGAGCTTCACTATCGCAGATAGCTTCGTATACTTTTTACAACCATTATACAATGGTTTCTTAGCATCATCAAGCAATGAATTAAAGTTCTCTTCATCATCTCCTTCAATGTCGTTCCTTTTTAATGCATGGAACATCTCTAGTGTATCTGCCACATCATTTAAAGCATCCATATCATAGTCCTTATAAATAGACGCACATGTATCCTCACACACTTCATTAGGATCTACTTCCCCATGCCATATCCATATAGTATACCTTGGATCGATACCAACTGTCGTCAAATAAAATTTTACATCTTCTAAACTCATACTATAGAGATTCTCGCACTCATTACATGGACATCTAACGAAGTCGAGATCATCCCCACTAGCTTTAACATGCTCCATAATTCATCAACTCCGGCTCTGTATTCTTTCGATAATAGGTGCCTTGTCATCCATGATCTATTCCTCTGTATAATAAAGCAAAACACCGATTAAGTGCTTTGTCATCCATGAGAGTGTGAGGATCAACATGAGGGGAACAATTTGTTCTCAGAATTTAGAATGAGGTGACAGTGAATATATGTGTGTGTGAATCATGAGTGCTTGTGTGTGTGTCGAAGGGCTGAACAGTGTAGGCATGTGTGTGTTAGTGAGTGTGTGAGTGACAGAAAATGTGAGAGTGTGTGGGGAAACATGTGTGCAGGAAGGTATAAAGCAGGGTGAGGAAGTCTGTGTAAACAGCCTCAGTTATTAGAGTATATAACCCAGAATTCAACCCAATGCAGTTCTCAGGATTTGGGAAAAATGACAGTTCACATTAGTGATGGTGTATCATGTGAGTGTCGATGAATTAAATGGGAAATCAGTGAACTAATTCTCAGGTTATGTGTTGTACTTGAATCCCAAAATCAGGTTTTATATGAGATAAATTCTGGAATCAACCATTATATGAATCATCTACATAACTACAAAAGAGGGTCAAATAAACCTAAAAAAAAGTTGGTCAACGCTCACATCCAACATGACCGATATCATTTAATCTAAAGATGTACAGTCAAACAATTGCATATATTGATGTCAAAGATCCATCCCACCCTCAAATCATGAGCAACGTGCACACTGTAAAAAATAAATTGTATTGCCTGGAGTATTTTAATCTAAAAAGAACAGGACTTGATTTTAAGACAATATGACATGGCACATACACAGACACGGTACCGATTTCTGTGTGACCTGGAGTAATTTCGAGTGTAAAAATGCCGTGTTCAACATGTGTCATACACGACGTTACAAGGACATTGATCTCTTTCTTGTCCATGATTTCTAGAAAATAGGGCAATTGAAAAGAACATGTCTCCATGAACCAGAAAAAACCTTGCTACCCGAACGTGTCTCCATGAAGTTGAACTTGTAAGTATTCGTCCTAAAGCAATGGAATTAACACCCTTCCACACTGCAAGAACCAACAAAGAAAGAAACAAGAAGATGAACCAATGCGCGGACGAAGAAAATGCATCACAAATTAGAAAAAAAAAAGAAAATTCTTTCAAAGATTTCCAAACATGCATTCAAAGATATTTCAGCCATCTTTCGAAAACTAGGAAATAGAAACTAGGTCAAAATTAGGGCATTTTACTAAAATCAAGTCGAGGCATTAGGGCATTTTACTAAAATCAAATCGAGGCAGAAATTAGGGCACAAAATAAGAAAAAAATTTAGGACAAACCTTGGAGAGTTGATCGGGCTGAGGGGAGTTGGGGTGCGGCGAGAGGGGAGCGGGCTGAGGGGAGTTGATCGGGAGCGCCGGAGTGGGCTGAGAGGAGTTCGGGAGCGCCAGAAAGGGCGGAAGGGAGTTGGGAAGCGGCGGGAGAGAGAGAAGGAGAAAGAGAGTAAGTACGGAAGAAGGGGGCTTTTCGACTTAAGTGCGGGAGTAAGTGCGGGAGAGTCGAGATTTCGACTTAAAATTTGTGTTTTTTCCATAACGCTCGTACCACTTAGAGACATTCAATAACGCTTTTATATATAACCATCATAGATTACAGTCTGGCAGAAATTTGATGACGCTTCTTTATCAGCCGTCATTAAATCCCCATATCAGGCGTCATTAAAGGGTACTTTTGTTGTAGTGTTAGGCTCTAGGTCATGCAGTCTCTACGGTTTCACTAGCTGCACATCAAAATCACAAGTCTTGACTTAAATCAGTTTTTAAATAGTTTAAAAATAATTAAAAATCACCAAAAATTATAATGTAAAATAAATATCAATGAATAATAATTATAATTACAAAATTTCAAAAATATCCTCATCTGGAAAACTGAGTGTTACAGTGGCCGAGCCGAGAACCTGACCCTCCTCCCCGAGTCAATTCTAGCCCAGAACCCAGATTTGGCCATCCCGACTTCCGCATCCTCCTTGGACGACAAACTCCGCCACGTTGAGGAACCTCGAGGCAACGTCGATCGCCCCTTTCTGTGCCCTAAACATCGCGTCGGAGATGCCGTCTCACCGTCAGTGCGCCTCCATTCGCCACCGCATCCTCGAGATGCTGCAGCACCTCCCCTGGAGCACCGCGATCGCCGCCCGTCATCGCCCACGGCGGTGCCCCCTTCCTCTTTCCTCTGCACAGCCCGAGCTCTCTATCCCTCTTCTTTCCTCTCAGCTTCTCTCTCCGATCTCTCTCTCTCTCTCTCTCTCTCTCTCTCTCTCTCTGCTCCTCCTTTCTATTATGTGTCTTTGGTTTTCTTTTTCTTTTTTTATATTTTGCTACTGGTGTTTCTCTCTTCTTTCGAAGAGAGAAGTGTGTGTGTTTTGCTTTTTTCTTTTTAATGTTAACTGATATATTTTTATTTATTATTACTATTAGGATTATTAATATTATTATTATTATTGATTATTATTAATATTTTATTTTTGTTATATTGTATTATTATTGCTAACATCATACTTAATATTTTTGTTATTACTATTATTTTTATAATGTAAGTTCTAGAGGTTTTTGTAATTATTATTAATAATTGGTTTTGGTATTTTATCATGATTAACCAATCCTTTCAAAAAAAATTTGTAAAATATATAAATATTATTGTTGACTTAGCCTACATAACTGTGGCTTTAAAACCCTCAACCAATTTCTATATTATTGATAATTATATAGAACTATTTTTGACCATAAGAATATAGTTCCTAATATTAAACTAATTTCTTAATTACTTTTAAAATAATTATCTAAATTATTATTTTTACTAATGAAATATAGTTTCTACCTATAAACCCTATTTTTTTACAACTTAAGAGTTTTCTTTACTTTAAGTATGAATATTTTTGACTCATAGAAAAACTAGTTTTTAAGCTTCATAAAATAAATTCAAATTTTATAGATAATATTTATCCAAAATTTATATCGATCATTCTCATGTCCATGACCTAGCCCATCTTTCCTATTCCTTTACCAATTCTATACTACGTTATGTCCACCCTAACTAATTTGACCATTCTGGACCCAATGGAACTGTCAGTGCCACCATCAGAGGTCACCTTGTGTAGTTGTTACCCAAAGTCGTAGTTTGTGCCACATTGATCATTGCAGTACACTAGGCGTCCTACCAGGCAAGATACCTTTCCATTAGCAGATTATTTTACTTTAGCTCATATTTATGCATTTATTTACTATTTATTTTCTACAAAATAAACTATGATACATGACACAAGTAGATAGAATTTTTACTGTTTACTTCTATTTCCTGTTATGTATTATTTTCTTATACATTAAACTTAGAGTTAAGGGACCATCCTTTGTGTGTTGCATTCATAGGCCTTACACATTTTTACCATGGAGTTGCGAGTCACATGTAGAACTCGGACATGCGTAACTGCTAGCCACCGGTACATATAAGCCGTGCGATAGGAATAACCGCTAATAGAGGTTGCATGCTTAGTTTGACTCAGCGGTTAATAGAGGTTTTGTGTTGTGGATACAACATAGTAGGCATTGGACGGGGAGGACAATACCTTAGCGTATGGGCTACTATGCACTTTCCCTTTCGTAACCCGTGAGCTCTGCCGAAGACACGGGTGAGATTACCCATGATTACTGATGGCCACTAGCGTTCTGCGGAACGTTATGCTCTTATTGATTAGGCCTCTGGTGCCCAAGGGGGGGCCATGCCGATCCCATTTTAGCCAGGGACCATGCGTTGGAGGATATTCTTAAAATTGCATACACTTATACTGGTTAGGCTACCTTATCCGTTAGGTATGAGTACTTTTGGTTTGGGTACTTGTATCTGATCGCAGCTTGAAACAATAACTTGTCGTGGACTAGTTTGCCACATCTTGTCCTTGTTTAGTTGTAGGTGTGGCTCACTGCTCCGATGAAAAGATATTGAATCTTGTTGTGGTCTGGATACCATATTGAATTCGTGACTTGGAAAGATACTTCATCGGAGGTTAGTGCGCCATCTCCTGTCCTTGTTTGGTTGGGGGGATGGTACGCTAATCCAAATGGTGAGGTATTGGACTATCTTATGATCTGATTTTACTTATTATTATTGCGTAGTTATATTCAGTTTATATGGCATGATATTGTGTATCTTGTTACGTCCCTCTGAGGACCTGATTATCTTTCCAGGTGCGTGTTCATGTCTTCTGCAGGTATTCTAGTCGAGGTCGTGGACTTCTTCATTTATTCGAAGATGACGTGTCGTAGATCTATCATGCTACTTTCGTCAAATTATTTTACATATCATGTACTTCTTCCTTTTATTTGGTTGGTAGTGGATGTGTCTCCACCCAACATGTTGTACCAAGACAAATTATGGTTATTTTATGATATCTTTATTTCTTTTATTTTGTGGATGAGATTAGTAGCTGTGGTTTTACTGTATTTTACAGCTTACGTATAATTATTATATGGCTGGCATATCTACGTTCCTAGTCCTACATATTTTAGGACTGGGGCATTACAGACGAAGAGCTAAGGGCTACTCAGTTGTATATATTACTCAATTGTGACGAGAATGAAGTGGAGAAGCTAGAGGGGTAAGTAATTAATGATGAGTTTACGTCATCTCATTGTAATAGTGTAAGCTAATATTATTGCACTAATTGGCAGTTGTTTCATTATTTTTTAGCACATATAATGATGATTTGAGGTCGTTTAGACCCTACCTAACAGATGAAACATTAGAACAAGAAATGAGACATCATTTTCTTCTTGGTTGAGCGAATATGTAAGCAGCTTGGTAATTATTGGTCTCTTCTAATGCAACTGCACAATAAATAACTTACTATCTCTTCTTTGGTATTCAGGTCGATCGTCTAATTTCACCCGAGATTGAATTAATTAGAACTCTTGCCAAGGGACCAATTAATGTCGTTAAAATATGACCAAGTTACTGTGTGAATGGCTTTAGGTTCAAGTCGACAAATGCTCCGATTAGAAACAGCTTCCTGTATCTTGATTCCACGAAAAACAATTATTTGTGTATCAAATCTTCGAACTACAAAGACGTCGATCCAGGAAATGATTTCTTTGGCATCTTACAAGAGATTGCAGAGTTGACATATAATTATGGCAGAGAACCTGTAAAGATCGTGTTGTTCAAGTATGAATGGTTCGATCCGATTGAAAATCAAGGTTAAAAAATTAACAAGCATGGTCTTGTGGATATAAAATATAAGCATAGATATCAAGGCTACGAACCATTTGCCCTATCAACTCAGGCTCAGCTCGTGTACTTCACAGCTATCCGAGACGAGGAGCAACGAAGTCTGACTGGTAGACAGTATGCAAGACTAAAGCTAGAGATGCTTTTGATGTTGACGAAAAGGCTTATCAAGAGGACAAGCTACCTCTTGTAACCAATATTGTTGATGTAGACTCCATGGAAGTTACGTATTACACGACTAATAATGTAGAAGATGTAGAATTATCCGAAGAGGAAGGCGAAGCCGAGAAAGGCGAAGATAAAAGTGAATATGAGGAGGAAGAGGAAGATGAGGTCGAGAAAGATGAACAAGATGAATATTCTGAAGATGATTGAGAGAGATGTACTTTCATTTTATGTAGAGTTATCTTGTCTTGATTATTATCTGAACTTAGATGTTTCTTGTAGAATATAATATCTGGACTTAGATGTTTCTTATAGAATGTACTATCTGAGCTTAGATATTTTTTCTAGAATATACTCTCTGGACTTAGATGTTTCTTGTAAAATGTATCATCATATGTTGTCTTCGTTATTATCATGTCTTTGTTATACTTTCATATTTCTAGTCTCTATTATTTGTTGTATCAACATATGTTGTTATCAGGTATGACAGGTCGTCGCGGATCATTTCAGATGTCCCGACGTGGGAGAGGACGGGGTCCTCCTTCGGTACCTTCTACTGGTACCAGCTCTGGATCCTCGTCGCCGAGTACTCCTATGTAACGAACAGTACCTCCGTCTGCCACGACATTACATGGCATATCTTCTAGGACGAATAGTTTTAGGCCTGAGACTGCTCCCTCGTCTAGCATTCCTTCTATTGATACGACGATGGAGACAGATGAGCTGATGGAGGAGGCTGAGCCGACGGTCGACCAGTATCAAGCAGATGATGCGTACGCACCTACGGAGGAGACAATGACGGAGATCTGGGCCGACAGTACAAATTAAGTGTTTTGGTTTATCATTTTTCTGCGTTTATCTTAAATTAACTTTCCTCATGAATATAATATATCTATATAGATATCGTCCCCCTTCGGTACAGAGACGCCTAGGCTATTTTTTGAGGCATAATTATGGTGGTCCTTGGATAAACTACTCTGATGCTCCGGACGATAGGAAGGCCTACTGGTTTGCGCGCTTCAAGGTAAAAACAAATTTACTTTTAGCATGAATCATATAATTTATGCATATTCTATATAACTGATAAATATTTGGTTTGCACTCTTGTAGGATATGTTTTTCTATCCACCGTACTGGGTCGAGTTGATCGAGGGGATGTTTCATGTCGTCGCTGCTAAGCTGATCTGCGATGCTATTAATGATCAGAAGACTCGTGATCGTGCCGAAAAGCTGATCCAAGGTTGGATCACCCTTTATCAGTGGACTGCGATGAAGGCTCGATTCGACGAGCCAAGGTACAAGGAAAGGTCTGAGAAGGCCAAGGCGGCTAGGCAGCAGGAATCAAAGTGGTGCTGTAGGTCGATTCTGATGACGAAACATTTTTGTCGTTTGGTATGTCTTTTTATTTCAGAAATATTATTTTAATGCAAGTCCGATAAATTAGTACTAGAAAATATTTTTAATTACAGGTAAAGAGGGGTGATTACGCCAATATGGTAATCGTCTTCCTGGCAACACATCGGAAGGGCGGAAAGCTTATTGACGAGAGGGCCGAGCAGACCTATGTAAGTATTACAATTTTATTTATTAATTTTAATACTTCGTGTTAGTTTTGATATAACTTAGTAAATATGCATGCAAATAAATATTCATGTAGTTAGTAATAATAAGTACATTAGACATTAGAAGTTATAGAGTATCCATACTTTTCTAGGCCGCGTATCTTAAGCTTCGTGAGAGGGCGGTTGCTAGTGCACCTGCAGCGGAAGAGGATGGTACTTCCTCACAGCCCGCTCCAGTTCCATCGGAGGATAAGCTGTGGGCGACCGTCGTTGGTGGTCTCCATAAAGGTACTTACTACGGTACGGGATCCTATGGCGCCCTAGTTGCGACACAGTCCTCTAGGGCCTCACATGCTAGTGTGCATGGTCCATAGCCCTCCCAGGAGTCTGCCCGAGTCCAGCAGATGGTGGAGTCTCTCTATGACAAGCTGCTACGACGGATCCAGGAGCAGCCTGTCATGACCCGCACCCATTTTTTTCTTTCTTTATTCTTTATTTATTCATCATTAATAACTATACCTATATATGTATATATATGTATCTCTATATATATTCATATACATATACTAACAATATCCACAAAATCTAAATAAAACTCATTATTATCCATTCCTAGCGTAGGGCCTATTTACATAAATATGAATATATGTATATATATAACATTTATTTGACAAATGATATAACCAATAATAATATTATTAATATTATATAATAATAACCTCAATAATATCGATAATAAAAATAATAATAATAACAAAATTTAATAAATCAATAAGGGTGTGTATACCATTTGCACAGTCTAATAATCCCGAAATGCACAAGGACCTATTTTATACAAGTGTCATTGAATATCAATTAATAATAATATTTATAATATTTAAATTATGATATTTAGAAATATTAATTAAATCATTAAAACGGAATACAACACGCTCATACCAAATTCTATCAACACGAATGTCATTGGACGTGCCGCATGACTACATGGGCTTGGGCTCGGGTCCAGTTCGGGCTAAAATGGTATAACCGTTTTCCCTAAACTCAATAATATAATTAATAAATAAATAAATTTTTGGTAAGGGTTAAGTCGTAACTTGGCCTGGTTTTCCTAGTTAGGACATCACTATGGCTCGGCCTTCCCTACCAGGGCTAGTACACTAGTCAAAGCATGCCATTACACTATCCGTACCACGATTTCTAGTCACCTTGTACTTCAAAACTCCATCATGGCTAAAGTCATCTACCATAATAATTAACTAAATAATTATTTACAAAAACTCTAAAAGTCACCATTTAAAGTCAAATAAATAATATATTATCAAAATTTCGAGAAGAGGGGTTACAAATCTACCCACCTTAAAATAATTTCTTCCTCGAAATTCTAATTCATAACTATTCCTTAAAATCAAAAAGGAAATCTAATATTACCTTAATCTCCTTAAATTTTAATTCCTCAAAAATAGTTTACATCCTTCTCCTGGCCATTTTGGCAACTACAAAATCTCGAGGACTTCTACCCACCTTTGGTCACACTACTCCCTCAAATCTTATGTCAATAAATTTTACAATCATCCAACTACTTGCTAAAATTTCCACCAATAGATATCTACTGCTTATGGCATCTATAATCTGCTCCTATCTATCAAACAACCTAAAATTTAATAAGCAATAATTTACACAAGTAGCTGAGGAATATTGGTAAATTCTAATAAGCATGACCTTCGTTGCTGTGAGCCCCATCTATTTTTCCTTTTGGTATTATTATTTTTTATTTATTTATTTTAGTTAGCATTTATAAATTTCTTAGGCTCAGGATTCACATTAAACAGATATACCTAAGTATTCTACATAAAGCTTCTTCTTGCAAAACAAATATTGTCAAGGGTTCTGGTGTAAAGTTGGAATTCAAATGCTTTTGAATTTGAAAAGGGAAGATGGGGTCTGTACTCCTATTTGGACTCAAACCGAAATGGTTTTAAACTTAAGTTGATAAACTCAAATTCAAATCCTGGCGAAATCTCTTCCTGATAACACTGAGTAGTCGACAAGGCTCAACAGGGGATTTAATCAGAATCCTTCTAATGCCTGAATTCAAATCAAACTCCCATTTATCCCTACACTATAGTTGTATATATTGGAGAAGTCTCTATTTCCCCTTGCGAACCCTAGCAACTCTCCATATTTTTCGAGTGCCTGAGCAAGCAGCAAGGTCTTTGGGTCATCTTCCTCGTGGAGATAGTCGAACAACCATTCATAACAGGTAAATCTTTCACCCATGTTTTATCCATTAAAATGATGAGAGGGTAGTTGTTTGCCTTATTGATCCAAAGGAATATAGAACCTAAATAAATAGGCTATTTGGTACACGAGATCTGAATACCAATACGAGTAGGAAGTATGATAGTTTTCTCTTCTTTAGATACCAGAGACAACTGAATACCAATACGAGTAGGAAGTAAGATGGTTTTCTCTGATACCTTCTTTAGATACCAGAGGCAACTTAATTGGGGAAGACTCGTGTGTGCATAACCAGGGGATCGAGAAACCAACATATGGTTGCATATCAGGCAAGAAGAAGTATCAAGGTCATAACAGTATTCGAACCCTGAGATACTCGAAGAGTATCAATGGAGACGGATACAGAGAGGATGATCCCCAAACAGATCGGTCTTAAGGGTTAGGTATCATCTTGATACCTGACACAAAGGCAGGTTAACAAATTGGGTCGGGAACCTTAGGGTCTTAAGTTCATAGATAAGCAAAGGTCGATACCAAAACCCTGGGATACTAATCTGAAATCATGTCAAACCAATATTGACACAAGGATTGGCAGCACCCCTAGGTACCAAGTACTAGTACCCATCTGATACAAGGGAAAAGAGTTTTTCAATATCAAATGAGGGATATGATTGCTTATGTTAATGAAGTATCTATTGTTTCACTTAACAAAATGCCTTGGAGAAATTGGCTTTTGAAAATAAAACGAGAAAAAGTACAAGAAGTACAAATTTGATTCTGGGAAAGTATTGCTATGGAAGTCTGATTCGTAAATGATCACTTTGTTCCTTGGACCATATGATGATGATGAAGTTCACTGCTTGAAGTAGAACAACTGGAAGAACTAAGTCACCAGAAAGGTATAGACGCACTTGGGCACTGATGGCGGGGCCGAATGCTTTCCTGCTTTGCTTCACTCTGTTCTGAAAGAAAGGTTGAAGAAGAATGCTCCCAAAATCTCTAAGTTCTGATCTCTGTATTCTCTCCTGTCTCTCTATGTCTCTCCTACCCCCGTTATGAGAAAAATAAGTCTATTTATAGAATTGGGCTCTTGTGCGTAAAAACTCAGCAAAAGTTCTATCTTTACGCTAATAACTGCCACCCATGATCGAAGCCATCCTCTGCATATGTTGACGTGTGTCCCATCACTTCAGTAATAATAGGATGCATGTACACACGTTCTTCGAGAAGAATGGCATGAAAGCCACGTAAGCAAACCACGTTCCAAACTGGTGGAGGAGAATAGGGCGTAAAAATAGCCCTAATGTACTCGGAGCATAAAGCAGTAGATTTGGCATAAAATAGCCTTGACATAGACTTCCCGCGTAAAGTGGTTATTAAATAACCTTGAGCGTAAAAGCAGCTCAAATAGACTTTACGCACACGTCGACTGTTGAGCGTAAAGGCTCGTATAATCTTCGTGCGTAAAAGAAGTCGTAGTGTGAGCGTAAAGTAGCTCAATCCACACACTAAACGACAACATTGGTCTCTGTGTAAAAACAAATCCCTTTGTGATATATGCCATCATTAATATCTCCATGTCAGAGTTTGCATTAAATACGAGATTTGACAGCTTTGTCCAGCGTAAAAGTTGCTGCTCTGTCCTTGGCGTAAAACCATGGGTGTAGACCCGAGCGTAAAATAATACCATGGGTGTAGACCCGAGCGTAAAATGATCAGCCTACTTAGGCGTAAAGCGATTAGCCTAGTCTTGGGCGTAAAGAGATTACCCGCTCTGCTAGGCGTAAAGCAAATCACTTATGAATGAGATGACTCTTTCTTTGAAGCACTTTTTACGCTCCTACAAGACCCCCTTCAAAGTTTTCAAATATCTCCAAAATTTGAAACACTTTGAACAGAAGCGTAAAAGTTAAGATTTGATCAGTCAGCGTAAAATTCGGGATACGCAACCGTCATCTGCGTAAAAGCGGAGATATTCAACAGTCGGCGTAATTTTCAAGAAAAATAATGTCGGTCAACACTTAACCGTCACAATAAATTTCTTTCTCAAAACTTTCGAATGTCTCCTCATCTTCCCGAGTGAGCAGTTTCCAACGAGGAATGTGAAGAGTTGCTTTGATTTGTATAAATAAGGACAAATTTTTTATTCTTGACATTCATCCTCGTTTTGTCATGGCGTCGAAGAACGAGATTACCAAAAAAGAGGCTTCGAGCTCCAGGCTCGATTTCGAGCGGGCGTGCAACCTTTTAGAGTGTTTTGGAGTAACTCCTGTCGTCTTTAATCGCATTGATGGTGGTCCCCCAACTGCGTAAGAAGGGCCAGGAGATGCTGAAGCGTTTCCCAATTTCTAGGTTTTCTCATCAATACCCGAATGGGATTTATTCTGGAGATAAAATGAATAGTCTGCCCTGTCACATAATGTCTTGTCTTTTGGACGGCAATAACTAAAGCTAGATATTCCTTTTCTACAGGAGTATACCTGTGTTCAGCTCCGACCATCATTCTGCTCAGATAATAAATTTCTTGCTTATGACCCACATCACTTTTCTGTGCAAGAAGAGCGCCAAGTGAATGATCCAAGGCTCGAACATATAAAAAAAATGGCCTTCCTACCACCGGGGGTACCAGGACAGGAGGGTTCGTCAGGTATTGCTTAATGTCATTGAAGGATTTCTGACACGCTTCATCCCAAACAAAAGATACACCTTTCTTTAATAGACGGGAGAAAGGTTGGCATCTTCCAAAAAGATTAGATATAAATCTTCTGATATAAGCAATACGACCCTGAAAGCCACGGAGTTCTTTCAGATTACGAGGAGGACGTATTTCAAGAATTGCCTTAACCTTATCAGGATCAACGTGGATACCCTGAGAAGTAATGACAAATCCTAAAAATTTGCCACTGGAAACCCCTAAGAAAGACTTAGTAGGGTTCATTTTCAATTGATGCTGGCGCATCAATTCAAATACTGTCCTCAAGTCCTGAATTTGATCATCCTTTGATCGACTTTTAACAGCGATGTCATCTACATAGCATTCAACTATCTTCCGTAGATGTTCTTGAAAGATGTTGCTCATAGCCCGTTGATACGTGGCACCGGTGTTTTTAAGACCAAACGGCAGAACTGTATAGCAGTAGACCCCAAGGGGTGTACGAAAAGTGGTGTGCTTCTCATCTTCTGGATGCATCTTGATCTGATTGTATCCTGAGAATCCGTCCATGAAAGACATGCATTCAAAAACACATGTATTGTCTATCATGACATCAGTAATTGGAAGTAAAAAATTTTCCTTTGGACAAGCTGCATTAAGATCTCGATAATCTATACAAACTCGGACTTTTCCGTTCTTCTTCATGACAGGAACAATATTGGCAACCCAATCCGGGTGTTGCTCTTCACGAACAAATCCACATGTGATCAACTTTTTGACTTCTGCTTCAATTGTATCCATCATATCTGGTCTAAAATGCCGTTGCTGTTGTTTTACAGGCTTGACATTGGGCAGAATATTGAGTTTATGAGTGGCAACTTTAGGATCTAACCCTGGCATATCCTCATAACTCTATGCAAAGATGTTAATATATTCTTTGATAAGTTTTATCAACTCTTCCTTTTCATCTTCAGCAAGATTTTTACTGATGAATATTGGTTTGGACGTAGCTCCATCCCCAACATCAATCTGGATGACCTCATCTTCGGTAGGTGACTGTCACTGTTCAAAACGGAGTTCCCACTGAGTATCTATCTGTTGTGCCCAAGGATCATTCTCAAATGTTTCTAATTCATTATCAGTTTGAACCATATTGACTAAGAATATTTGTCCAGATTCATATTCAGATTGAATTTCCTCTGAATCTGATGATTGCGAAGAGCTAGAAGAGAATTCTTCTTGTATATCGTCCTTAAACATGTGGGACGGATCATATCCCAACCCATGACGAGTCTTTTGGTAAAACGGATCACCACATAATGGTAGTCGTCTACCCTTGCCTTGATTGAGACCTTGCATAGTCTTCAAATCATAGCCCATGTTCTGGATAATCTTGATAGATTGTTGACTATACTTGTCAATTCGGATTCTTTCCTTGTCTTTATCCTTCAGCTCATCTGCCTGGGCAACAGGGATATTTTTAGCCAGGCCAAACACAATTTGGTGCTTGTTTTTCTTATCAGACGGAATCACGAAATAAGATTCTTTGTGACGTCTAAAAGTTACGCAAGCTTGTGATGAAGCGGCCACAGGTAGAAGATAAGGAGAAGATGTTAGGAACCTTTGAGCATAAGGTCCAACATCTACATAAGGAGGAAAAGAATTTTCCTTATGATCGATGTATAAAGTTTTTTCTGGCTCAATGTCGCTTTTGTATGGATGACTTTGATTATCAGAAGATAAGGGCATCCTTTCAATAAATTTGACAGCCATATACTCGAAAAAGAAATCTTCATTGATATCATAAGGTACAGAATGATCAATATTTACATCATTTATAATTTGACTGATACGCTTCGGATTAATAATCAGTGGACCATTATCTGTCTTCTGCGTAGTTTTATCAAGATTGATAATCAATGGTGGTTCTGGGTCATTCGTACAAGAAGTACGCCCTTTGACCTTGATCATAAAAGGTTGAACTTGGCTCTTAGCAGGAATATTTGTTGATTCCTCAGATGAAGTTTGAGTTCTTCCTTTAACCTTGATTATCAGAGGTTGATCATTGACAGATTGGGATTGGATTCGTCCCTTGACTATGATCTTCAAAGGTTGTTCCTCTGGCGGATCTTCGTTAATAGATTGATCCTCGGTAGGTGATTGATCTTCAGCCATATCTGATATCTCTTTCACATGCTCTTGTTTATAAAGCCTTGAATCAGAAAAATAGGCTTCGACACCCTTGAAGGGATTGATATCAGCAAACTCAGTTTTCACAACTCCTTAGAAATCCACATACTTAAGGCATTGATGGAGAGTTTAAGGTACAATATTATGCTCATGAATCCACGGTCTCCCCAAAAGGATATTATAGGAGACGTATGAGTTGATAACATAGAAAGTTACCATGGTTCGAAGATCACCAATCTGAATCTGCAGACGAATCTTTCCCAATGGCTTGCTCTTGCCAGAGTTAAAACCGACTATCGTAGTACTAGTGTAAGTCAAATCACTAGTAGGGATCCTCAGGGATCTTAGCATACTCTGAAGAATTATGCTAATTGAGGATCCGGGATCAATGTAAATCCTGTCAGTTTCAGTGGATCCAATATACCCGGTGTAGCACAGAGGCCTGTCATGCTTGTTATGCTTCAACAGCATATCTTCTTGTGTAAAGGTGATGTTGGAAATTGCTTCCATCACACTATGACATTGTGGACATGACACTGGTATATTATCAGGAGTCTTGAGTTGAGCCAAGCATGAATCTGCTTGAAGTAAAGCTTCACTCAAAGTCTCTCTGCTTTCTCTGGAAAGGCGAAGCAACTCAAATATAGATAGTCTAGCCGGAGTATTGGCTAACTGAGCTAGAATATCAAATTTGTAAGGCTTCATCACTACCCCCTGACTGGAAGCAGACTTCAATGGGACGTCGAAGCGTACTGCTTTCTGTTTCCCCTTTTCAACCACAGAAGGTTTAGCAGGAACAGAAGAGGATTGAGTTGGTAGTGTCTCCACTACATCTTCAGCTTCTTTGGAGGATCTCTCATGTTCTTTATGATACTCTTTTCCAGATCTTGTACCAGCAAAAGATTCTTCTTCAGACTCAGGAGAAGGAAGTACCATATTACAGGATTTTGTCTTCCCTTTCTTAGCCTTCTTCTTGTATGGATTGTTATGAGGAGCTTCAGAACCTAATCCAACAGTAGAATTTTGACTTTGAATTTGTAAAGGAAGTCGTATTCCTTTATCATAATTCAAACCTTCTGCCTTTTGAAAGTTATAACCCATCTTCTTCATGAGATGAACAGATTGCTGACTATACAAGTGAGTGGGCAGTAGACTTTTAGCAAATGGTTTCTAAGAGAAAGAAGAAGGGATCTCTGTATCCATAGGAGAATGAGGAATAGATGTCTCTGTAACTACAGGAGGAGAAGGATTCGGAATACGAGGAGAAATCCCTGTCGGAGCTTTTTCATAAGCAGCAAAGACTTATTGTGCTCGATATAAAGGAACACTATTCATGGCAAGCCACTGCTGATGAGTAAGCTTGAGATTGGTAGGAGGAGCTAGACTTGGAGGACAGATGTTCAGTCTTTTTAGTCTATCTTCTAAAGGAAGGTCATCCCATAGGTGATCTGAGTCATCGGGATCTGGAATAACATGGGAAATCATGTTACAGGTTCTGACTTTCTTGCCCTTCTTGGATTTTGAAGTTTATCTTCACTTTCCAACTCAGGCACTAAGTCAGGATGTACCCACATGATTTCACCATTCTTTAGTGTTAGCGGCAGTAATCCTGCATTTTCTTCTCTGGCAGGCGGGATATTCACGATCTTCATCATCGCCTTCGGAATTGGGATAATTCCATCTGGGACTTACTGTGGAGGAAAATCTCCGAACTGAAGAGAAACCATATTGGTCGTAACCGTATGGTCATCATTGGTTAAAGCAATAGCACCACCATTTATCAGCTCTTGGATTTTCTTTTTCAAGACATAGCAAGCACTGGTAGGATGATTAATGTATCTATGATAGATACAATATTTGGGATTATCAGTCAGATTCACCTCATTAGGCCTCTTTGGTTCTGGAATCTGAAGTTTACCACTCTTCACCAGACATTGAAATATCCCTGGGATATCACTTTCGTCAAAAGAATATTCTTCTTTTGGCCTGGAAGATTCTTGATTGTTCGGCATCGTTTTGTTCTTGGAAAGATTGACCAAAAGAGTATCTTTTCCTCTCATATTACGATTGCCAGGATTATTACTAGGATTACTTTTCTTCCCTTTATCTTCTGAAGTGAAAATTATCCCATGCTCTCGAGCCAACCTACCATTGGTCTCGGCAGAAACTGCTGCTATGATAAACGAAGCCCAATCTGAGAATTGGAAACCCGTGAAAACAGCGATGGATGGTCGCAGATTCATCTTGCATGTATCAATCAACGCTGAATCTGGCATACCAGGAGGCATCTTTAAAGTAGCCTGTCGAAAACGTTCGATGAACGTCCGAGTATCTTCTTTCTCCTTTGTTTGATTTCTATCAAGGAAGACATGTTCATGTCCATACCTCCTTCATAGAAATAGGAGAGAAACATTGCCTTGAATTCGTCAAAAGACGAAATAGAATTATCGGGTAAACTACCATACCAGTCGTAAGCTAAACCTGTCAGGCACCCGATGAACACTCGAATGAGAAGAGCATTATTTTTCTTCAAGTGTACAGTCATAATATCAAAATAATTGATATATTGACTGGGAGATGCTTTTCCATCGAACAAAACCATAGATTGTGGCTTGAATTTCGGTGGAAAAGGTACATCATTCCAATGAGGAGGATAAGGTTGTTTGATCCCTAACCTCTGGAGTTGATCTTTGTGCCTCAAAACTTCAAACTGTGCTTTGAGCTCACGCACTGCTTGAATGGCTTCACTGGTTTGGGAAAGCACATTTGATTGAATGGTTGTTGGATGTACTGTAACCCCCACTGGAGGTGGTACATCTTCAGGGATGATGGGATCTGGAGATGCAGAATTCTGATTAACAGCCGGCTCTTGAGTATTCAAAGGTATTTCAGTCCCTTGACTATCTTGAGTTTGTGCTGCTACTGGTACTGGTGTTATTACCGTCGGCTGAGCAGTTTGCTGATTCAAAATTATCTGATGCATACTTTGCACCATGTTAAGCATATCTTTCAGTGATTGCTCAACGGCAGTGAGACGTTGTTCTGTATTAGCAGATGACGTCTCTGGTTCATCTCCAACAGCGTAGGATTCAACCTCTCGTGAAGATACGGAAGGATTTGTATAGAAGTATGAATCCACACTATCGGTATCAGAATCAAAAGATTGAGTACCCCCAGCTTCTGAATCAGAAGTCTGCAATTGCCTTTGTCTTCTTGATCGAGTATTCTGATATACACCTTCAAAAGAATCAAGAAGTCTGTTGAACTGTTGTTGACCTGGAGTTTGGGACATGTTCCGTCTCGGACGTCGTCCTCTGTTAGTATGAGATGCCATGTTGACTGATGCATATGACAGCTCATCTTCTTAGTCTTCAGCTTGATGTTGAAGCGAATTAAAACTCAATCGATCAAAAACTGACCGTTTTGAAGCTGAATTTCGAGGACGAAATTAATTTAAGGGGGATAGACTTGTGAGCCCCATCTATTTTTCCTTTTGGTATTATTATTTTTTAGTTATTTATTTTAGTTAGCATTTATAAATTTCTTAGGCTCAGGATTCACAATAAACAGATATACCTAAGTATTCTACATAAAGCTTCTTCTTGCAAAACAAATACTGTCAAGGGCTCTGGTGTAAAGTTGGAATTCAAATGCTTTTGAATTCGAAAAGGGAAGATGGGGTCTGTACTCCTATTTGGACTCAAACCGGAATGGTTTTAAACTTAAGTTGATAAACTCAAATTCAAATCCTGACGAAATCTCTTCCTGATAACACTGAGTAGTCGGCAAGGCTCAACAGGGGATTTAATCAGAATCCTTCTAATGCCTGAATTCAAATCAAACTCCCATTTATCCCTACACTATAGTTGTATATATTGAAGAAGTCTTTATTTCCCCTTGCGAACCCTAGCAACTCTCCATATTTTTCGAGTGCCTGAGCAAGCAGCAAGGTCTTGGAGTCATCTTCCTCGTGGAGATAGTCGAACAACCATTCATAACAGGTAAATCTTTCACCCATGTTTTATCCACTAAATGATGAGAGGGTAGTTGTTTGCCTTATTGATCCAAAGGAATATAGAACCTAAATAAATAGGCTATTTGGTATACGAGATCTGAATACCAATACGAGTAGGAAGTAAGATGGTTTTCTCTAATACCTTCTTGAGATACCAGAGGCAACTTAATTAGGGAAGACTCGTGTGTGCATAACCAGGGGATCGGGAAACCAACATATGGTTGCGTATCAGGCAAGAAGAAGTATCAAGGTCATAACAGTATTCGAACCCTGAGATACTCGAAGAGTATTAATGGAGACGGATACAGAGAGGATGATCCCCAAACAGATCGGTCTTAAGGGTTGGGTATCATATTGATACCTGACACAAATGCAGGTTAACAAATTGGGTCGGGAACCTTAGGATCTTAAGTTCATAGATAAGCAAAGTTCGATACCAAAACCCTGGGATACTAATCTGAAATCATGTCAAACCAATATTGACACAAGGATTGGCAGCACCCCTAGGTACCAAGTACTAGTACCCATCTGATACAAGGGCCAAGAGTTTTTCAATACCAAATGAGGGATATGATTGCTTATGTTAATGAAGTATCTATGTTGGAGAGGCTAAGCCTAATGGATGTCCTGTCTTCCAACTAAAACCCCATGCTGAAGTACTGAATTGAGACCCAAAAACCTGATAATAGGATTGACACTAGAGTTAACAGTCATTAAAAGCACATGATTCCTATTTGTGTTGTTAATACTGGAAACCTGACCATGGGTATAGAAAAATGTATGTTCCTACTACCCATAGATTTTGGTCACAAACCCTTGTACCAAATGGGTACAAGATATGGGAACATACTGGTTCCTTGTAACCAGGTTGAAGGGGAGTAAGGTGGTTGAACCTATATGAAGGTTAAGGTACGAGTGCACATGAAGTATTCCATTTAGAACCCGTACATGGTGGATTAGAAGAAACCTCAAACAAAGACATATGCAAAGGTCAGTAAGCAAGATAAGTCCCCTAAGGGGTATAAGACACATCAATAGGTAGGCTCCCTTCGTAGTAGTTAGAGATACAAGTATGAAGGATAAGGAAATAAGGATACTAAACCAATAAAGTGAAATTAGATAGAACACCAATCTTTCATGTTGAATTATATCTTGACTATGTGATTCATTAAATAGGTTCCTTGGACCTCGATTTGGACTCTGATCAGTGCCAGTAGCTCGGGACGCCAGGCAAGTACAGTTTGTTGTTTGTTTCCGTTATTGATCCTTACTATACACCAGTGATTAGTCGATAGTATATGATTTCATTTTATGATTTGTTCCTTATCGTGTCGGAAGTAAAGTACCAAAGATATGTGATCCAACCTTAGACAGTGTAGACAGTGATTACTATTGCTCATTTATCGTAGACAGTATAGACAGTGATTTCTATTGCTTTATTAATTGTAGATAGTGCAATTCATACAATTTAGACAGTGTAATATAGACAGTGTAGCTTTAGACAGTGTAGACAGTGTCGCATAATATTCTCGAGACCGATCACATATCAAAGGTACCTTCAGTCAGTTGTCGGTGAGTATTTTCTTGCATTTTATTTACTGTTTTGATATTTAGTTCTTTTATGTTTCTTTTATTATTTGTATATGTCTAAAGGCTAACCCCTGTTGTATAGTCATTTTCATATATTTGGAACTGCACTCAATGAATTGTACTCGTTCCATCCTGACTGGGTAACCAAACAAATTTTAGGTGATGGCGATGAGATCGTGTGTCCAGAGGAGTATGGCCCATATCTGGGAGACGCCTTAGAGACGGACCTTGTTTATCAGGAGGATTACGCAGCATCTGACCTCGCTGCTCTATCTTAGACATTTATTAGCGCTGAGACCTTGTATTTGATTTATGAGATGAGTTGAGACTTGTAGTAGGGATTACTTTGATTTTAGACTTTCATTCATTATGAGACGATTCTATTTTTATTCATGACAGCTGAGTTGAGATTTAGACTTAAATACTTCCTTGTGATATATTTCTACTACGTGGTTGTCATCATATTGATACAGCATTCTACGCCGACTCTACGGCGTAGGCTGGACTGTATATGATTCATGCCAAATATTGGGTACGGGTCGTGACAGTCGCTCGAAATAGGAAGGACAGAAGATAAGAAGAACAATCGAGAGTAAAAATAAAGTTTCAAGAATGGTAGAGAGTATCCAATGATGCAGATAAAAGAAAGTCTATGAACCATTGACTTATTTGCTAGAGGGGCTACTCTAGTCCAGTCACTTGCAAAATCGAAGAACCCTTCATTTCCTAGAGGGGCTTGCAATCTGTGCGGTACATAAGTTCCGTTCTGAAATTTTTCTAAACAAGGTTCCATAATAGAACGGAATTTGAGAAATCAAGGTTGTGATACTTTTGGTTATTTAAACACACAAGCAAGGGATAAAATAATAAGATCGTATCGCAACTTCCAGGTAGATGGAATAAGGGTTATGAATGACCTCCCATTCTAAGAGGTAGGGACTACATAATAGGTATAGGGACCTATTTCAAAAGTTCGTTTTATAGTCTAAATATGGGGTATATATGGTTGGGTTTTACTGGGTCCTAATGGATTTTCTGATTGACATCAATCGTTGGTTGGAAGAACATTGGATTTCAATCTATATTGACTGGACAAGATCCCCATGACAAAACTATTTTCTACTATGTTAGGGTAACCTAGAATAGGTTTTACCCAAGTGGTTGAGCTAGATGGGCTGTCAGATTGGTTGAATAGGTTCTGTAAGCCCTGAAGATGTGCCTTCCGCGACTTTCATGTTTAAGTAGCACGAGAAGACACAATTGAGTAGCACACTAGTGACATGTGTGTAGTGGGCTTTGAGTCGATCACAACCATATATTGGGTTGAAATATTTGAGTCAAAGTTGAAGCTCTAATGAAGGTCGGAAAGCATACCGGTATTATGGTAAGGGTTATAACTCGTCCTTTGGACCTGAAAGTCGTACCATAAAATAGAGTACAAGGAACGTGTTTGAATGGGACATGATATGTCTACATAAAGGTGGAGTCAACTATGTCTATGTCTTGCATATGAATTTTGTTGGAAGGTAACAGCTGGTCTCGTGCTCCGATTATTAATGACACGTCGGGAACACAAAATGATCGAAAGGGAAAGTGGGAGTCCATGGGGCACTAATTATCATCCTTAATCAATCGAAAATCCCGTATATCCCAAAATTTTAGGAGGCTTACAGTCTACTCACCTTAGAAGCTAGGACATGTTTTAGGAATAACGAGGTTAGAAGAATTCAAAGTTCGGTATTGTACCTCGGCTCTTGTTAGTAAAAAATTAGGCACGGCATAACTGGATACGGTAGATATAAGTCAAGTCAAGGATCGTTCTTCAATAAATGGAAAACGAGTGTGTACAATGACACATGGTCGATAGAATAGAATGATCTACTCGTCCATAGTATACAAGGTTATCGACGGGGTAACCAACTCTAAGGCACATCATATGAAAAAAATTTCTAACAACTAAGTCGTGAAATTCTATTTGTGTCAAGCCTGTCAGGCTATTGTCACAAGAGTTGTAGTGATCATGCATTGTTGTTGGCAACTGGTAGATCATAAAATAACAGGGTATTTAAGCTATGGTATTGGCTAAGCTAGTGACTGTGGGGTTCCATACTAGTTAGGCTTTAATAATAAAATTTACATGACTAGGGTAATACTTGTTGGAACCCAATCTCGGGATGAGTGCCTATATAGTCACGTAAATGATTGTCCTTGCCTTGTCTATTCATCTCATGTCTAACTGTAGGCTTGGTCGAGGAAAGGTTGAGTTAAGGCTTAAGGGTTGCTAGTTAAAGCAAGCTTTCGGCAAATGATTAGAGACTCATGACGTTTGGTTTCTTGAGAATAGATAGTCTTCTGGGTTGTCATTGTGACTAAGGGTAAAACCCTATTCATTCTTAAATTCAGATGGCTAGAAGGTCCCAATAGCAGTTTGGGGGTCGAAAGAAGAACGAATAACTCAATCACATGGATGGCCGATGGTAGCTATACTTGTATATACCACTATCATGGCCATGGGATACTCTGTATCTATCTACCAATTACGAGCTTCCGTCTTTCCAAATCAGCGAAAGACAAAAACAATAAAGAGTTCAAGAAGGATGTCACTGAATACAATTAGTGATTCAAAGGCGAATGTATAATTCAAGAAAATTGTCAATGCAGTCGGATGAGATCCTAGAGACATCTACATCTCAATCCACATAAGTTAATCAGAGGGAGAGCGAACCAGGTGCACTACGGTTGATCATACCGTAATACATCGATTCTGATTAGACAATATGTTAGTAGGCGTCCCCACTAAACATATGTCTTGAATCAAGCTCGAGAATAGAGTGATCATGCAAAACTAGGCTGTAATAGCAGCATTGGTTAAGATAGTCGAAATACAAGTACGCGAGATGTTTGAAAGAAGGCACAAGTAGTTCGAGTTTTGTGAGAATCAAAACTCACCTCGTGTTCTTGCTTATATGGTCATCCTACTATCTTCTTATCCATAATGCCTTGGTCGACTAATGGGTTATGGACCTCCAAATTTTATATTCTAGGTAAACCTATTAGCGTCATTCAAAATACTACGTCAACAGATCACAAGGACCACAGAATGCTAGGTCGGGAGATACGCTACCCAACTTACAGAACTTCCACTAGTATTGGATTTGGATCTTATGGGACACACAGGCATTTTTCTATCTTCTTTAGTACCCTAAACTTGTAATCACGTCTAAAGTTATTTTACCAAGAATTATGCCTCGCTCGTATACTCGGACGGTGGTAAACCCTTGGTTTCGTGATTCAGATATGATATGCTATCAGATACTCTGCCTTATTTTGACACAAGGGTAACTACGATCAAAAGAGGACCACTAGCCATAGTTTTAGGAATATTCTATAACCTATATTTTCTTAAACTAAGTTCAACTCTAGGGGTCGTGCCTCGCCAGTGCTGCTGGCTGCAGTAAATTCATAGTCTCCATAATTCAAAAAAAAGACGACAGTGCGCTGGTTCTGCCATTCTGAGTTAAATAACATTTCTTTAACTATATCTGTAAAAAAAATCATGGGCTTCTAGAGATTCAAACAAGTTGACTATGAAATAGAGCATAAGTATTTGTCCTATCAGTCACAACTCTTAAAATAAAAGATTGAACAAGGAAAAAGTAACTGAGGACAAAGAAATATAAATATTCTAATATCTACTCCATGTGTATTCAAACCTTTTGAGAAAAAACTTTGAATCGAAACTAACTCGAGGTTCGTATATGGATAACATAATCAGAATTTATAAAATAATTCTTAGGGCAAAGTAGAAACTAAATAATAGGCAATTCAGACTAAATATGAGGATGATATCTATGGAGGCCAAGAGAAGGAATTGCACAATTTATCAAGGTTAGATCATTAATTCTAGGAAGCCCTGTCTCACCAAGTGAATAGTCTATCCACATTGGATCATATCGTCATATCAAGAGGTAATGGTGTACCTATGGGTATTTGACAAACTATCAAAATTAATAACTCCTCATCTAAGTTGCATGGCCTAGACTACCCATCGGTAAATTTGTATAAGACTCCTAGTCCTAATCATTCTTAAATTAAATTAATCCATAACTCGTGAATGAGCATTTCTTAGTCGCAGGCTCATAATAGTACGACTAACTTAAATACTATTACGAGTTTGCATGATTTGCGAAGATAGACCTTCATGGGCCTCCACAAAAACTTCTCACGACCCGCACCCTTTTCTTTTTCTTTTTCTTTCTTTATTCTTTATTTATTCTTCATTAATAACTATACCTATATATGTATATATATGTATCTCTATATATATTCATATACATATACTAATAAAATCCATAAAATCTAAATAAAACTCATTATCCATTCCTAGCGTAGGACCTATTTACATAAATACGAATATATGTATATATATAACATTTATTTGACAAATGATATAACCAATAATAATAATATTAATATTGTATAATAATAACCTCAATAATATCGATAATAAAAATAATAATAATAATAATAATAACAAAATTTCATAAATCAATAAGGGTGTGTATACCATTTGTACAGTCTAATAATCTCGAAATACATAATGACCTATTTTATACAAGTGTCATTGAATCTCAATTAATAATAATATTTATAATATTTAAATTACGAATATTTAGAAATATTCATTAAATCATTAAAACAGAATACAACACACTCATACCAAATTCCATCAACACGAATGTCATTGGATGTGCCGCATGACTACATGGGCTTGGGCTCAGTTCGGCTCCAGTCCGGGCTAAAATGGTATAATCGTTTTCCCTAAACTAAATAATATAATTAATAAATAAATAAATCTTCGGTAAGGGTTAATCGCAATTTGTCTGGTTTTCTAGTTAGGACATCACTATGGCTTGGCCTTTCCTACCAGGCTAGTACACTAGTCAAAGCATGCCATTGCACTATCCGTGCCGATTTCTAGTCACCTTGTACTTCAAAACTCATTATGGCTAAAGTCATCTACCGTAATAATTAACTAAATAATTATTTAAAAAACTCTAAATCACCATTTAAAGTCAAATAAATAAAAAAAAATATTATTAAAATTTGGGAAGAGGGGTTACACAGCCCCAGTCTCAGCACCATACGGACGATGCTGTGCTCCAAGCACGATTGTTTACGCTCGACCGCAGCATTATGGAGCTCAGGGATATGAGTGAGAGGACGGAGTGGGGCGTCACTGATCTTAGAGCGTCGACAGAGCGCAGCGTGACGAATCTACAGGCATCACAGCTGTCCATGGGAAAGAGATTGACGTTGATGTAGGATTCGATAGTTGATAGCAGTACGAGGCTGTTATCTACCATGGATTCATACCACCAGCGACTACCAGTATTGGAGCGTTATTGTCCTCAGGGTGCGCCATCATCGTCGTCGACTCCGTAGGTGTCACTGCCTTCTTTATCGACACCGACCCCACCGAGGTCACTACCTTCTTCATCGGTGACGATTTACGGGAGGAGTACGAGATGTTTCTATCCATGAGGCGCGATGGTGCCCCTCCTCTCCAGATCCACAGTAATCCGAGTTAGGACTATTTGATGAGGTGATATTTTAGTGTTTGTTTGTTTGTGTGTAAAATTTTAGTATTGGTTGTGTAAACTTTGGATATTGGTTGGTTGGTTGTAGACTTGGTATTGGTTGTTTAAACATTGGATATTGGTTGGTTGTAAACTTTGAGTATTGGTTGTATAGTATTTGGATATTTTGTGTTATACTGTTGTGATTTATATTTTGTGTTATACTGTTGTGATTTACCGGTATTGAGTGTTCCACCGAAGGGGTCGGCGAACCCAGGGAGAAAATATGTGCTTCTGTATTTATTGTTGTTTATTATACTGTAGGGAGAAAATGCGATTCTGTGGAGAAAATGATATTATGTAATTTATTTGTTTTATTTTTGGGCAAATTTAGCGACGCTTACCAACGCAGACTTACGTCGATGATTAGCAACTCTGAGTCACTAAACGTCGTAATATCAGCAGGTATACCGTCGCCTACCGACGTAATACCGCGTTGGTAAACGTCGGTACGAGTCGGTAAATCTCGTAAATGTTCCAAAAAAAATTGTCGTTTACAGAATCAGTAAATAGGTAAGTATTGAAATTGCGTCGCTAAATGTTCCAGGAGTTACCGATGTTGGCCGACGTAATAAACGTCGCGCTATTGCCGATGGTACGCCGGTGAACGTCGTTAAATTACCGACGTATGAATGCGTCGGTAAGAGCGACGATTAGCAACATTTTTCTGTTAGCGACTAGGCTTTCCGCGACAACAATAAAATGTCGCTAAATACGTCAAAAATTAGACTTAGTGACATTTTCATCCATTTTAGCAACGTTTTTGGGAGTCGCTAAAAGGTGATATTCTGGAAGTGATAGGATGGATCGGGACTTGAGCATTGGGTGGTCCATCCAGCACGAGAGCGCATGTCTCGAGTCTTGAAGGACCTCAAGCTTCAAGTCGGCCGCGTGAAGAATCTAGATGTCATGACATCCAACAATGGTAGAGGGGAAGTCTAACTGTATCTGGATGGATTTGATCTTCTTGGAAGGGATTTTTGGTTTGATAATCGCAAGGATGTCAATTTTGTGAATTCTCTTGAGCATTTTAATCTTCTCAAGGTTTGTTTGTTGGCGATGCCCCGAACGTTCCAAGAGAGGGTTAATCATCAAGGTGGCCGGGGAGAGGGAAGTTGGTAAGTTTCGATAGATCTGGTGATCATGACCGTGGCCTCTTTGGTGTACCATTTGCTTGATTTTTTGGTGCTGACGTCTACCTTTCCTGGCTCTTTAGGGCAACTGTCCTTGTAGGTGTCAACTGGGTTAGCTTCTGGGTGCATATAAGTCTCTCCCTCTATCTCAGCCAAAGCTCCAAAGTAGTTATCCACTATACCAGCATCTAACGCTTGTTGCAGTCTGGCCACTGGATCAGGCCCTATGTTAGCCAGTTGATCTGCATGAATTTCGATTTTAGTTGTAGTGTGGGGTGATTATCTTGTCCGGTGTGTTGAGTATCCTCAGTCGTAGGGCTCTTCCCAACTGACTGATGACTGTCCTCACTATCTCTGTCTTCACCAAAGTTGTTAATAACGGCTCCTTCACTGTCTAATCAGATGTGACTAGGTATCCATTGATTGAACAACCGTAGAGGTGGCAACCGTCAACCTTAACTCTGCACCAATCTCAGAGGCCACAACTATAGCCAACTGGGTGTCAACAGGGTGGCAATTCTCTTGCATTTGATGGAGCGATCCTTAGCTAGGATATCAAATTTGTTGGTTAGGTGAAATGGAAAGATAGTGGAGGGGGCTGATACACATCCCTGTGGTACAATTTTTAGGAGTTGTTTTTGACCTCGAGGGTGCTCCACGCTGGCATCAAACTGGATATGGGAGTTCGGTAGAGGGAGGATCGGTGATCTTTGTCCACGTCCGAACAGTTGTTTAGAGGCGATCTTTGGAATGACTTTCTTCTTCAGTTCCGGATGTGCTCTGAAGCAGTGTTCGATAAGATGTCCTCTCATATGGTAGTGATTGCAGTAGATAATAGAGTTATCATAGATGATATATTGGGGTGTGTTTTTTTTGCCGAGCGAGATTTGGATAGATTTGGGGAGCTCCTTCGATGTGTTAAGCTCCACACAGACTTTGGCATAGTTTGCTTTTGTCAGGTTTTGAGTTTCGTCAGCCATCGCTACGAAGGTTCTGAAGGAGTTAACAATCCTTTCATGGCTGCTGGCACAAAACAGATGAGCGGGGGTTTGGTAGGGTGACCCAAGCAGAAACTATGGGCAAGTCTTGCTTTGTGTTGAAGTCCATTTGCTAATAATCATGGCGTGGGAGTCAATCCTGCTTAAGCCCTGATCTGAACCGCCTTATAGTCTACCTCCGCAAGAGGTGCAGAAGAATGTGTTTAGGGTCCAAAGGAGCGACCCTGTACTCAGATGCGAGGTGCTGGCAACCTCCTCTTGAACTCAGGCAGGAAAAGGAAGGGGGTAAAGAAGAAGGATACGGGTGAGGCGGATCGGGGGGAGGCCGAGCAAGGCCAACAGGTTAGGTGGCCAAGGGGCCGGCCGACTGCTAGGCACAGAGGGTGGGGCATGAGACATGAGCGGAGGAGCACAGACAAGAGAGGAAAGTGGAGGAAAGGACAGAGAGAGAGGAAGTCCGGAGGAAAGGACCGTGAGTAGGGGCGCGGGGGGGGAGGGGGATGCTGCCGGGCAGCGCGCGAGGGAGCCCTGCCAGAGGGGCGGCGGTCACGAGGGGGGATCGCCCCACAATCGCCAGAGCACCGCATCTCCAAGGGATATATATATATATATATAATATATATATATATATATATATATATATATATATATATATATTATATATATATATAATATATATATATATATATAAGGGGGGCTCGGTTGATCGGGTTTGTTCGCGTTTAATAGGAAGGGGGGCTTGGCTTAGGTTGGTTTGGTTGTTGCTGCTGTTTTCGTATGTGTGGTGTGTGTGCTTTTGATTTATTTTAACCAACTCTTTTATTTTGACTTATATATATATATATATATATATATATATATATATATATGTCCGTGGGGGGTTAGCACATTGGATACACTATCCCTTAGGAGTTGCTCGTCGCCCGGAGATATATATACAGACTCGAGGCTCGAAGGACTACAAACTCAGCCTGTACCAGCCGAAAGGCCCGCACTTGTATCGCACCCTCATCGCATCCCATCCGGCCTTGACTCTGCTTGCCTCACATTACTTCCTCCACAGAAAATTAAATGTGCTTCCCTATTACTCGAACATGCAACCTCTAGGGGATATGCCTCTCTCCATAAGGCACTAGCCTAGTGGTAGTGTGGGGGCCGCCCAAGCGTAGGTTTTGGTTTCGAATCTCTCCTCTAGCGGCTGGGTGGCTTATATTTCCTCGACCTAGCTTGGAGAAAATAAGGCACTAGCCTAGTGGTATGTGGGGGGCCGCCCAAGCGTAGGTTTTGCGTTCGAATCTCTCCTCTGGCGGCTGGGTGGCTTATATTGCCTCGACCTGGCTTGGAGAAATACACCTTTATATATATATATATATATATAATATATATATTATATATATATATATTTACCACAGTTGTAACTTTAGACCCGACCCATTAAACAATAAAAATAGTCCAACTGAACAAACCTTATCTTTTATGGTTCAGTTCCGGTATTGGCTAATTTTTGTTTCGTTTCGATTCTGAATTTTGATTTATTCAGTTTTGATTATTTCGGTTCGGTTGAAACTGAATTCACCGAATGCTCACCACTATCCAATGCATTGGGAACGTGCGACCCGAACCGGAGTTGGCCCATGAGGTACGATATTGAATTAGGCCCATATGCCTTAAAAGAGAATTCCTATGCAAGGTCTGAACCAATTCCAATTATCTATACCACATGATTCCACCTCCTAGTCGATGTGTAATTAAATTACCAACTCTATTATTACCTCCCATTTGAGTGCTCAATCGAAAAGATACAACCCAATAATCTCCACCTTAGCTCATTTTCTAGCCGAATAACCTTAGCATCTTGCTACATTTGTCCGTTTCCGCTAGCCAAACAACCTTAGCACCCCTACTACCTTTTGTTCGATTCCTCCAGCTGAACAACCTTAGCACTCCTTACTATCTTTTTATTGTTCCCACCAACTAAACACCTAGGATATCCTACATATTGTCATTTCGATCCGTTCGAAAGTGACACGTTCATCGCACTACCATTGTGTGCCAACTACAACGTCTTGATCCACCTCGGACTCATCAAACCCACCTTTGAAGTCAATTCGTGTAGTTGATGCTCCTACTCCACCTTGAAAAAATTGTATAATCAGATTATACACATGAATGTTCAGCACCATCTGTCTCAAACCAATTAGAGCCACCCAAACTAACCTCGTAACCATGGGCTCTGATACTGCTTGTTGGGAACACGATGTGACTCGAACCAGATTTGGCCCATGAGGTGCGATTTTGAATTGAACACATATGCCTTAAAGAGAATTTCATGTAGGGCCTGAACCAATAAGAATTATCTACACCACTTGGTCCCACCTCCTAACCGATGTTAGACTAAATTACCAACTCCATTGTTGTCCTCATTTGAGCACTCAACCAGAAATGAGATACAACGCAACACAATGTACCTAATATGTTCCTGATATCCAATGGAACAAATTAGTATCCCTTTTTTTGATGCTTCAGATATCTATATTCCAATCCGATTGAATTTGGATCTGGAACCGATCCAAATAATTCACTCTGAATGTACTCCTCTACCCCACCTATCACTAGCATTTTCCATCAAGACCATGCCTCTCCCATCCTCAAATATTCCACAACATAATTGTACATAATTCTTACTTGAATGTAATTTATTAAAATAAACAAAATTTGTGTATGAAAGAAATTTTAACGAAATAAGAGTAAACTAAAGAAGTTTGAAAATTTTGAAAAGCCAAAAAAATCCGCCAAGACGTCTAGCGGAAAAAAAAACATATTGGTTTGGATAATGGTTTGGTTGGTTTTGGTTTTGGTTTTGGTTTTGTTTTTTTTTCCCTTTTGGTTTAGTTGGTTTAGTTTTTTGGTCAGGATGTTTGTTTAGTTTGGTTGGGGGTTGGACAGTATTGGAGTTAGAGATATGTTTTATTTAGTTGGCTAGTAGGGGTTTTCATCCCAACGACTATTTTTTCAGTGACTATTTCTACAACGACTATTTCATCTTTCTTCTCTATTCTGTAAATTACAATATTTGTTCTAAAATACCATACCAAATCTTTATTCCCTACAAAAAAAATATTTTCTCTATACACTCAAAGTTTACTTCAAGAGTTCTCTCTACTCCATCAGAAGCCCAGCTCTCTCTACTCTATTCAGTAGCTCAATTGTCCACCATAGATCAAAGTCTATCAATTTGTGCTCGTTAGAGGTATACTAAATGGGTTAGCTAGGAAGAAGGTTTAACCAAAGTTCTTATAGTTGATCGAAATATTACGTTTCATAGTTTACGTAATCTAACTATTGAATAATTTTCTATTGATTATGAATTTATATTAGTACACATTTTCGTATCTACTTATTTAAATTTAGACGATGAGCATGCATGTAAGCTTATTCTTCAAGTTAATTTACAAGTACCATATGTAAATATTTATGTCACTCTACCACCACCAAGAATTAGTATATAAGTAGTAAACGTGCTACTTTTAATAAAACTGTTAATATTGGTACTATTTCTTCTCAAAAGTTATTCCATTTACTGTAGAAGAACATATATTAGATGAAGTTGATAATGATGATAAAAATAGTGATGATTTAATTGAATATTTTGATGATAATGTTGCTATTGTTAACATTTCTTAATTACTCGTTGAAAAATCATTTGAAAATTGTTCTAAATTTAGAAACTTTATTATTGATATATGTCACGATCCGATCCCAAATAATTGGATCGAACCGGATCATGCCCAGCATGCACCGTTGTGAGACGGCGGCAGTAAGCTGTTCTATAAGCAGGTATTCACAACAACATCTATACATTTGTCACAACTGAATATACGGAAATTTTAAAACTTTATTCAATATTTGAAAAGTACAACTGGAATTGAAAGAACTGAAATAAATGTTGAATTCGAAATTAACAAAATTCCAAAAACAAAGAACTAAAACTGGAAATAATTAGCTAAGCGTTCGGCTCGTCGGCCTCAGGTCCTGCATACTCCAAGGAGGACTCTAGCAACACCATAGGGTACATAATCGGGTCATAATAGCTATTGTACAATAGCTCAGCATCCTCAATGTCACCTAAAAATGTTGTCTCCAGTCAGGAGAGCAAGTACGAATATGTATCTCATATTTTAAGTAATAATGGAAAAGTGCAGGTTAAACAGTTGAAACAATATTTTTCAGCAATTCTACGATTAAAAACAATGTGATTTGAATGTGCAATCGTCTATGACCGGCTTGGGTTATACAATAGCGTCCTAGCGACACGATACGGCTTATCCCCGTGTGTAAGAGGGGTAAGCTCGCACAATCTTGCAATATGGGGGTATTGGCCATAAACGTTATACTATTCTCCCAATCCCCACAATTAATATCAATGTTTAAATCCGTGTAGCAATGTGGTTTAAACATGCAGCTAGACAATTACTAAATAAATACAAGAAAAACATAACCGTAACTTGCCTCGATTTGTATGACTGGAGTAGGATGACGGTTCCGGGGAAGAAGTTAGATTCGTCTCCGAGATCCTACAGTTGGAGAACTTGACTTAGAACCAAATTGTAGCCATTCTAGGTGTGCTAGTTACAATCTCTAGTAGTAGTGTCCTAGTCGAATTTTAAGTTATTAATTATTCTACCGGAAGACTTCTAACGTCGCAATTCTACGTTCGTTATTATTTATTTAAAATAAGCTGGTTATTGATTAATTGGAAAAATGGCAATTTACCGGTTAATTTGGCAAAACTTTGTATTTTGTAATATCATATATAAAACTAATACTTTTCTTTAGATGAGAAGAACGTGAATTTGTTTAAATAATCAAACTTGTAATTTTACTAATTTATTTACTATGAAAAATCTTATTAATTTTCTATATTAAAATAAATACTCATTTTAATAATCTACGTGTTTAAAGCCAAAACAATAACTCAGAAAATCAAGAAAAGCTACGCTACACAATACAGGATCGCAGCAAAGAAAATAGAAAACTGGGCTTATGCCCTTACATTTATTTACATAAATGAATTTTAGGAATAATAATAAAACTTGGGTGAATCCTGAACGCCGGGAAGCGGTCCATTCAGCAGGCCGAAGCCCTGCACCAAAAATACTAACAGCAGTATCCGTACTAAAATAATAATTATAAATTAAAGATAATAATTAATGAGTCTCAGACTTTGGTCCAAATGTTATTATTGGCTAGTGCCTCAACGTACAGGAATCCTGTAGCGTTTGCGCTTCGCCAGGCTCATTCGACCTATAAGGTCGTCGTCTAAATGGTGGTATAGAAATCCATAAATCCGAAAGCCGGCAAATCCATATATAAACGTTTTGCAAAAGTCCGATTTTCAAGTCCCTAATTTTTATACGAAAATTCGTTTTAAAAATATTTTCGAAAAATTGGGCAGCATCTCCTCTATATCTGGGACAACCCAAAACTGGAAAAATGCGCTGACAACTCCAACAATTATCCCAAACCAGGGAAAACCCAAAATTAACTTCCAAAACCATTTTTACATAAAAATTAAATTCACAGAACCATTTCCAAGCTAAATCGAAACCCGAAATAAAATCGAAAATCCCGAAATGAAGTCGGAACACCACAACTCAAAATCCACAACATATTTCGAAAAAATTTGAAATAACCACAGAACATCACAAAATAATTTCGGAAACTCCGAAACCATTACGCCCACAAAACCGAATTCACGGAAGGAATCGGGGACCAATCTCATCATCGACTACGAAAAACGGGAATGGGATTACGAAATTATACCTTGGGTTGCTCTGTTAGAGCTCTCAGATGATATAAAGAAAGAAAATGAACACGCGGACAGTGGATTGGCTCGGGACAGCGCCTCGCCGGGGTACGGCTGCGCTGGACAGCGGGATTCGGAGATCGGGACACGAAAAAGCACGGACAGCAGGTCGGAAACCTGCGGGGAACGCTGGACAGCGGCGCAGGGTTGCGGGGTCAGCCCGGAGAGGTCGGCCGGTCAGGCGCACCGGAGGGGGCTGCGGGCGGGTCCGGCAGGTGGAGGCCGGGGAAATGACGCCGGAGGGTCGGGCCGCGGGCTTTGGCGCACGGGGAGCTGCCGCGAGTCGAGGGCGGCGTCGGAGGGTGCGGGCTGGAGTTGAGGTCGACGGTCGGGGTTGGAGATGCTCTGGAGAGAAGAGGAGTTATGGAGAGATAGGGGGTTTGATGAAATGGAAGTGGTGGTGTTGTGTTTTAGTTAAGAAGAAATGGGAAAGGAAGTATGCTGGAGTAGTGAGAAGGTGGTGGTGGGAGTTATTAAGAAGGGTGGGTGAGCAACGTGTGGAGTAGAGAGAATTAGGGGTGGGCTGGAGAATAGGGAAATTTGGCTTGGCCGTGGGTGAACAAGCCAATGGGTTTATTCTTTCTTTTTTTCTTTTATTTTTTTAACAAAAGGGTATAAATATATATATAAGAAATTCATTAATGGATTTCATAAGACTTCGGGACGGAACCCAAGTCAAGTTCGGGCTCGGAAAATGGGATCTGGGTACGGACTCGGGGTCGGAGTTGGACCCCGGACACGGAATCGGGACAGTGCAATCAAACAAAGATCCTAGTCCATAAAAATGAAAAGAATAATTTTCCTATTCCAACTATAATAACAATGATAATAATAATAGTTAATATAATAATAATGATAACTACACTAATAACAATTAAAGGAGCAAGATCCGAGAGTGGGTTTCACAACCTTCCCTCCTTAGAAAATTTCGTCCTCAAAATTTCAAAGATAAGTGCCGGGGTACAATCAAAATCACTTAACCTCGATCAAAAATGGAATTTAAATCATCAGGCGCGATCGATTCTAGGCATGATCACTAGGTACAATAATAAAATATCGGCACGATCAGAACTATCTAGATATGATCTGAGATAGAGTTGAAATATTGTTGTGATCAAAATCATTTTAGCACAAGTAAAATTAATCAAATGATCATTAAAATAGTAACAATCAAATGAGATCTCGTGAAACAGAAAAGACAAGAAAGAAACGAACGTCAATCATTTATTGAAAAGACAGAAAATAATAGAATCTTCTGAGATGAGGGACTAAAAATTCCAAATCAATTTGGAATGGGATATAAGGGTTCGTGACTAAGAGAACTCAACAAGTTGTATGATGGGAGGATAGCGAGGATGATTAGAACAATATATCTATGATAGGAATGTAATCGAGTAAGATATTCCCACTGAGGGTCGAGTGATGATCAAAGGGGATAGAAATATATCGTTCCACTATTTCAACGATCCGAAGATATGATATGCAGGAAAAAGACTTACAAGATAACTATCTTAAACCAATTTCTAACTAGCTGAACCTTCGGTATCTATAAAAAAAACTAAGATATCTTCCAAGGTATTGAAACTAAATATTTTAAAACATAAATCATCTAAATAATTTTCATCCATCGCTGTATTTAACTCATATACCAAATGTATTTCAAATTTCAAGTATTTCTCTCGATCAAGTTATTTTACATACGTCAATTTCCAATTGTCCGTCATTCTTCCAAAAATGACTACGTCAAAGTTTATAATATTCATTCGTCAAAGTAAATCCTTAGAAGTTCTTTAAGTTGATCCATGACCTCTATTCGAGAATTCTCAATTCTTGAAACCAATTGACAAAATTATAATCCGTAATCAAATTCTAATCCTTAATCATGCATCTAACGATTGTTCTTATCCAAAGTATTAGCAAAATATCCCAGAATCCCAATCATTCCTACCATAACTAATATGAGTCTCCAAAGTTTGGTAGAAATTGCAAATCCATTGGCTAATTACCAAAGTTGCATGCCAATGGTCTTATCTCAATTCTAGCTGCTTATTCCTTCTCTAGAACCTATCATTCCATTGCTCGTATTACTATATCCGTCCCTTCTAGGTATAGTAGTCATCTAACCATAAATGTTGATCCTCGTCAAGTGTTTCTTTACTTGATCATTATATTCACATGTTTATATATCATCCAAATTCACTTCCTTCATGGAAGAATCTTACCAAATCTTAGACTTGCCTCGCTAACTCTGCCTATGTCTTTCTCTATATCCTATACTCTTCTTTAAATATAGAATTCAAAGTCGTCAAATACCTTCATTTGTTTGAATGAGGTTTAGGCACTGATGAGCACTACCAACAGTTATAACCCGAATAAGTCACAAGTTAAGACATACAACTCTCTCAAGACTAGCTTACTCAAGGTATTCTTCTACCTTTCCTACCCTTTAGCTAACTAATATTGATCCAAAAATGTTCTTACTAGAAATGCGATAGGTAACAATCTATGTTTCTCCCGCATATAGCTATACACTATACATATAGTCATCTACAAGATGTATATTAATTAACTATTTAATATCTAAAGCTAACCACAACTATCCACAGCTTCCAGAATATGTAAGTAAAAAAAAATAATAATAATAAATTAATAAATTAATATAAATATATATACAACGTACTAAGGTTGAAACAGGAAAGAGATTGAGTCAATAGAGATTGATATGGTCCTAAATAGTTCTAGGAAAAACAAGTACAATCTTTATAGAAAATAGATCCTTTTTTGCTGTGATAAGAGATTACTGGAAATAGAAAGCCATTAAAAATACAAATCATTTATTCAGACAACGGTGAGATTAATTTGATGGTGCAGAAAAGACAACCATATTATGGATATAGTTTCAATAATGTTCGAAAATCCAAATATATCTGAAGTCACTTTGTCTCAAATTCATGCCTCGCCAGAGTGCACCTGACTGCAGTAAAATTTGGCTCCACAACTTTGATAGAAATAGGTTTTCGAGTATTCTATCAACTTTATCCATTTCCTGGCTGAACAACCTAGGAGACAAATTTGATACATTTAGGACGTAGCCTCAATAATATCCAAAAACCTATCAACACCTGAATCACTTCAACTTAGAGTCTATGCCCCGCCAGTGCACAACTAGCTGCAGTAAACTCACAGTTTCTATAATTCAGACAAATGACTACAACGCAAATGTGCGAAGCCATATTAGGTCACTGAATATTTTTCTCAACTTTGTCCATAAGAATTTTAAAGAAGTTTCCTAAAAATTCAAACGAGTTCTAAAGTTCTAGTCATGATAGAAAAAGATGTTGATGTATGTTCTTCTGGAATCGAGAAAATTTTATCAGATAAATATGTATTCCAGTATCCCTTGAGATTTGAGAGATTGGTTTGGGGTCTTGAAATTGGTCTGACTGGATTATGGCTAATTGAGTTGGACACAAAATAAGATAGAGGCACCAGAGCTTCAAGTTGAGTTGAAGAAGCCAATGAGAATATTTTCGACAAATCACTTAAAGGATACTGACATTTACCAAAATTATTTTGAAGAAATACTTTCTTATCCAAGGAAAGTTTGAGAATGTGCTGGGTAAGTTGGGTTGACACAAAAAGAAGTATGTCTTATGGATTCAAGGAAGTCAGGTTAAAATGGTTTAACAAAGCCAACCAGGGGATAGTTCAACAATTCAAAAGTTTTTCAATGACTAAAGGAAATTTAATAATAAGATGGAATCAATTCTCTAACCGTTCGTGCTTCACGATACTCAAGCATTGAGTTTAAAAGTTGTCTAGGCCTTGAATTGATCAAAAGTTTCATAGAGAGAGTAGGGTTTCAAGTTGAGTGGAGGATCAACAATTAAAATATTTGGAATAACCTAGGAGATAACAATCAATATTGAAATTATTTTTAAAAATATCTTCTCTAGGGGAATCATGAACTAACTAGGCTGAACCAATTCTTTTGGTAATAATTAATATTGAGGTTTTATAGTTCCAGAAGAATTTGGTTCAGGATCCGTTCCAAGAAAGTCAAATAGAAATGAGATCAAGGCAAATAGTTGGATACGCTAATCGTATAAGAACTTCGGGTAGATAAGAGTTTATTAGAATTTGAAACTCTAGATAGTGAACGGGTCTGGATGCCAAATAAAGTGAGCGATAAGATTTGATCAATAAATGGAGAAGTTGAAAATAGGTTTGCTGAAAAAGGAGATTGAAGAGTTCTAATATTGGTCCATAAATAGCAAAAAGTATAGATCCTAAGGGATGCTAAAATATGTTAAAGATATGGAAAGGAGATAATCCCGAGAATCACGGGATACTAAAAGATACAAAAATCTAGAAAATAAAATATGTAGTAACATATACCATCATACAATCAGCCTAAACTGGTTAGGGTCAAAATTCACTCCTTATGTCATTATCACTTCCAATTGTTATAAGTACCAACTAATATCTGGGTATTCCAGAATTCTATCCTTCCAATTTTTAATCACCGATATATCTGTGATAAATACTGTCTTACACACCTTCTCCTTAAGATTAGAATCCTCCAACTTTTCTGAAATTGTATCGTGGGGGGGCATGGCTTTGGGAAAGATATTGGCCAAAAAATAGTGTAATCAGGGTAACATGTTATGCTTCGGTAGGGTATCATCTAGTGCTAATCAATAGTTCTTATGGTCCTAGTCTGGTTCGAGCAGTCTCCCGTTGCTAAATCTACTACTACGATTCTCTTGCGTCATGCATAGAAAACAAGATCTTGCTAGTACCGACTAATAGGTTGTCGTCATAGTCTGGCTAGTTTAGGGACAAGCATAAACAAGGTAACTTACTATTCTATAAGCAAGCAAAAATAGTTACTTATATAGATAATTCGGTCCTATGTTGTGACAAACCAATGTTCTAGTGTTCTAGTTGTTTCTAGATATGTTTTCCTAAGTTGTTGATTAGACCTGCATGGGCCACCACTAAAAACATGTCACGACCTGATCCCAAATAATTAGGTCGAACCGGATCATGTCCAGCCTGCACCATTGTGAGACGGGGGCAGTAAGATGTTCTATAAGTAGGTATTTACAACAACATCTATACATTTGTCACAACTGAATACGAAAATTTTAAAACTTTATTCAATATTTGAAAAGTACAACTGGAATTAAAAGAACTGGAATAAATGCTGAATTCGAAATTAACAAAACTCCAAAAACAAAGAAACTGGAAACTGGAAATAACTAGCCACTACAACAAAAATACCCTTTAATGACGGCTAAAAACCGTCATTAATCAAGAACCATGACGCTTTTTTTTCTAATCCAAGCGTTATGAAATCGGGTGTTATAAATATTTTTCAAAGCGTTATAGATAAATCGTCCGAAAACGTCATTAATAGATTGAATTTCTACTACGTTCTATTTTCAAAGCGTTATGGATAGTTATGTAAAACGTTATGAATATTTAATATGGTTGGAAGTCAGACATTTTGAAAGCGTTATGATTGGTCATTTGTATAACATTTATAACGCTCTATACTGCATGTTATACATTCCAACCCAGCTCAATTCAATTCGAAAACAACCACTTAATTTGAACCATATTCACAACAAAACATTGAAATGTAACATTAATCTCCATTTCATTGTCTCAAAATAGGGTACATTCTATTGTCTCAAAATAGTACACTTTAGCTATCATTCCACATTTCTCAGGCCATATATATATACATCTTCACAAAAATCTATAGATCAATATCCAATATAGCTAGTACACTTACATCAAAACTATCCACATATTCCATACCACAACATACAACTTAGTCACATGAAGACCTGTGTCCACAGCACACCCTGCAAAAGATAATACAAAAATATTTTATATAAGAAATTCCCAAAAGATGCCTAAACCCCTTGATCGTACAAGAGATGCATAAACAGCACATGAAACATTTCCAGTTCCTTTATATAAGAAATTCCCAAAAGATGCCTAAACCACTTGATCATACAAGAAATGCATAAACAGCACATGAAACATTTTATCTTTTGTTATTAACTTAAATATGAATTGAAGTATTATTCTTATCCATAGCAGCAAAGTAGAAGAATATGGAAAAAGCTTATGCTATTTGATTGAAAATCAAAGCTGGGATTGATGTTTCAAACTTAGCGTCATTTGTCAAGGTGTAGTCACAACAGAACTTACCTTACGAGCTTCTGTATCCTTCAAATTACCAGCAAAACCTAAAACACCAACAACTACAATTTGAAACAAAAATATTGCTCCAGTCAACTTGTCAATCATTGCATCCATAGCAGTAAGTTTAGGCTCTGGTATGCCCCTGCTCATTCCCATCTTTGTTTCATTGCCTGAGAGTATGTTAAACATCGTTAGCCATCACTCAAAAACACATTCAACAGTTAAATAATTATATTATATTTTTAGCAAAAGACTCATGATTTATTGGCCTTCCCCGCAACAGTTAATTTTCCTGACATGTGCAGTTTAGCATACTGCATCATAGTCGCAACTACTCCATTCTACGATCAAAGATTACAAAACAGAAGAGACAACTAGCACCAGAATATATATATATATATATAATATATATATTACATATAATATATATATATATAATATAATATCTATATATATAATATATATATATATATATAACATATATATATAGATATATATATACATATATATTTTTTTTTTTTTTATATATATACATATATATACTATATATATATATATATATATATATAATATATATAATATATATTACATATTATATATCTATATATATATATATCTATACATATATCTAATTATATATATATATATATATATATTATATATTTATATATATCTATATATATATATCTATATATATATATATATATAATTCAAGATGAAGAACGCCATGTATGTGCGTTTCTTATGTGTATCACGTGCTTTTATGTTATTTCCTAGAATTGGGAGTGCCTATTTTATGCCAATGTCACATTATATGTTTTTTGGTTTTGTCCAAGTGCCATGTGAACGAATACATTTTCAACCAAGATTTTGTAATGCTCTGTATCAAATGTGAACTATAATGCCCTATATCTTTTGCAAGTAGGATTTGAACACGATCTATCAGATCCTTGGTCATTCACTAAAGAAATTAATAAGGCTATCATACCCACGATATCATGCTAACAAAGATGCATCATAATTTGATATATTGGCTCTATACTTTCATGCATTACTTTTCGTATTAGTACACACATAAGGGTGTTGAACATCTTTGTACTAGCTTGACATACACAAGCAACAAGCAGTTTGATAGTATTTATCAGAAAACTAACTATGGTGATTCGGAACGAAAATGGAAGGAAATAAGCTAAAGGGCATGGTTACTACCGTTCATGGGTCAATCTAGTATATGACTTGATGGATCCATTCAATTAAACTTCCTAATACCACATGACTTTCAACCTGACCTTGCATGTTCAGCACTATACACATTCAAATTCTTTCTTTAGAAGAATGAGACCCAAAACGCTCTGGCAATGAAGCCATGGATGCTAAGATAAAGGCAACAAAATAAAGGACAGTGTGAGTGAAAATAAAATAATATAAACACACCTGTATAAACTGCAACACCGCATGCCCACTCTGTATTCCTCAAATAGCATGATTGCAAAAGAGTGTTATTGATGGTCAGAGGATATACATCATTATCAAGAAATGGAGGAAACAACCGATATTTGCATCAAATCTCCTGATGTCTTATCAGGGTTAGGGCATTCAATGACACCCTGCAATGATAAAAAAAATTGTAAGAAATAATGTGAAATCCAATCATAACAAATAAATTAGGACATACCTTCTTCCACTTAACCAAAAAAACAGTTTGTAGAAGGTTCAGCCAATAATCCAGACAAAAAAAACTCCTGAACTACCAAATAGACGCACGCACACACAAACACATAGTTCAGTGTCAAAGACTCAAAAGAGAATTGAATATGATCATCCCGTGAAATACACAAGTGTTTCAACTTTTAATACATAATGTTCAAATATTCTTCCATAAATTTTCCAAATGGAAATTAAAAGAAGAGGAGAGTATCATATCCTGGTAATTAAGAAAAAGGTTTCTGCCCATATATATTTTATTTGGGTGGTGTAGTAATCTTGTGGCAAATAATAGACGAGGTTTGTAATATACCCAGTTAAGAATGGCCAATGTGAAGTAGATATGGCCAATAATTCAGACTCATGAAAGTGGAGAAGTTGATTCCAGAATATAACTTTAATTGCTAGAGTTAAAAGAAGAAGAACATGACTTAGGATAGTTCATTTCGTTATTACAAAACAGAAAATGGTTTACAATTCCCTATATGTGCATACGGTATAATAAGGAAAACCTAACATGTATAATAAGGAAACCTAAACCAACATCCCACAGCAAGTATAGGAAGGAGAACCCAAGCAACAATTATACAAAAATCCAAACCAACAATGCATGCATCACAATAATTCCAACAGCAGCTAGGTAACCCGAAACCGAAAATCCAACAACAAGTAAAGAACCGAACATGATCTAAAGATCATTCCCTTCACACAAACAAAGACAATCATAGGATCGTCAAACAAACCATCATCGACAAACAAATAAACCCAAAAACTGAAATCAATCAAGAGTTTAGAATTTATATCCCAGAATCTGGTGTATAAATTCAACAACATCATCGACAAACAAAATAAATCCTTTTTATATAGGGATCGAGATCCAACAACATCATCGACAAACAAATAAACCCTAAACTGAAATAAATCAAGAGTTTATAATTTATACCCCAGAATTTGGTGTCAGAATTCGAAGAGAGCCTTCGGACTCGGCTCACAGGCACGCACAGCCCTCGCCGGGTCGCGGCTGCAACTGTGGAGAGGCTACATCATCGACAAAAAATAAACAAAATAAACAAAATAATCACTTTTTATGTAGGGATCGAGATCCAACAACATCATCGACAAACAAAATAAACCCAAAACTGAAATCAATCAATAGTTTAGAATTTATACCCCAGAATTTGGTGTCGAATCTGAAGGGAGCCTTCGGACTCGGCTCGCAGGCACGTACAGCTCCACGCCGGGTCGCAGCTGCAACTGTGGAGAGGCTTCGGACTCGGCTCCCCAAATGTAATTACACTCTCTTGAACAAGAACAAACAGAAAAAAAAAATCAAAGAACCCTTTTAGGGAAAAAATCCAAATAAAATTAAGAACCCTAATTTTTAGGGAAAAAATTACACTCCCAACAAATCTTTTTTTGGGAAAAAATCCAAGTCAAAATCACTCACATAATCAAGAGAAGTCAACGATGATGCAGCCCTTTTCGGATCATCGCCGACGTGGACGGAGACGTCGGGAAATCCTAAAATTAAGAACCCTAATTTTGGAGAGATGGATGCATGTATGGTTGTCAAAATTAGGATATTTTTGAATTTAGGGCATAAAATAAGCAATGATCGAGATTTTAGGACAAACCGGTGGTGAAGGCTACGCCGGTGACAACCTTCCCTCGCGGTGGAGTCTGTAACCGAAGGAAGCGAGGAACGGGCTGAGGGAAGTTGGGGAGCGGGCTGAGGAGAGTTGATCGGAGCGGGGAGCGGACTGAGAGGAGTTCGGGAGCGCCGGAGCGGCTGAAGGGAGTTGGGGAGCGGGAGGAGAGAAGAAGGAGAAAGAGAGTAAGTGCGGAGAAGGGACTTTTCGACTTAAGTGCGGGTAAGTGCGGGAGAGTCGAGATTTCGACTTAAAATTTATGTTTTTTCATAACGCTCGTACCACTGGGAGACAATCAATAACGCTTCTATAGATAACCGTCATAGATTATCGTCTTGTTCTTTGATGACGCTTCTTTATCAGCCGTCATTAAATCCCCTTATCAAGCGTCATTAAAGGATTTTTGTTGTAGTGAGATAAGCATTCGGCTCGTCGGCCTCAGGTCCTGCGTCCTCCAATGGGGACTCCGGCAACACCACAGGTACAGAATCGGGTCATAATAGCTATTGTACAATAGCTCAGCATCCTCAACGTCACCTAAAAATGTTGTCTCCAGTCAGGAGGGAGCAAGTACGAATATGTACTCATATTTCAAGTAATAATGGAAAAGTACAGGTTAAACAGTTGAAACAATATTTTCCAGTAATTCTACGATTAAAAATAATGTGATTTGAATGTAATCGTCTATGACCGGCTTGGGTTATACAATAGCGTCCTAGCGACGCGATACGGCTTATCCCCATGTTTAAGAGGGGTAAGCTCGCACAATCTTGCAATATGGGGGTATTGGCCATAAATGTTACACTATTCCCCCAATCCCCACAATCAATATCAATCAATGTTTGAATCTGTGTAGCAATGTGGTTTAAACATGCCGCTAGACAATTACTAAATAAAATACAAGAAAAACATAACCGTAACTTGCCTCGATTTGTATGACTGGAGTAGGATGACGGTTCCGGGGAAGAAGTTAGGTTTGTCTCCGAGATCCTATAGTTGGAGAACTTGACTTAGAACCAAAATTGTAGCCATTCTAGGTATGTTAGTTACAATCTCTAGTAGTAGTGTCCTAATCGGATTTTAAGTTATTAATTATTCTACCGGAAGACGTCTAAAGTCGCAATTCTACGTTCGTTATTATTTATTTAAAATAATCTGGTTATTGATTAATTGGAAAAATGGCAATTTATCGGTTAATTTGGCAAAACTTAGTATTTTGTAATATCATATATAAACTAATACTTTTCTTTAGATGAGAAGAACGTGAATTTGTTTAAATAATCAAACTTATAATTTTACTAATTTATTTACTGTGAGAAAATCTTATTAATTTTCTATATTAAAATAAATACTCATTTTAATAATCTACGTGTTTAAAGCCAAAACAATAACTCAGAAAATCAAGAAAAGCTACGCTACACAATACAGGATCGCAGCAAAGAAAATAGAAAACTGGGCTTATCCCCTTACATTTATTTATATAAATGAATTTTAGAAATAATAATAAAACTTGGGTGAATCCTGAACGCCGGGAAGCGGTCCATTCAGCAGGCCGAAGCCCTGCACCAAAAATACTAACAGCAGTACCCGTACTAAAATAATAATTATAAATTAAAGGTAATAATTATATGAGTCTCAGACTTTGGTCCAAATGTCATATTATTGGCTAGCGCCTCAATATACAGGAACCCTGTAGCGTTTGCGCATCGCCAGGCTCATTCGACCTATAAGGTCGTCGCCTAAATGGTGGTACAGAAATCCATAAATCCGAAAGCCGGCAAATCCAATATATAAACGTTTTGCAAAAGTCCGATTTTCAAGTCCCTAATTTTTATACAAAAATCTGTTTTAAAAATATTTTTGAAAAATTGGGCAGCATCTCCTCTATATCTGGGACAAACCCAAAACTGGAAAAATGCGCTGACAACTCCAACAATTATCCCAAACCAGGGAAACCCAAAATTAACTTCCAAAACCATTTTTACATAAAAATTAAATTCACATAACCATTTCCGAAGCTAAATCGGAAACCCGAAATAAAATCGAAAATTCCGAAATGAAGTCGGAACACCACAGCACTCAAAATCCAGAATACCACATTTCAAAAAAAATCCGAAATAACCACAGAACATCACAGAAATAATTTGGAAACTCCGAAACCATTACGCCCACAAAACCCAATTCCCGGGAAGGAATCGGGGACCAATCTCATCATCGACTACGAAAAACGGAATGGGAATACGAAATTATACCTTGGGTTGCTCGGCTAGAGCTCTCAGATGATATAAAGAAAGAAAAGGAACATGCGGACAGTGGATCGGCTCGGGACAGCGCCTCGTCGGGTACGGCTGCGCTGGACAGCGGGATCCGGAGATCGGGGCAAGAAAAAAGCACGGACAGCGGGTCGGGGAAACCCGCGGGGCACGCTAGACAGCGGCGCAGGGCTGCGGGGCCAGCCCGAAGAGGTCGGCCGGTCAGGGCAGGCACACCGGAGGGGCGCTGCGGGCGCGGGTCCGACAGGGGGAGGCCAGGAAAACGGCGTCGGAGGGGGCGGGCCGCAGGCTTTGGTGCACGGGGAGCTGCCGGAGTCGAGGGCGGCGCCGGAGGGCACGGGCTTGAGTTGGGGTCGAGCGGTCGGGGTTGGAGATGCTCTGGAGAGGAAGAGGAGAGTTATGGAGAGATAGGGGGTTTGATGAAATGGAAGTGGTGGTGTTGTGTTTTAGTAAAGAAGAAATGGGAAAGGAAGTATACTGGAGTAGTGAGATGGTGGTGGTGGGAGTTATTAAGAAGGGGTGGGTGAGCAACGTGTGGAGTAGAGAGAAGTAGGGGGGTGGGGTGGAGAATAGGGAAATTTGTCTTGGTCGTGGGTGACCAAGCCAATGGGTTTATTCTTTTTTTAACAAAATGGTATATATATATATATATATATATATATATATATATATATATATATATATATATATATATATATATATTATATATTTTATATATATATATATATATATATATATATATATATATTATATATATATAAGAAATTCATTAATGGATTTCATAAGACTTCGGGACGGAACCCAGTCAAGTTCGGGCTCGGAAAATGGGATCTGGGTACGGGCTCGGAATCGGAGTTGGACCCCGAACACAGAATCGGGACGGGGCAATCAAACAAAGATCCTAGTCCATAAAAATTAAAAGTATATTTTTCCTATTCCGACTATAATAATAACAATGATAATAGTAATTATAATAATAATGATAACTACACTAATAACAATTAAAGGAACAAGATCCGGGAGTGGGTTTCACAATATAAAAGTTGAACATAATTTTACTTGTTCAACTACTTTAAATAATGCTATCGGAATTGTATATAAATGTAGGATATCATGTTATAATGGAGAGTATACTCTAAAGCCATTGGCGATATGAAACATTTGTTATTGCTATACATTAAAATATCGTCGAGAAAAATCTGTTTCATCCACTACCAAAATAACCAACTTTAGCGACGGCCACATCCGTCGCTCATTCCGTCGGTAACATAAATTACCGACGGAATAGCGACGGATATTTGATGAAAATGGCCGTCGGGAAATACGTCGTCGCTAAAATTTGTCCGTCGCTAAGCCGTCGAACAAATGATTAACCGACGGACTAGCGACTGATTACCGACGGTTGCCTTTCAATGGTTTAGCGACGGATTAGCGACTTGTTCCCGTCGGTTTACATGCCATATAATATTAAAATATCCGTCGCTAAGCCGTCGTAAATAGGTCGGTAAAAGCATATCAGAGAGGTTCCTGATACGCAAAATCAGTCGCTATTCCGTCGCCATTCCGTCGTTAACCTCGACGTTATAGCGACGGATTAGCGACGGGTAGGGCGTCGGCCTGGTTCTGGAAAGCTTCCATATTTCCAGAACCATGTCGACGGATAATGGGTCGCTAAGCCGTCGCTAGTCCGTCGTCATCCTCGACAGATTAGCGACGGATTAGCGACCCACTATCCGTCGCTAAGTCTCTGGAAACCTACCATATTTCCAGAACCATGTCGACGGATTTGCCGTCGCTAGGTAGTCGATATTCCGTCGCTAATATTCCAGTTATCCGTCGCTAGTTCGTCGCTAGCTCGTCGCTACCTGCAAATTTATTTCAACCAGTTAGCGACGGATTCGCCGTCGCTAGGTAGTCGCTAGGTGGTCGCTAACTGCAAAATATTTATATCACCCAGTTAGCGACGGATATTCCGTCGCTCGTGCCGTCGGTAACTGCAAATATTTATATAACCCAGTTAGCGATGGATTTGCCGTCGCTAGTTAGTCGCTCATCGGTCGCTAAAAGATATATCCGTCGCTAGTTAGTCGCTAGTCCGTCGCTAAATGCAACATTAATTAAAAAAAATTACAGAAACATTCTATTTCCTTTTCGTAAATATTACACATATTCATAATATCCAATATCCAAACATCCATGTACGATCAACAAATATCCAAATATCCAAATTCATAATATCCAATATCAAACAGAAATATCCAAACATCTATGTACAAATATCCAAACACAAATACACAAATTCATAATATCCAAACATTCATGTACGCTTCCAAAATATCCAGAATTCAAAATCCAAAAATAGTACAAATATCCAAAAATAGTACAAATATCATTGAGATGGATCGCGTCGTCGTCTCGGCGCCGCCTCGGCTCTGCGGATGTACTCTTCCACCATGTACGCCGGCACCTGGGACAACACATGCTCTGGAAGCGTGCGGAGCTGCTCTGGCGACATCAAGTCCATGAGCCCAATGAGCGCAGTATCCGGTACCAGGCGGACCTCGGCAGAACGGTCAAATGAATAACGTCCAGGGTCGGAAGGACCGACAACCGCACTAGACGTACCGGGAGCAGACGGATCTGGACCGGGAGCAGAAGAAGGACGCGGAAGGTGCTCCAGCACATCCGACATTAGACTCCGCATTTCCGACATATCGGAGGTGAGAGTCGCAAGCTGCGCCCTCATATCGTCCGACGGGGGCGCGGGAGGAGGCGGGGGCGGTGGATATCTCGGAATCGCGCCCTGCAACGACGCCGCCATGGAACCTACGCCGTAGACGCCCCCTTTATTAAAGTCGCCGACAGACTCTACGAACACGTCGTCGTAGCGAGCGGCCATAGAAGAGAGCGTCTGGGTGGGCATCGTTTCGCCGACAACCTCGGCAGGGGGCTCAATCTGACTAAGGGCCCTCACGATATGCAGCCTATCCAATGAATGTGTTTATACTATAAGTTTTCCTAAGTTATAATCTAAATCCTATGTTTCCCTAAGTTATAATTTGAATCCTACGTTCACCTAATTAAGTTAACAATAATTATATTTCTAATATAAATCTCATAAACGTAATTACTTACATCAGTCGCCTGGGCCCTCGCGTCGACGAAGCTCCCGTCTGCCCGCCTCTTGTGTGTATGCAGGAATACATCGTAGGCGGTGACCGACTCCGGCTCTCTTCCCTCCTTTACCGTCCGTTGTGCCTGCATACAAAATATACGTCGAATTTAATTAACTACGTATATTAATAGTACCAAATTTAATAGTGAAATAAATTTGCGGTATCTCACCAAATCTGCACGCATCGCTGCGTGGGGCTTTGAACCTCCCGTATGCAGACCAGCGGCCTGTCTGCTCGCCTTCGCTTTCTCTGATTTCTCCCTGTACTGAGCAGTATTCATCTTATCCAACATCTGCTCGTACCCGGAGCCACTTCTTCCTCGAATGCGCCGTACGAACGTCGTACAACCGCATCCCGTATCTTTTTCCCCGGCGACGGCTTTGTAGGCCTTGCGAATCAACTCCTCGCGATGGGGGGGCCACCAGAACGTCGTCTGACATACAAATTAAATTATCACGTAATTAAAAAATTAGTGGATTAAAGAATAATTAATAATTAACCAAAAGATATATATATACCTTCATCTCCTCGAGCCAGACGTACTGCATGTTCTGAGGCACCTCAGAAAAATTGAGGTAGGGGCCATGGTAGTTTTCCCGGATAATTTGCCTGAGTATCCGGGCAGCATCATACGGGAAAAACCTACAAAGAAGCAAAGACTGGATTATTAACTTGAATAAATGAAACAAATTTAATAAATTAACTTAAATTTACTTACGTATCATCCGCGGGCCATAGCTCTCGTCAGTTCTCGCCTATCGGCCTCTCTGGAGGCGTCGGAGGATCCGCGGGTCCGCGGATGTACTCACCGGTAGCAGGATGAAGCTGAATCCGGGGGTACTCCGGAGCCCACCCTGCAGTAACTGATGGTGTACCCGCTGGTGCATCCGGGGGCGGAACGGATCCGTTAGCGGATGGAGTCTCAGGCCTCGATGAAGATGAAGGTAGCGCAGAGATAGATCGACGGCGGGAAGAGTCTGTGGCCGGGCTCTCCAGGTCGGGATCGGAGGACTCTATATCCGGGGAATGTGGAAGGCGACCACGACCGCTACCCACCACGACCGCTACCACCAACGTCCACGCCAGTGCCGCTACCACCACCACGCCCACCACGGCCAGTACCGCCAACCACCAGCACCACCACGGCCACGGCCACTGCCGCTACCAGCAGCACGGGTGGTAGTGACCATGACCTGTAAATAGAACACATAAATATAATTAACAATATAGAAGTATAAATGAATATAAAACTGAACTAAAATATATATACCAGCAGCAGGGCGGCGAGTGCCGTCAAGACAATGAGAACTAAGAGTGCCATCTGTAAAAAGAAAATCATACAATAAGTTGATGATCGAACGACAAAAACATAAAACTGAAATAAGAATGTGTCCGTCTAAACTGAATTCACTAAGTTAGTTGTAAGTGCTTCTAATATATACCGATATTTATCTAATCATCGTTATCGTCCTCGTCCTCATCGTCATCGTCATCGTTCTCATCCTCATTCTCATCGTCGACTTCCATCTATATCATCATCCTCATCGTCGACTTCATCTGTATCATCATCCTCATCCTCATCCTCATCCTCATCCTCTTCTTCTTCTTCTTCTTCTTCTTCTTCTTCTTCTTCGTCTTCTTCTTCTTCTTCTTCTTCTTCTTCTTCTTCAGGCTCAATACTTGGGACAAGACGCCTCTTTCTCCCCTGGTTGACAGCTAAGTCTTGTATATCAACCTCTTCCTCCCCTCTATTTTCCTCAGCATGAGGTATATCGACATCTTCCACGTCCATGGTATCCGACTGTTGTCCCATGTATTGGGGCTTCTCGATCTGGTCCTCTTGGTATGCTGGGTCTCCAACGTTGAATGTATTTCTAGATTTAATCTTGCATACTGCCCACCAGTCAAATCGATCTCTACGACGCCTTGGGTAGCTTGTATAGTAGACTTGAACAGCCTGACTGCTATCGCAAAACGTGTCGGACCCTCTATACCTCCTGCGATGATTTATATCGACGAATCCAAATTGTTTATCGATTCTCCAACCGATATTTGGTCTCGTATCGAACCACTCACATTTGAACATCACAATATGCATATCATATGGGGCACTATATTGTAAATCTACAATCTCCCGAAGCACTCCATAATAGTCAAAGTCCGGCTCGTCGTCATAGATGGTGCCTCTTATGCAAACACCAGAATTCTTGGTATCGAAGCCGTCATTGAGAAATTCGGCATTTATAGCATGCTGAGTTGACTTAAACTTGAAGCCATTAACGACATAGCCTGACAAAGTCTTTGCATGCTTCTTCGGTCCCAATGCCAAATAACGAATGCTCTCATTTATGAGTGTTGTTTCAGGTAATAAAATCTGTAAACATGTATTGATAATTTAAATATTTTAGCTGCATATATTTTAATGGTAGCCGCATAACATATTATCTCAGTTACTTACGTATTTACGAAACCAGGACGGAAAGGTACAATCAACCTCTCTTTGAAGTCCCTCATCTGTAATATATGGTGTCCTTATTTTGACTTCACCTCTAAATACACTGTTAGAGAGAATAAAAATAAGTGTAGTCACTTAATTCACCAAATTAGAGATTATAACGAGGCGTAGTCACTTACTTCTCCAAATCTCTCACTTCTTGTATGTCACAATTTAACAAGACATATCGGTGAGCGGTATCATACTCATCGTCGGTCAACCACCGTTTCTTACTAGCCCCAATAGGCTTGCCCCTTAAATTGAATATACCTCCATCCTCAACGTCTTCTTCATTCCTTTGAGGTCTATTTCGATTTGTCTCGACATGAGTATCGAAATAAATGGAGCAAAAATTTGACACCCTCCTCGATAAGATATGATTCGCATATCGAAGCCTCTATATGAGCCTTGTTGCCAACTTTCTTCTTTAGATGGTGTAGGTACCTAAAGAGACAAATTATCTTGAGAATTAACAATGAATTGTAAAATCCACTTAAATTTCACTTAAATTATATCGATTTTATTTACCTTTCAAAGGGGTACATCCATCGATAATGAACAGATGCACCGACACGGGCTTCGTATGCTAGATGAATCGGTAGATGCTCCATGCTGTCGAAAAAGCCCGGTGGAAATATTTTCTCTAACTTGCAGATTGTTAAGACAATCTTCTCCTCAAGTTGTACCATATGTTGCACCGTCAGCTTAGTTGAACAGATATCCCTGAAGAATGTAGACAGCTCGGCCAACGGAACCCATACAGCAGAAGGCAACAACTCTCTCAAAGCAATGGGCAGTAATCTTTCCATAAACACGTGGCAGTCGTGACTCTTCATTCCCGTTAGCTTGCGTTCATTGAGATCAACGCATTTAGACAAATTCGAAACATAGCCGTCGGGAAATCTTAAATTAGATATCCACTTGCAGATTATTAATCTATCTTCCTTGCTCAATGTGTATGGCGCTATAGGCTTACTTAATTGTCCACCAGCACCCCTTTGTATCAAGTTCAGATGAGGACGCTTGCATATCTCGGCTATGTCTTGTCTTGCTTTTGGATTGTCCTTCGTCTTTCCTTTAATATCCATGACGGTATTGAAGACATTATCGAACACGTTCTTTTCGATATGCATGACATCAAGATTATGCCTTATAAGATTATCTTTCCAATAAGGCAAGTCCCAGAAGATACTCCGTTTGGTCCAGTTATGGCTTTGTCCGAACCCCTCGACACGATGGTTCGATGGATCTTCCATTGCGGTGGACAATTCCTTTACAGCTTCCCAAATATCGTATCCCGAAAATCTGGCAGGAGGTTGAGAAAATTTTGTTTTCCATATCTGAACGCGTCCTTATTCTTTCTCCAAGGATGGGTCGCGGGCAGAAATTGACGGTGACAGTCAAAGAAAGAAGTTTTTCCTCCATGCCTAAGGCGGAACGCCTTACTATTTTCCATGCATATCGGACAAGACATGTTGCCGTGCGTACTCCATCCCGACAGCATACCGTATGCTGGAAAATCATTGATTGTCCACATGAGTGAAGCTCTCATCTGAAAGTTCTGTTTCCTGGAAATATCATAGGTCGTGACGTCGATCTCCCACAGCTGTTTCAGCTCATCCACCAACGGCTGTAAATATATATCGATGTTCTTCGTCGAATTTTTAGGACCGGGTATGATAGCTGTCAGAAACATATAAAGAGTCTTCATACACATCCATGGTGGCAGATTGTAAGGGGTAAGAATGACCGCCAGCATGAGTACTGAGATCCCGACTGTCCGAAAGGGGCGAAGCCATCAGCACATAGCGCCAGGCGTACATTTCTAGGCTCTGCAGCAAAATCTGGATGACACAAATCAAAATGTTTCCACGCCTCTCCATCCGAAGGATGTGACAATTCTCCTTTGTCCTTTATTGCGTTCTTCGCTGTGCCACGTCATGTGTTCTGCTGTATTTAGAGACATATACATCCTCTGCAAGCGCTTCGTGATCGACAAGTAATGCATATACTTGTAAGGATGTCGTTTTCTAGTCGACTTTCCTTTTCCCTGTACTGGCTTGTAACGATCCGCATTACAGAAGCTGCAACTTTCTGATACGCAATTCTCTTTGTAGTACAACATGCATCCGTTGCGACAACAATCTATCTTCTCGTACCCCAGTCCCAGTTGTCGGACCATCATCTTTGACTTGTAGAAGTTTTTTGGTAGCTCTTTTGATTCCTTCGGTAACACCTCCTTGATTACTTCTGTGATCGGATTATAGCAAGCTTGTGGCAAGTTAAAATCAGACTTTATGTTCAACAACCGCATCGTCACTGACAGTGCGGAATGAGTCTCACAACCAGGATATAGAGAAGTATCTGCATCCTGAAACATGTCATAGAACTCCTTCGCCTCGGGATTAGGATCCTCCGGATCAAAATTAGGCCCTGCCGCATCATACACCATATCTCGTGCAAGGTTCTGCAGATCTCCATAATCAACAGAGCATCCGTGGTCTTCGATGACATCCGTTGCAGCATTATCATCAAAAGCATAAGTAGCAGCTTCCGCAGCCTGTCTTTCCGAATATAGTTCACCTTGCGATGACCACAGGCCGTAATTACGTACGAAACCCTTACGGGTCAAATGATCTCTCACAGTCACCACTTCTTCGTAACGTCTATTGTGACATTTAACACATGGACACTTAATTTTGTTACCGTCCATGTACTGAGCTTTGCTCATTGCATAATTAAGAAATACTTCTACGCCTGCCTGAAAATCGTCACTCACACCAATTCTACTCTCGTGTTGCCGTTTGTATATCCATGTACGATCAACAAAATAACGACTCATCCTCAATTTGGATGTGAAAATCTGTATCGTAAGACAAACTAAACATAAGAATAGCCCGATACCGATACTCATAAATTTGGATTAGGGTTAGGATGTTAGATATAAGTAAACTAGGTGATGTAGAGTACAATATAGGAAACTGTGAATGGACTGAAAGTTGCACATGAGAAGGTTCAATGAAGGGCCCATAAATGGGTTCACATGATAAGTTAGTAAGAATCCACATCACTATACATACTCCCCCGTCTCAGGAGTGTGTCTGGCTCCTATTTAGAACAGCACAGGTCACAACATGTCCAGAATAGCAAAACAGAGCTCTACAATGTATATCGGTATCAGACTATTCCTACGAGTATTGGTATCGGCGATATCAATACTCGTGTGAATAGGAGATTGCAATATAAGTCTAAGCTATCTAGCTAACATGTATACTTGCATTTACATTGTATCATAACTTGTATCTAGTTACCTTGCTAATCATGTATATACTCTTAACATATATGTGAAGACACTATACTAATATGTATTTAAATCAAGGTTCAAAGTATCGGTATCGGAATCGGTATCGGACTATATATTCCTACGAGTATTGGCATCGGCGATATCAATACTCGTGTGAATAGGAGATTGCAATATAAGTCTAAGCTATCTAGCTAACATGTATACTTGCATTTACATTGTATCATAACTTGTATCTAGTTACCTTGCTAATCATGTATATACTCTTAACATATATGTGAAGACACTATACTAACATGTATTTAAATCAAGGTTCAAAGTATCGGTATCGAAATCGGTATCGGACTATATATTCCTACGAGTATTGGCATCGGCGATATCAATACTCGTGTGAATAGGAGATTGCAATATAAGTCTAAGCTATCTAGCTAACATGTATACTTGCATTTACATTGTATCATAACTTGTATCTAGTTACCTTGCTAATCATGTATATACTCTTAACATATATGTGAAGATACTATACTAACATGTATTTAAATCAAGGTTCAAAGTATCGGTATCGGTATCGGAATCGGTATCGGACTATATATTCCTACGAGTATTGGCATCGGCGATATCAATACTCGTGTGAATAGGAGATTGCAATATAAGTCTAAGCTATCTAGCTAACATGTATACTTGTATTTACATTGTATCATAACTTGTATCTAGTTACCTTGCAATATAAGTCTAAGCAATCTAGTATTGGTATCGGCGATATCGGTAGTATCGGCGGTATCGGATCGAAGTATCGGATTTTTTTGGTATTGGAAAACAAATAATTATTAATAAATTATTTACATTTAAAAACATATAATTTATACATTTAGGCATAATTTAAGTGTTTTAAGTATTATTTCTTAGTAGTTTTGAAATTAAATGAAATTAAATTAAATGAAATAGTATTATTTCTTAGGATCGGGACATGCCAAACCGTATCCGTATCGGGGAATGCAACCCATTCCCCACCCCCCCCCCCGACCCCCCCTGCCCTCTCCATTACCCACCCCCCCCCCCCCCCCCGACCCCCCTGCCCCCATTCCCCACCCCCCCGACCCCCCTGCCCTCTCCACCCCCCACCCCCCGCCCCCGACCCCCCTGCCCCCATTCCCGACCCCCCCTCCGACCCCCCTGCCCTCTCCACCCCCCACCCCCCGACCCCCCTGCCCCCATTCCCCACCCCCCCGACCCCCCGACCCGCATTCCCCACCCCCCCCCACCCCCTGCCCCCATTCCCCACACCCCCTCCGACCCCCTGACCCCATTCACCACCCCCCCCCGCCCTCTCCACCCCCCGCGAAGCCGACCCCCCCCCCCCACTCCCCCCCCCCCCCGGCCCCAAAACCCAAAATTAGAGAAAGAGAGAGAGAGGAGAGAGAGCCGCGCGCGAGAGAGAGAGAGCCGCGAGAGAGAGAGAGAGAGTTTTGGGGGGAATGAAAAATTCCCCCCCCCCCCCCCTCCCGTCGGTTCAATTTAAGTTAGGGCACAGAACCTAGCGACGGAATAGCGACGGAATAAATTAGTCGCTAAACCGTCGCCAATTAAAAGGTGTTTTCCGACGGATATATCCGTCGCCAGTTAGTCGCTAAAGTTCCCGCCAATGTTTTAAAGATTTTGCCGCCAACATTTGCGACGAATAAGCGACGAAAAAGAATCCGTCGCTAACGTTCGTCGACTTAGCGACGGAAACCCGACAAATTTTTACATTTAAAATTGGAAAAAATTATGTTATGTTGTCTGTCGCTAATTCCGTCGCTAAGATGTCGGAAACTGGTCGCTATTAGCGACGGAATCCGTCCGTCGCTAAACTTCCGTCGGTAAAGTGGGGTATTTTAGTAGTGATCCTGAATTGTCGTATTACATACGATCAGCGGGATGAAACATATTGATTTCTCCATGGTATATTAAGTAAAACCTATGAAGACTCAAATTATAGGTTGTTCTTTGTTTCTCAAGAGTATACTGATCATGCATGTAAGGTAGCCATTGAGCCTATTTGATGTTGAAAAAAATTATAAGATAATAAACATAATGAATGTAGAAAATTATAATGAGCCCATAGTTTACCTCCATATACTCTAGCGAATCAAATTGTTTATATGGAAGCAACCAAGTGAACATAGTTTGTTTGGTTCTGCTGCAATTGTACTCCACCGTAAAGCTACCCAAAAGATACTACCATTGGAGTTAATGCGGATCACTAGCTTACCGGTAGATAAATACTCGTAGGACCAAACCTACGGAAAAAAAAAGAATAACATGATATAAGTCTACATATGATAACTCTACACGGATGTACAAATTTTTTTCATACATGTATTAATGTCATGCATCCATTTAAATTTTTTATAATTTTATCCAGTGACAACACACACAAAATTTGACATGGAGTTGTATAAATATGTTAACGTTGCTTCTCCCCATACTGACATATAGATTCTGTCAAATCTTTCAAAAATGATAAATAATGCAAGTTTACCTCATATGATGAGTCGGAAAAAAAAGTACTAGTTAGGGCTATTAAGTAGGTTCTAGTGCACGCAATGACCTGAACAAATAATGAAGAAATGATATGAGTTAAACTAAAAATATATATTACAAAAACATTAACATTAAATTGTATATGTACCCGATTCTTATCTACATATAACTCTTCGTCATCAATACGATCTAAGTTCATAAAATTGCGATGGAGCCAACTAAATGTGACTAAGCTTTTATCATATAATTTCGACGGCTCCACACCTAGGTACTCCATAGTCACAGTGTCAGCCGAAAATGACTCATCGAATATTATATGGTTACTCTTATATAATCCTAAAATATTTCTTACATACGCTAGGGTAACTGTCATTTCTCCGATTGGGAGCTGGAATGTATTTCGTCTAGCCACCAACGCTCAACTAAACTTAATTATGATCAAGTCTTGTAATATAGGAAACGTATCTGGTCAATGTACTGAAACCCAAATACATGCACCATGGCCTCTTAGTCGCTAGTCAGATTCCAACAGCCAAAGATGCTCTCATACAGTCATGTGTCATGCTCTCGCGATCTTATAGTGTCAATATAATCGTATAGCTATATATAAAATGTATTAATTTTGTTATATATTACTAGACATGTGTATATTACAATAACTAACAAAATTAAAATTCACTAGTATACGTGTCAAGAAAATATCAAACTAGATATGTGCGACTCGCACTACTGCGAGGCATCTGTTAGTAGTAAGGATTAGGGTTAGGATTGGAGAGTCTAATTATAACATCCATGTTACCCGTAGGTAAAGTTGTGCATGATTCTAATAATGAAAATAAAACAAAATAATAAACCAAAAAAAAAAAAAAACTTCTTCTCTTCTCCTTTCTGTATATTTCTCTTATATTCTTCTTCTATATGTTTTCCTCTTCTTTTTCTGTTTGTTTTCCTTTTCGGAAATACCTCCTCCTATATAAAACCAACCACCAACAATAAATAATAGAATCCTCCCCCCCCCCCCCCCCCCCCCCCCCCCCCCCTCCATCTCCTATCTTTCCAATCCCTACCCACCCAAATTAAACCGACTGCCAAAAATTAAACCAATCCCACCCACTCTATTTCCGCCAAAGTGTCTGACGAAAATTGAAGATGGTTCAATATTTACCACTCCATGTGGCAGAAAAGATTGTGTTTTGCAATTTTATATAAGTTCTTTTTGTCTGGCCTATTTATTTAAAATTATTTGTGTCTTACAATTTTTTTTTGTAAAATAAATAATTGATATGATAATACATTTTTTATTTTTCTGAATTCTAAAAACTAATCTATCCACCATCCCACCAGAAAACAAAAATTGTAAAGCTTTCAATTGACAAAGAAAATCCACCAAACCACAGTGCAAATTGTATAGCAACATCTCCATCCATCACAATAGGATGTGTTTTCCAACAGTTCAAAGGAAGAGACAGTAGGAATCCCTAGAAAGAGAGAGGAAGCCATTGTGTGCAAGTAGGAGTTTGCAAGAAGTTGGCATGCAAATGGAGCTAACAACATCAAGTCTCTTTTTTTTTTTTTTCTTTCTCCTTCACTGCACTGATATGCTAAGAAAGCATAATATGCTTCTTCTAACGGAACTATTTACTTTTAACCCTATCGGTCGCGCGCTGCTTCTTCTTATTTGCTTCAGGCCATGGCGGCGGTGTCGCCGGAGGCCTCGGATCCTGCGGTGGCGGCGGACGGGGTCGTCTCCGTTTTGATCGCGGAGAGGGCGTGCTTCTCGACCAACTCGTCCTTCTTGATCTGCTGCTCCCGGCATTCCAGACTGCAAAATGCAATCTCCCCCCTAATGACAACAAAGAGAGTGCTTAGAGATTTTTAATTACGATTATGAATACCTACTTCTAGGGTTAAAACTAGCTAAAAACCAGTATCAAGAAGCTTTTAAGCAAGCTATATATTAGAATGGCTTATAAATTTAGAGGTGAGTGTTAAATTTATTAGGTTAATTCCGGTTTCAGCCGCGAAATTCTAAAAATTCAGATCCGAAACCGAATCAAAAATTAATCATAACCAAAATTAGTTGTAACCGAAACTGATAAACTGTTCCATGTTCAACTAGACTACTTTTATTGTTTAATGAGCCCAGCCCAATTTATATTTTAATTATATTAAAATTTTGTAATTTATATATACATTTTTATTTTTTTGGATTTCAAATTGAGTGCAAAGTTAGACTATGCGTTAAATTATCTAAATTAGACTTTAATAGACATACCTATAATTGTTATAAATATTTTTCAAACTTTTCAGTCCAAAATCCTATAATGCTCACTCCTATTGCGAGCAGCAAAGAATCAAAATATTTATGGTGCACTAAATTTCTTATGGCTACTCTAGAAAAAAACCAAGAAATTTGAATAGAGTTTAAGTGTCTTTGAAAGAATATTTATGGTGCACTAAAATTCTTATGGTTACTCGAAAAAACCAGGAATATAGATTTTATAAACGTATTCCACTAACATACAAGAGAAAAAGCTTCTATTTTTTTCTTCACTATATTGAGGAGATGCTGCAAAATTTTATGTCAATTTGTCGCATATTTTATATGTAAAAAAAAAAATATTGTTTTTCCACACACACACAAAATCACTCGTTATGGATCTAAATTTAATCGGAATTAAGAAAGATAAATAAAAGCCACCAGCATAAAAGAGTACAAAATATCACCAACAAAAAATCCAAAGTTTTCAAAAAAAAAAAAACAATATAAGTTCCCACTTCCCACGATATTATGGATCTAAAAAAATTAATTCAAATCCACACCAAAAAAAGCTAAATTTGCAAAAGACTCCCAAAGCCTTATTTGCAAGAAAGTACGTACCTGTACATGTAGATGTCCTTCCCGGCCCGCAGCCGGCGGCTGCAGAGCCCGCAGCTCTTCAAGAACGGCGCGATCTCGATCGGCACGAAATCGCCGGAGCTCCTCCTGCTTCTGTTTCTCGGTGACGCCGACGACGCCACGTGTCCCATCGCCAGGCGGTCCGATCCCCGCAGGCCATCGGACGGCTGCGGGGCGTCGGCGACCTCCATGGGGTCGACGTCTAGCTCGAAGCCGGTCATGCTGGTGGTCCTCCTCATGTGTGGCGGCGGCCGCTTCCCCATCAACATAGCTCTTCTTCTTTTCTTCTATAGAGAGAGAGAGAGAGAGTGTGTGTTTAGAGAGAGAGAGGAGTTGGGTTTTGCGTAAGAGTGCGGAGAAGGGGGATTAAAAAGGAGAAGGAAGGGGAAGCATGACCGTTGATCAGAAATCTTACTCTCCTTTTTTTGACATGTCAGCAAAAAAAAAAAATTATTTCTTATTATTTATTTCTTATTTTTTGGTATTTTTTGAGGGTTAGATTATCATATTATCTAATGTAGTTAATTTGCTAGGAAGATTGAGCTAGTGACCAGATAGATAGATAGATTTTTTTTTTTTGCGATGTCCGACATAACGTACAAGATTTTGTGTATGCTACGTTGTATTCCATTTGGACCCACTGTCCACATCTCCTTCGCGGTTTGATCCCGAGATCATTCGCTTAGCCAAGAAGGTTATACATTTTTTCACTGACCACAAGAGCCAGATGAGTTTGGTAATAGATAGAAAGACTCAAGTGAGAGAGAGAGAGAGAGAGAGAGAGAGAGAGAGAGAGAGAGAGGAAGGAGGTCAGTTTGTGTAAGAGTGCGGAGACGAGGGATTAAAAAGAATAAGGAAGAGAGAAGCATGACCGTTATCAGAATCTTACATTTTTGATATTTTTGGAGGGTTTGATTATCATATTATCCAATATAATTAATTTGCTAGGAAGATCCAGCTGGTGACCAGATAGATAGATAGATAGATTTTTTTTTTTTTTTTGCGATGTCCGACGTAACGTACGAGACTTTGTACACGCTGCATTGCATGTCATTTGAACTCACTGCCCACATCTCTCCCGCGGTTTGATCCCGAGATCGTTCGTCAAGCCAAAAAGGTTATCACAAGAACCAGATGAGTTCGATAATAGATTGATAGTCTTAGAGAGAGAGAGATGAGTTGGATTTTGCGTAAGAGTGCGGGGATGGGGGATTAAAAAGAAGAAGGGGGAAACATCACCGTTGATCAGAATCTTACCTTTTTCTATTGACACGTCAGCAAATATATTTTTCTTATTTTTTATTTTTTATTTTTGGTATTTTGGGAGGGTTAGATCACCCTATTATCTAATGTAATTAATTTGCTAGGAAGATCCAGCAAGTGACCAAGAGGATAGAAAATTATGTCGTTATGTACAATTAGAAGAGGTATTTTTTGTTGCATGCTCGGATGAGTATTATTATCAGTATACGTGCAGGATATGGATATATCGACTTTACACGTGGATATAAAATAATATACACGTGTCGGTGTGTCGGGATTGAAATAACAAAGAGGTATGTAATCATACATGCAGAAATAGATCTACTAAAGGACCCTTGTTAGCAATCACCTGAATAGAATCTGTATTATACACGAATCTTTCATAAAAATATAATGCTTGCGTACTTTTGAAAGATTCGAATCAGTATAGAAAAAAATTTAAGTATACTAAATTTTAAACATGTTACATATAAATTATTAAAAAAATTGGCACAAAAAATATGGTGAGAACCTTTTTAATTAATCAAATTTGATAACATATCTAAGAATGTGAAGTTCTAACCTCAATATTTCTATTTCTCAAATATTTGACTAAATTTTTGAACGTATTTTATTTGCACTGAGCCGATTTATGCTAGTACTTTTGTCGTTTCGAATTTTTTTTATTTGCCGAATTGCAACAAGGCAAAGGATAAGTGTGGAAGACACTCAAGCATATTAGGGTGCAAAATGAAAATGTAAATGCCACCCATTACGTGACTTTGATTCCACCGTCATTGCACGAGATTGAGTGTAGGCGACTCACATCTACTTATACAAGTACCTATGCCATGCCTTCCATCATTGCATGCAATGAATATAACAAACTTTAGGTTTTAAAGTTTTAGAAATTTAGTTTTCTTAATCATTAAGACATTAGCAACTATACCATCCCCAAGGTGCTACTTGTTCTCCACATAGGACACTGAACTTTAACAAGAAAATTGTGAACTTGTACCAATAATCTAGAGTGCATATTAGATTTAATTAAATTATGTTAAATAAATAATATATTCTTAATTATATTTTTTTGAGGTGTGTTTTTTTTTTCGGACTGATAAGACCGTGTCCATTCTTACGGGATACTCCAGTATACCTAACGGACTATACACTCCCATGGACCATTCTTAAGTATGGTTAATATTTCCTTTAGCTGAAATATATATGGAGATACTTTTTTTTTCATTAGCTCTATCCAATTATTTTTCCAAACTCTATTCACAAAACTTTATGGAAGTGGAAGGAATCAAAGAGGAGGGCACCTCCTCTTCTAAAAAAAATGGGATCATGCTAAGTTTGATGAATGCCATGCGATTTTCCATTTTTTAATTGGGATATATTTTATGTAGACATTAATGTAATGTTTACATATTAAACAAGAACATTTATGTGAGAGAAAAAAAAAGTATTTGCTCATATTTGTTATAAGTTGCAATTGATTGTAGATTTGATTGTAGATTTGATTTCCTTTACAGTTCTTTTATTTGGTTGTAAAATGTTACCTCCTATTATCCTTCTTGTAATGATTGTACCATATATACATTGAGTCAAATTCCATATTGATTGACTTCTCATTTAAGGAAAATTTTAACTCAATCCGTACAAAGTTTCATAGATTTATTATTATAGCACATCACAAAGTATTAGTTGATTTCAAGTTGTTCTGTTTACGCTTTCGCATGTCAAGCTATCCATACTTAGCTATCCTAGCTTGGTAAGATCATTTATTCTATGACAAACTATTGGTGTTAATGTTATATTTTGTCGGTGCAATCGAGAAAAAAAAAGGCTCAACCGGAAAATATTTGTGCCATGAGAGAAACAAGGAGTTCAAATGCTTCAAATATGGAACATGGATTGACAATGCACCTCATGTTGACCGATTGATTGTTTTTCCATAAACGTAAATCTTTGTCTTGTATAGATTGACTTGGGAGTATTCGATGTAATAAAGATTTTTCTTGAAAGGGGATGTAACTTTATATATATATATATATATATATATATATATATATATATATATATATATATATATTACTTAGGAAGAAAAAAATCACAATTGTTGATGAAAATAAGAGCATATTGACAATAGAAAAAATGTAGTGCATTTTTTAATATATAAGTATATTACCTCCTAAGTTGTTGTAGCAAAGAACAAATATATTTTCGTATTATTTATTGCAAAATCCCTATAATAAAACACCACCTTTAGCCATAAAATCACAAAATATTTAATAAAGGTAAGTCACATAAAGTATCTTGAATTAAAAATTTTAGTAGTAAGCATGGCAAATTGTCCATAAATTAAATAAAGTATTTACAAGCTATTTTTTCGATTAGCTCAACTATTAGATTATATAAATCAATCATCAAAATATTTAACGTTTATCATATCACATATATAAAACATCATAATAGGTGATACATTACCTATAAAACATCGTAAAACGTAATAGACCTTTATTCGATCACATATAAAACATCATAATTGGTGACAGATTATTTACAAAACATCATAAATGTAGTAGGTAAAATGAAGAGGTACGAGAAGATGAAAGAGGAGGAAAAAGAGAGTGAATAAATATGGATGAAAAGAAAAAAGAGAAATATTTAGGAAATGCATTGAAATTAGTGGAAAAAATAAAAGGCTTCATTCAAAAATAAAATTCTTAACGGTACACTAACTTTATTAGAATGATTAAAAAAATACAATATCCATATTCTTGAAATTGGCATATTATCTTCTTCACAAATTAGCGACCGCATTAAATGGTCCATGGAAGGGTATAGAGTTTCACGCATATGCTCTCTAATTTTCCCAACACAATAGTAGCATCAACAAGAATACCATAAGCTTTTTATGCAACATAATTATCTATTTTACATGCATTGAATTTGGGTTCTCCTACATAAGGATGTTCTAGGAACTCTATTTTCTCACAAATGTGGAAAAGCTATTTACATACGAAAGATGGGTATTTTTATTTTGAGAAATTTTGAGTTGCACCCCATATTATTTAACCATATTCAAGGTGCACTCCATTACTTTACCATAATGTATAATACCCTCTACTTTCGTCAAAAAGTAACGGTCAACTCCGTTGTCCGTTAATTTTTGACCAAAATACCCCTAATAAATTACCATTATTACTAGTTCCCTCTCGTCAGCTTGGGAAAAGGGAAGGATTATTTCGGTTAAACATTAATGGTCAACGGTTGACCGTCAGTTTTTGACGGAAGTGGGGGGGGTGGGGGTACTATACATTATGATAAAACTGTGGGGTGTACCATGAATATAGTTAAATAATATAGAGTTCGGACCGAACTCTGCCTCCTTGGTTCCAAAATGGTTCTGTGACAAAAATACAGAGTTCTGCCCAAACTCTGTGTTGTCGGGCTGAAGTGGATTTCAGGGTGATTTAATCACCGTTGGATCGTATCCTACGGACAAGATTTTGTTGCGGGATTAGGGTGTTTACATAAGGTTTTTCGTAACCCTAATCATACACGTAACATATACAAAAGAGAGAAAAAGAGGCAAGAGTGACATTGCAACTTTGAGAGAGAAGAAGGAGGATTGAAGGTCGTTTTAGAAGGAAGATCGTGTTCGGGTAATCTCTACTCGTCGTCTTTGTTCTTCGTAGCCTTGTAATCAATTGTTCTTGCTTCCAAGTGTTGTGAGGATCCGTATTGGATCGAGAGAAGTTTGTAGAGGGTGTACTCCTTTATTTCATTAGTGAAGGCTTCTCAGGGTTGGACTCCGATCGTCCCATGGTTTTTTTTCGCAAGGGTTTTCCTCGTCAAAAATTCTCTGTCTGCGTGGATTGTGCTTGGTGTTTGGTTCGTGCGTTGTATTGCTCGGTTCTCTCGCATGTACTCTCTAGTTTGTGGAAAAGTTTTCGCGCTTCTTTTCCAACACGTCTATAACATATTTGAATGAACTATCTCCCTACACTGAGTACACTCCCCACTATTGAACACTTGTTGTATTAACTCAACATTCCAGCCATAATTACTATCGCCCAATTGCCTGATTAAATTCAAATCAAAAAATACAACAGATGGGCTTAAAATTTAAGGTTTGCAATCAAAATTGACCAGCCGAACCGAGTCAAACCAAGCCAAGTCGGTCGATTTTAAAAAAGAACCGATCAGCTGGTTTGTTTGGTTCGGCTGTAATTTTTTCCCAAATTGATTAACTTTTATTCGACCATGATTTTGACCAAATAAAGCGACCACCGGCTGATGTACACCTCTATCGAATACCGTAAAAAGAATCTAAATTGACATTTTTGTGATATTTTTTAATTTCCAAATAAGTCAAGGAAGACAATTCACATATATATATAGGGTGTGTTATAATAGAATTATTTGCAAAATTAAAATTTCTCTCTCTAAAGGAAAGTGACTAGTGTGGTATCATGGTGCATACGGTCCGGTCCGGGCCGGCCCACGGGCCGAATTCGGCAGGCCAGACCGGGCTTGGGCCGGTCCAGGACCGACACTTAGTGTCTAACGGACCGAGCCCGGCCCGACCCGGTTCAGCTCACGTAGGCCCAGCCCGGCCCACTGAACCGGACCATGGTGCAGCCGGTCCGGGCCGAACCGTCCACAGGCCTGGCCGGGCCTTGGTCGGTTCGGGCGGGTTGGGGCCGGTTGAACCGGGCCGGCCGGTTTTGATGGTTTTTTTTCTTTTCCTTACTTTATTTAACCTTTTTTCTTTTCCAGCTCGTGGACATCATGATCGTCTTCATCTTTCTGGTTTTGGGTTCTTTTATCGGCTTTCATCCAATCTTGTACGCACACTAGTGCTTCCAAGATATCGGGCTTCAAGCGGCTCCTCCTATCGCTCAACATCCTTGAACTTACACTAAAACAAGACTCCGATGCTACCGTAGACACCGGGACCATCAGTAGATCACGTGTTTTGGTAGAAAGAACAGAAAATCTCTTGTCGTGTCTCTTCCACCATTCTAAAACGGCAAAGTGATCTGGAGTCTCATCTTCGTCTTGATAAGAATTAAGGTAAAGAGACAACTCTTGAGTAGGTTGGGAAGATTGCTTTTGTTTCTTCCTTTGTAGTATGCGACCGGCTGCTGATAGCTTAGACGCCAAGCCGGAGCTACTACTAGCCCCCCCTGAGTTGGTCGGGTCGACGTTGCTCCTTCTTCGTACAGTATAACTAACATGTCCAATGCAAATTTAACTTCTAGTTTCATGTCAGTAACATCTATACCCATATATTCTCCATATCCATCTAATAAAACCTCTACGCCATCCAATTTGATTGTAGGATCAAATATGGAAGCCAAACAATATAAAAGAGGTACTTCACCCCAATATTTCTTGAATTTGGCTTCCATATTTCTCACCGCATATTCAAAATTTGGATAATCTCTATATTTAGAAAATAAATAAGACATGTTACAAAGTTCACGTAAAGCTAAGCAAGATGTGGGATAATAAACACCAGAAAGAATACATGTAGCATTGTAAAAAACTTCTAAAAATTCACAAACACTTTCAGCTGCTACCCAATCATCAGTAGTAACTTGATAGTCAAAGCTGACATCCGAAGTACAATAATATGTAATAGCATTCTTAAAAGAAATTGCAGATTTCAACATCAAGTAGGTGGAGTTCCACCTATTTGGTATATCTTTCACAAATCTTCTAAAAGTAATACTAAAATGTGCGCACGTGCATGCAAAACTTTGTTGTCTACTTGGAGACGAGTTTAGGTGGAGCAAGCATTGTCGCAGAGTGTCTAAATGGGGACCAAAAAATTATAAATATTCTTTAACAAATAAGTTAATTATATGGCAAGCACACCTAACATGCAAAAGTCTACCTTCTAAAATAGGCTAAAAAATTACTGACAAAGAAGACATAGCAGCAGTATTGTTTGATGCATTGTCCAAAGAGATAGAAAAATTTTTATGGTGAATATCATATTCACGCACGTGTTTTGAAATCTCACTTGAAATTACAGCACTCGTGTGTGGACATTCTATAATTTTAAGACAGATGATGCATTTTTGCAACATCTATTGTGCATCTATATAGTGTGCAGTAATACAAATGTAAGCATAACTCAACTTAGTAGTCAAAATATCAGAAGTAATAGACAACTTACTAACATTTTGAAAATCCGCTTTCAAAGCGGCTTTTCGTTCGTTAAAGAGACGAATAGCCTCATTTCGAGCTTGTTGTCTACTCACTCTAGTAAAGGAGGGGTTTAGAGAAATTGATGCATAATCTCGTAAAGATTCGCTTTCACCCGTCGTGAAAGGAAGTTCTTCACGAATAATATGTTTAGTTAATTCAGTTTTATGCCGAGCAGCTGAGTAAGTAAAGTTACCCATTGAAGAACCGGTGGTGCCAAAGCTTATTTGGGTTTGGGATGCTTGAAGTGTGTCCTTCCCGTAGCAAGTGTCGTAGTATCTGGATATGGTCCCGGTGCCACCGCCCTTCTTCCATACGTACTGGTTGCAACATTTCTTGCATTGCGCCTTGTACGGTATTGGTTCACCCTTGGCATCTAAAACAAGCGAACCATCAGGATTAGTTTCAAAAATCAAAGTAAAATATTCCTAATACTTGGACCTTTTTTTTCAGGACGTTGGGTGGAACTAGCGACTTCCGGAGGAGATGGTTGGAACCCCTCCGGAATCGGATTTGTTGCTACTTGCTCAGGTGGAATTTGAGTACCGTCAAAAAAAGTATTAAAATATTGGTAAGTCTGTCCAGCAATATCAGGTGGATTTGAACCTTCACCAGCCATATATAAAATAAAATAAAGTAAAACTTTGTTAGAAGAAAGTAAGGGATTGAGAGGAAGATCGGGAAGCCGTAGAGCTGGAATGGAGTTGGAAGGGAGATCGGGAAGCCGTAGAGCACCAGAGCACCGGGGAGGGAAAGCCGTAGAACACCGCAGAGAAATGTAGAGAAATATTTGGAATGAGTTGTGTTTGGAAAATGAAATTTTTGGCCTATTTATAGAAATTTTTCAGGATTATTTTGGTAATTTTGTGCCCAAAATGACCAAAATGCCCCTCCTAACGTTTTAAAAACGACTATATGAGAGGGGCATTTTGGTAAAAGACCCCCCCCCCCCCCCCCCCCCAAACAGTCGGCTGACTTTTTTAAAAAAAAATAAATAAAATTTTGAACCGCCCAGCCCAACGGTCGGCTGGACCGGTCCACCCCGGCCGGGCCTACAACCGAATAAAAAAAAATTATCGGGCCGGGCCGGGCCGGGCTCGGGCTGGGGGGGGGGGTGGGGGTAGAGGTCCGACCCGACCCGTTTGGGGATGGGGGGCCTGGCCGGTTCAGGCCTCGGACGGACCGGGCCGGACTAATTTGACCGCGGGCCGGTCCGGACCTGGGCCGGGTACCGGGCTAACCGGCCCAACCTACAACATGAGTGGGGTATACACCTGCTACTCCCACACGGCGACACATAACCATGCTATATTGGACTTATTAATAAGGACAAACATATATAAGTTGGGCCGGGCCCAGAAGAGGGTGACGTGGCATGATGTTATCATGCAGGTGTGTGGTAGGCCCCACGGATTTTGGCTGGACCCGGAGTAGGGTGTAAGAATTAAGAAGATGGGCTCAAAATTGTACTTATGCGGAAACAGGAATAGGAAAGGTAGCTGCACTCGAAGAAATAACTAGTGGGCCCTCCTCCTTGGGCCCACTTGTTTTGTCTGAATTATAATTTAATATAATACTTTATTATATTTTGAAAGTATATAATATATTTTACGTATTTTTTGAATATTAATTATTAAGCAACTTAGATTCTAGAATCTAAGATGTTTTGTTTAACCACTACCATCTATTAAATTTTATATTTAAAATATATATAATAAAAACATGCAGTTTTAATCATGACAATTTACTTCGATTTCAATTGTTGTTTTATGTTATCCTTCTGTATCGAGTCTATAATTAAAAGGAACCTCCAATAAGTTTAGATACTTTATTTTCGTTATCATTGTAGTTGAGGATTATATACAAGAATCATCTTTTATGAAACTAAGTAGGCATTTTGAAACATCAAAATTATTTTTTGGGGGTTATTCTACTAGTTCTGATTAATGTCCTTGAGAACTCTGAGTCTTCTAACCAAAATAAATAAATTCTAAACTCGGTCGATAATTTGAGATTTAATAACAAAGGTGGGATAATCCCATGGTTAAAACCTTCATGACCAAAGAAGTGGCTAAAAGTTTGAGCATCATACAATTCGCTCGTTGAAACATTTATGAATTGCTACTCGCATGCAACGTGTTGCACATAAAAAAAATTCATATTGTCAAAAAACAGTTTAAATTAGAATTTGTCATTGATATGGTTTGAATATATTTTTGTTATAGATATATTTATGTATAAATTTGATTTATTAATAAATAAATGTATATTATAATTACAATTTGTTATAGATATATGTACATGTAGTTAGACAATATCATATAGTTAAGCTATTAGTCATATTTTTTGTAACTTTTATTTACTTGATAGGGCGTAGACAGCTCATTTTGAATTTTTTTTTTTCAAGTCTCTTTATCATAGTAGAGAGATTATTCGATATAGGTATATGTGTAGGTAGTTCATATATAATATAAGATAGTTAAGCGATAAGTTAGAAATCTTTTTATTTGTAATTACGTGACGCACTACCAAAATATGTCAAATTAACGACTAGATTAGCGACTCTAGATAAAAACGTCACTATGTTTTGTGTATTTAGCGACGTATAAAAATGACATCGCTGAACGTCACTATTAGCGACGTTTAGCGACTAATAGCGACTAGAATTATGGTTTGGAAAGAACAAGTAGCGATTTAGTCGCAAAACGTCGCTGATTTATTTTATTCATCGTCGCTAAGTTGTATCAATACGTCGCTATGCAAGTATCGTAATGTCACTGGATTTCGTCAAACGTCGCTAAAATTGTGACATGGCAATCCCAAATTTCCAGATATGGAGTCGCTAAACGTCGTTAAACTTTGCAGTTTACGTCGCTAACAGTTGAAATGTCAGCGACAATTAGCAACGAATTTGTACGTGCAGATTAGCAACGCAATATCGGTAAACATCGCTACTTGTGACAAAATCTAGCGACGTTCTGCGTCGCAGATTTACGTCGCTATAGCGACGAACAACGACGTTTCAATAGTTAGCGACCATGTTTTACGCGACATTTTCAAAACGTCGCTAATTTCGTCGTCGATTTATTTTAGCTACTTATTTTGATGTTTACCGACGTCATCTGGCGTCGTAATGTGACATATTTTCGGTAGTGACTATATATATATATATATATATATATATATATATATATATATATATATTTTTTTTTTTTTTGAACTGTTTTTAAACTTATTTGTAATAGTAGAGATGATAGAAGAAATGGTTAAACGTTTGGAAGTCATGCACTTATAAAGGAATTAGGAAATTCCGATATTTTTGTTTAAAATTTATGAATTATGATACTTTTGTTAGTCTTAGTATTATATGTTTTGTTTGACGAACATTTATTGAAGTTTGAAACCCAACTAGTAATATAACTCTTAGGCCTCGTTTGGTTTGCGGAATGGAATGGAAAAAAATTCAATTTCTTGACATTTTTTTCTTTTCCTTTGGAAAGTTACAATTCACATTGATTTTTCTTTCCAGTGTTTGAAAATGCCAAAAAAATCTAAAGAAAAGTGAATACTTTAATGTGGAAAATTAATTTTTTGTTTTGATGGATGGAATCATTTTTTTCCTAATTTTTCTTTCATTGAAAATTATTTTTTTTTTCCTCAAATTTTTTTGGCATTCAAACATAATTTTTTTTTTTTTTTGAACCCGATTGATTCCGCGAACCACTCGAGGCCTTATTCTTGTCCGGTAGGTAGATTGATTAACCCAATTATTGTACTTTTGTTTTGGTCGTAGAACTAAGCAAAATGCGACAAAACAGCAATGATAGTGGCCAATCATCTGGAGACAACTCATCTCACTTGTTCACCTCAAAGATTGAAAAGATCGAATGCATGATTGGAACAACTTGTTCCTTGGTAGGCTCTACAAAGACACTTGGAGGCCAGAGCCTCCTCCAAAACTAGAAAATAACACACATTATACGTGTCATAGAAAATTTCCCCTTGGACTAGCTATCAATCTAAATCACTTTGTTACATTCTACCTACATGGCCAATTTATCAACATTTTGATGATATCACATTTTAGGAACAATGTATGTATCAAAATTTGGTAGATTTTCCTAATTCTTGAACATGAAGGATAACCTAAGTAAACAAGAAATATGATGAAGAGAAGTTGATGTGTTGATTTTATGTTTTAGTTTTTTTTGTCAATTTGACGACTTATGCTAGATGGATTGTTATGTAGTCTTTCTCTCTAGAACAAGCTTTAGGAGGTGATAGATCAAATAGTACCTAGAGTCATGATGTCAGAGACATAAGTGCACTTATTTCTCCGGAGAAACTGTCAAAAGGGATGCACATAGAAGCAGTTGCGGAGCCATGACCGTGCTGTTATATATAGAAAATTTTAAAATTATCATGGTAATTAAATTTCAATAGCTAAAAATATACTAAAATTCAAACAAAATGGGCAAAAAAAAGTCAATATATTTAAAGTGTTAGAAAAGAGGAACAAAAAAAAATTGTACATATTCAAAATATGTAAAACATTTAACAAAGATGAGCCTCAAGCTCATGCTCTCTCATTTAAAGCCCAAAACGCTTACACTAAAGCTAGTTTACTATTTGTATATTAGGAAGTTAAACTAGTATATATTTAGAAACTACATAAATTTTCTATATAGTAGTCGGCATTTTTTAAAAAAATTGGAGGAGAGGGGGTCAAGTTTAGGATATCAAGTTACAATTAAGCCTTAATAAAAATTAATTAATAATGGTCCCATTAGGCTAGGGCAACCTAGAATAGACTCTACCTTTCCTACTTGGGTTAGTTTCGGGTCAGTGTGGCTCGTTGGAATTAATTGGATTCTGAAAGTCTAAGAAATGGATCTTGTGTGTCATTTGAATATAAATAGCATACGAGTACTCAATTGAGTGGAACACTATTGACATGTGTGTAGTAGGCTCAAAATAGGTCAAAACTATATATTGTGTTAAAAAAATTGGATCGGATTTGGGCCCCCAATTCCAATTGAAAGATTATCTCGAAATTACAATGAAGGGTAAAATGACCATTTTGACCCTAAAGCTGTGGAAGAAAAAAATAGTGTAAGGGAACATGTTGCTAGCCCAAACTAACTGTATTTTTTATTGTGGTTATTCGATTATGTTTAACATTATGATATAACTAATATTTATGCTATCACTATAGTATTTATATTTAAACTTAGCAGCATTGTCTGAATGTGCATTAAAATTATCACACTTGCTTCCATGTAAATCGCTTTGTTCGTCTAACATGTATTAATTTGCAGAAAATCAATAAACAATATCAACATGGATATATGCAATGAAAAAATCATGGTGGGCCAAACACGACGATATTCTACAAGATTTCTCTAAACCGTCCGACGACATCTTCGGAGCCACGCACTCAGATTTTCTGCTGCCCCGTCGATGGAAGGAAGTCGAGGGGGCAGCGCATTGTTGGACGTCAATTATTATCTCCCTTTTAAGACTTTTCTTGACCAATTATGTTATTTGGCTCCCAAAATATTTCGGTGATGCCATCTTCCATTATGTGGCATCTGACTTGGCAACTGACATGGCAGTTGACATGTCATATTTTAACCCAAAAAATTAATTATCCAAAAAAAATTATTGTTAATGTTACTGCTAATGCTAATTTTAATTTAATGTTAATATTAATTTTAATTTTAATTTTAATGTTAATGTTAACATTAATGTTAATGTTAAAACTAATGTTAATGTTAATGTTAATGTTAATGTTAATATTAATATTAGTATTCATGTTAATTTGTTATTAATTTTAATTTTAATATTAATTTTAATGTTAATGCTAATTTTAATTTAATGTTCCTAATAATTTTAATGTTAAGTTAATATTAATGTTACTGTTAATTTTGATACTAATGTTCATGTTAATTTGATATTAATATTGATTTTGATTTTTAATGTTTAATGTTTAATTTTGTCATGTCAGCTGCATGTCATCAGTCAGGTGATATGCTACATAATAGAAGATGGTATCACCCAAATTTTTTGGGAGTCAAATAATATTTTTGTTTCTTAACATCTAACAATGCACTGTCCTATCAATATATGGATATGGAGTGTGACAAAGAAAGTGTGTCCCATAGTATTACTCGATCGAAAAATATATGGTTTTGTTGTGAGTCAAAGAAATCAAGTCTAACCGATATAATTTCTTTCAGGGAACAATTTTACAAATTTTTTAAGAAAAACTTGTTTGCATTTGGTCTGTAGTGAGTTTGTGTTGCTAGTTAGCAGTTTTAACAACTCAACCTCTCCTCTCTTCAAATGACCACAGTATATATATATATAAATATAAGCCTATTGGCCAAGGGCTATCCCAGAGAAAGACTTGGTCCTTCCTCGTTGGTCACACTGCTGGGATCCAACAATATGGCGGGAGAGTTTGTTATCTTAACAAAGAGACAACAAAAAAAACAAAAATATATATGCCAAATATAACTGAATAAACGAATTAGTAGGGCCTCTCTCCATCTACATTTCTTTCTTCTCTCAAATTCCTCTCTCCACCATCTATTCTCTCTCTCCTCTCTCCTCTCTCATGACGAATCTCCGGTCGTCGTCGATCGATACTTCACGGTGATTATGATTACATTTCAATCACCACCGTGACGAACTTCCGTTCCGATCGGATGTCAAATCACAATCATTCTCATGACTGTTCTTACGATGTGACCAAAACTAGCTCTCCTGACAATTCTGTCAAGGGCGAAAAGAAGAAAAAGGTACGCTCCGAATACGTATACAGACCTGCTTGCCGAACCGAGGGAGATCGTGCGCAGCAAATCGCGCTGACGTGACAGCCCTCCATTGTCGGGGTGGGATCCAATGCTAGCAAAAGAGGTGCCTGGAGCAAATAAGGGATTGTCACGTCAGCGCGGTCTGCCGCGAACGGTCCTCCTTGAATCGAAAGACATTTTTCATATATATACATATAATAATTACGTACTCGCATTTTTTTTCGTAGAGATTTCCTTTCTCTTCTGATTAGAATGAAACTATTATCTTCTTCTTCAATCTGGCGTTTGTGGCAGTCTATCATCCCAAGTATCTTTAGCAAGAAATGGCGCAACGAAAGAGGCTTAGACGATGACATATTCTCAAGAAAGGATGTCGTTCATGGTACATTGATGTTTTTTTTTTCTCTACCGGCATCGATCATTTCAGCTTCAAATAAATTCATAATGCGATGTCTGATATTTATTCAAACAGATTTGGAGAGGAGGTATATACCGAAGAGGAACAGCTTCTTGGATGCATCTCCTGTCATCAGAAAAAGCTTTTCAGGTTGCTAGCTGCATTTGCAATGCATTCTTTTAAGAATTACTTAGTTTTAGGGTCTTGAATTTTGTGTTTAGGTCTCTATATTGTCGAACAAAGGGTTTGGATTTCGTGCAGACGGTTAACTTAGAATGACCATCCAAAAGGAGACCTAAATGTAAACTTCATATTATATGAGACCCGAAAACTAAACACAAATTTGGAATAGATATAACGGTCAGCCCAAGTCAATCGTCAGGACGAGATTCAATCTCTCTTCTGGACAATATGAATATCTAAATACAAATTAATCTTTTCCTTATCATATATGATTATGTTCGTAAGGTATTTCATTTACATCTAGTTTCATTTTTTCAATGTCAAAAGTAATCTATTTATCCTTCACGTTACATATATTACATGCACTTCTTAATCATTACAATGATCATTTCCCTAATTCACATTAAACTTGTAGAGCTAAAATATCCTTCTAAATTTTCTCGGAATTTTCTTTTCTCCCCTACTTACTTACGTTTACGGTCGTTTTTGAACATGTGCAAGCTGTACGATCGCACAGAATCCCAAAAACCGGAAGGCCCCCATAGTTTTTGACCTTTGTGTATATTAATAATGTGAAATCTCATTAGATTTAGGTCTTTCTAATTTTTAGAAACTGCAATAACATGATCTTTAAAATGTCAGAAAAAGACTCCTTTGTTTAGTATTTGTACGTCTTTAAAATGTCAGAAACGACGGTATACATAACTTTACAAATATGAGACTGAAGGTTTGATCTTGATTTTTTTTTCTTTCTCTTCAGATAGACATGCGAGCTCACGGATCGACAGTCTTAATCTGTGCACGCCAACACGACCAGTTGGAGATGTTGTCAAGGAAATCCGGTGTGACATTTTGTTGCTATAATTAGAACGTTGATGAGCTACTCGGGTCCTTTCTCATGTGTTATAATTACTAACGAGTTATTGGTTTTCGCAGGATTTTTGTTGGGACATGGAATGTTGGGGGCAGGTGCCCAGACAATGGTCCTAACCTAGAAGATTTTCTACAGGTGGAAGGATCTTCAGATATATATGTCTTGGGGTAGGAAGCATTCTCTTCCCCTTAGTGACAATGCATTCAGTAATGTTAAATATATCAAGTTTTACAAAATGGCAAGCTACAGGTGTAAGTTCGACGACAAGACTTCGGACTTGATAACCCTCCAGGCCCAACGTGACCCGGAAAAGGGCAGGGTCGTCGGTGACCCCCAAAGACCAGCCCACAATAAGGGTCAAGGGGAACCAAAATTCCCAAACCCCATGGCCTGCCCTGAGTCTAAGTATTAGAAGGGTCACTCCAAAATTCTAGGTCGTGTCATGTCACACACATATCGAACACATACCAGACACAACTTGGATAGAGTAACACACATTAAAATAGGTGCTATGTTCGCCTCTTCCTGTAGTGTCGTCACAATAAAATTGATAATCTTACAAAAAGGCAAGCTACATGTACAAGTATTAGAAGAGAGACCCCAAAAATCACACACATATCAGACACAACTTGAATACAGTAAGACACATTAAAATATGTACCATGCCCGAGTCTCCTTGTCGTATTGTCACATTAAAATAGATAATCTTACAAAATGACAAGCTACAAGTACAAGTATTAGAAGGGACACTGCAAAATTCTAGGTCGTATCGTGTCACACATATCAAACACATATCAGACACAAGGTACTTGTACACTACAAATTACACTAAGACACATTAAAATAGGTGCCATGTCCGTCTCTCTCTTGTCGTGTCATCACGTTAAAATAGGTGTAGTGTTCGTGTCTCCGTGAATGTGTCATCTTGTATCCGTGTCCGTGCAACATAGATATAAGTTTTGAAACAGTTATGTATCATCCTCTTGAGGATTCAAGGATTTGCAATCTCATCTATTTTGGCCTACTCACAAGGGGTAGATGCAAGTCCTACTCATTTCAATGGATCAAGAAGGTTTCTTCTAATAACAAATTTATAATCTTAATTTTTTTTATTTTTTTTAAATTTGGACATCATCATGGATTCATGAGTAGAAATACATATATAGTTCATAACAATAAATAAACTTTGGAAAAAGCTATTTTGCCCGCAGGAGGGTTGGTCCGTCCGCCGCGTGGCCGCACCCCATTGGCGCTCCTGTAAACACGGATCCAACGCCGGTTGACCTGTCAATGGGGTCGAGACACGTGGCGGGCGAGCAACGTAGTAGGGCTCTTAAACTTTTATTGATTTACATGCATGGAAAGATTAAAATCTCTTTGTATCTTCTTCAGGTTTCAGGAAATAGTTCCTTTAAACGCAGGGAACGTGTTGGTAAGCGAGGACAACGAGCCTGCGGGCAGATGGCTTGCCCTCATAAACCAAGCACTGAACAAGCCCAGAGATCAGCCGTCGCCCGGGGACGAGTCCGACACGAGGGGCGAGTCGAACAGCTCCAGGCACAACAACTCCAAGGACACGAAACCGGGAGGGCTCTTCCAGAAGAACTCCCTCAAGGTGCTCAGCAAGAGCTACCGCGTCAGCGACGTCCCCATCAAGGCCTGCAACTGCTCGAGCGAGGCGTTTGGCGGGCGGAGGGGCAGGGAGCTCAGGGAGTTCATCCAGAAGGTCGAGTCGGACTCCGACGACGACCTGCCGGCGGCAAGTGGGGATCCCCAGAGCAGCAGCATGACCTACTGCCTGATTTCGAGCAAGCAGATGGTCGGCATTTTTCTTTCGGTGTGGGTCAGGAACGAAATAGTGCAACATATCGGGCATGTTAGGGTCTCCTCCCTCGGGAGAGGGATCATGGGCTGCCTAGGAAACAAGGTATGATAACCTCAAGTATTCACTTTTTTCGACTTGATATCGGTCTATGCCTAGTCTACCCTAACCCACTCCAGTCCATCCCAGTTCGAGTTTCTGGTTCCGCCCTTGACTGTTAGGGTATTGAGTTGTATAATAGCTGAGGTATTAATTAGTCATCTAATTTTACATTTTAAGGTATCAGGTTAAAAAACTGGAATAATCGAGGTATCAAGTTAAAATTAAGCATATATATATCTCTTTGGTAATCGTAAGATGATGTACAAAAATCTGGACCGTGTCATGTCGGATGTATACAGAATTTACCACAAGACACTTCCAATAGGTGTCGTGTCCGTATCACCGTGGCCTTGCCGAGTTATGCTGTATCTGTGTTCATTCATGCAACATTTTCTACACATAATAACTTGAGGAACACATTGAAGGTGACAGTGGCAAACTTACAATTGTTTGTTGTCGCTGACATGCACCAGGGATGCATAGCAATGAGCATGACGTTGCACCGCACGACCTTCTGCTTCGTGTGCAGCCACTTGGCTTCCGGCGAGAAGGAGGGCGACGAGCTGAGAAGGAACTCCGACGTCGCCGAGATCCTCAAGAACACGCAGTTCCCCAGGATATGCAAGACGCTACATCGCCGGATCCCTGACAAGATCATGGACCATGAGTATGTTCTCCCTAAATCATGCACTTCATATCTGTCGAAAGAGGCTACGTTATTGATGGACGATGCTAGGTTGTCCGTGGGTTTGGACCGCAGTCCTTCCCGCGGGCCACGTATCATCCTTTAATTGGGTGGGGGCGGGTGGGCCCCGAAGGTAGCAGGGGGCACGTGGGGTGGTGACACGCGCGCGGTCACCCCCCGCGGACCATTTATCATTTCCCTAAACGAAAATAAATATCTATAGAAAAAATGTTATTCATTGCCATGTTTTTTGTGGCGATGATGTGACATTGACATGGTGACGATTTTACTGTTAGAAAATCTTAATCACAAATGAGAGATTTCATAATAGAATTCAAAAATAAGAAATTTGAAACAATATATTATATGTAACAATAAAATCGTTGTCGTGTCAATGCCAGGATAGCTCCACATTTTAGTGTTAGAGAATCGATCACAAACGAAAATTTTTATGATAGAATTCAAAAATCAACAAAAATAAGCAATTTGGAAAATATATTATATGTAACACTAATATCGTTGACATGCCATCGCCATGTAGTGCTACATCATAAGTGATGGTATCATCCAAAAAACTTAGGTGATGGATGATCATTTTTGTACCTATACTATTATATAAAGAAAGTTGGCTTTACCGTCAAATTTTTTTCCTTTCAAATATGTTTTTGCTTAACTTTACTAATTAAAAATTTTCATTAAATTTAATGAGTACAACTAGGTAATTAAGTATAATTTTTTTAAGGATAATATATTTTGCTCTTAGGGTGTCATTTGCTCTTCCTAAATACAGAAAAAAATAATTAAAAGTCGGTTAAAATACATGTAAAGCACGTGTATATGTACTAGTAGCAATACAAAAATAATAAGATAACTGAATTAAAAATCCAAGAGGAACTCATGAGTAGTCAATTTTAAAGGCTCTACCAGTAATAGCTGTTGGATTACATGCATCATCTCGGTAATTGATTTTTTTTTGAGCCTCAATGCAAAAATAATACCAAGTGCCATAAAGACATTGCAAGTTGCTATTTGAGTTCCTGTAGTCGGACTGTAACTGAATCTACACTTCAACAAAATCTATATATATGCTATATTTTCCTAATTGCGCTGCTTCTACAGTCGAGTGATCTGGCTTGGTGATTTGAACTACCGAGTGGCACTGAGCTACGATGAGACCAAAATTCTGTTGGAGGACAGCAACTGGGATGCACTATTAGAGAAGGACCAGGTATCCAAGTTAGGTCTCCTTTGGTGTAATATAATTGCAATCACAGTATAATCAAATAAAAAAATAAAAAATTTATTTGATTATATTACGGTTACGATTACATTAGAGTGTACCAAACGAGACCTTATTTCTGATCATAATATTGCAGTTATCACAAACTTTTCCAAACAAACCACATTTTTTTTGTCACAGTTGAGGTTTGAACAAGAAGCTGGAAGAGTGTTTAAAGGTTGGAAGGAGGGAAAGATTTTCTTCGCTCCCACCTACAAATACTCCCAAAACTCCGACTCCTATGCCGGAGAAAATGTGAAGTCCAAGAAAAAGCGGAGAACGCCCTCATGGTAAGTTTGCCAACAATACCAGCTCTTCTGAGGTTTGCAGCTTGTGACCGTAGACGTGACCGCAGGCCCACATGTCAGCCAACCATTGGCTCCCCTACTATAACCGGACCCTACCCTCTTAAAACCCAGGCCAGGAGGCAATGGGAGGCAGCCATATGGCCTGCGGTCACGCCCACGATCATAAACTGCGGACAAAATAGCAGTGTCCTTGATAAAAACCGCTCTATAATCACTTGTGGCGTAATATATATATATATATAGGTGCGATCGTATATTATGGTACGGGAACGGGCTGGAACAGCTGCAATATCTGAGGGGGGAGTCGAGGTTTTCCGATCACAGACCGGTGTGTGCCGTCTTCGTCGCCCAAGTCGAGACGACGGGCAATGTCATGTACAGAAAGGGCTACTCCGCCGTCATCGACTCGAGGGTCCCCAGCTACGAGGAGGTGATACCTCAGAGGCACAGCTTCTACGAGTTCTAAGTGAGGGAGATTTCTTGGATTCTAATTTTCACTTCCTCGTATTGATAATTCCTTAAACCCTGGCAAGTCCAACGTGTAACATAATACTTAGGTTCAATGTCTCTTCTTCGATTTCTTTGTAAGTAAGAATATCCTTTTTATGTGTCAACATACATATTGTACAAACCCCCTCAACACAAAAATCATGCAATTTTACTAACAGATGACACTGTTGTCTACATTTCGTACAAACCCAAATTCTGCTAGACGGTCATTAATGACTAGCATTATCTTTAAAAAAAACATTGTTATGTATTTCCTATAAGCAAAGATACGAAAAGAATTAACATAGTTATGTTCAGACAAATTGCAATTCTACGTATCTTGCTGCGTCGATTCTGAGGATGTTATATTTCATTAAATCTGCAACATCTTCTCCTCAAGTTCATCGAACGCAATCTCTATTTGATCAACAGTAAGACAGTATGTCTCCCTATCCTGCTCATGTCGATTATGAACACTTAAAACTACAAATCTGATTTCGAATATTGGGCAATGCCGAGATTTTACTGTAACATCGACTCGATAATTTTAAGTCAGGTGAAAAATATGATCAACTCGAGTCCATTTAAAGCTCGAGGAGACATATCAGTCAAATAATACAGACAAAGATCAGTAGAGAGTTCTTCTCTAAGATACGACAAGAAGTTTTGCTACAGAACATTGGTAAACATTAGCTCTGCAGTTCTCTCTAGAGAAACGAGTTGTTCATTGTTTGTACCATTTCCATTAATTCTGTTCAACTCTTCTGCTCTTTCCTGGGAAGACGAGTCCTCTTCATCTTCTTTAACTAACTTGTCAGAATCTTCTTCGTTAACAGGCTTGTCAGGATTCATTTCCGAGTCGGTTTTAATGCTAGGTATGGCAGATTTCTCAATTGTCCCAGAGGAATTCCTTCTAGACCAGAAGAGGGCCATCTTTTTGTCATCTTCTCTCATCCTTGCAGCATAATCCGTGGCGTTAAAACCAACCTGACTATTTCCTCCGAATGATGATTCAAGCCTGTCCATATCGAAATGCTCTTCCATGATCTTCAACGAATTGTGGTCGTTGGAGTAAACAAATTTCACTTTGTTGTAAGTCTTCGGCTCTAGAAAAGGCTTCACCACCTGCAAGATTTACATATTCTTCTGAGATTTCACAAGGATAAGGTTGGATTTAACTTCTTCAAACAAAATTTGCATGAAACTCTCAAACTTATTAAGTGATGAAGATGTAAAAGCTCTTGGCAAACATACTGGACAAAAGAACTTTTTGTGTTTGTGTGCGTACGTTTGTGTGTACACAGGCACAGGATACCGAAAAGGAATAATCTATATTGCGGGAAGGCTGCCAGCCTGCCTGCCACCTTCAAATTCATTACACAGATTTCATAATATGCAGAAAAATTGCGAAGTTCCGAAAATCATAGCATGGATGAATCATCAGATTTGCAAAGTTCGTATAATATGGAAACCAGTAGAGGACTAAGCTTCATGATTACTTCGAGATATCTGATGATGCTTTCAATTAGTAAGGAAACTTAAGAGTAAGCATCAATACCCATATATGCAAAACTTTAGACATACTATTCCAGGACTTGATGCATTAGTTTGATAAACATGTTTCTACCACGGAAAAAACAGAATTTGGATAATATAGGGCATCACCAAAAATCATATTACCAAGGAAAAACGAGGATTTGCAGCATCAAGGAATTTACTTATAGCACATTTATCTCCACAATGAATCTCTAAGTATTTACATAATAAAGTGACATACCATCCAAAAGGGTTCAAAGAATTTTGGAGCGTTGTACAAAATAGCAAGACCAAGTCTTTCTGGGTAGCGATCTTGTAGAACATGGGCTGTTTCTTTTGTCACCTTTACTGAAATGTGTGACATATTGAACCCATGGAAATCAATGAGCCAAACCATCTGTTCTTGGTTGGGTGGCAAATTCAAAATTGCATTCTCCATACAGTACACTAAGTATTTAATCTGTCCCTTAGTGGAGTTTGTGTTCTGCAATTCAAGAAAAAAATTAAGTCGATTTGTTCCAAACGATAGTGTGTGAAGTAAATTCGAGCATTACAAACCTGACGCGCAGGTCTCATGACAAGGACACTCCTACCATATTTGTCAAGAAAATTTGTTCGGTATATTTTTCCAGTCTCGGCTTCATGAGCTACTTCCTCCTACAAAGAGTATGTTATAAATATAAGCACTGCAGAGGACCACAAATCAAGAGATAACGAGCAGATAATGATAACTGCCAAAAGAACAAGCTATATCCATCAAGATATAAACTTTTGAACATAGACATAATTGAATATGGATAAAAGAAGCACGGGCAATGTCACATTGCAGAATTCATGCTAGAGATTACTTCACATGTTGCAAGTTTGAATGAATAGCAAAAGATAACTTGCTAATATTACGGATGACATGTGGCATTTAAAATCTGACTGCAAAGGTTTGGGATAAAGACTTTATGTTTGTTGTTATTGAGCTGTATAGTATTAACATTATGTTGTTTATCCAATGGCAGTTAAATGCATGAACAGTATATTGTAAGAACAAATGTAACGGCTTTTTCAATTAAGCATTGGAATATGACGCAAGTGCATCTTCCTTGAGAGATTGCAAATTCCCCATGGGTAACAGTGCAGGGCCTCCAGGCCGGTGGAGCGGGCCGACGGGCCAAGTTGTAAGCCCTTCGGGGCCGAGTTGTCTGAGTAGGGTGTATATATATTGGAAAAGGTAATTCTCATTTATAAAAGGTTCATTACATCTCAGCCAGTGGTTGTGGCTCACCGAGGTAACCTCATACAAGACACATCATACTCAATGTTGTTAAGTATTCCCCTATCTATAATCTGGACAGACTCGAATATGCGAGCATTTCTCTCCCTCCAGACATGCCATACAGCTGCAGCTAATCTGAGTCTAGCCTCCCAGTACCACTGGAGTCCAATCCGCTTCCTTCTGTCTATATTTCAAATCACTTCATCTATGTCGTAGTCCGCACTAGCTTGAAGGTGGAGTGTCTTCTCTTGCATCTGCCAGACATGACACAAGAATGGGTACCTGTCTGGATGCCAAACCGGGCTAACCGATCCAGAGTTAATAGCCTCCCCATTAGTAGCTTGTACAGGCACAATTGCATTTTCCTGGGACTTCCCTTACACCAGACGATATCTACAACCTCCCAAGCTTCATGCTGCACCCTTGCTTGATCATAAATAATCTTGGACACAAACTCTCCATTTGGAGATCCCGCCCACACCCAAGTATCCTCTGGTAAGTTGTTGTCCATCCGTACTTGACGTATAAGTGTCTCGTACGGATGAGTATGTATATATGCATCCAACCTCCACTCACCCCCACGGATTATGGAAGCCACTCTAATTCCGACGAATGCCTAAGGAGAGGCGTGACTCCCCACCCAGCTGAGTAGACCCTTATGTTGGATCCAAGGATCCAGCCAAAGGTCAGTATCTTCGCCATTTTTGATGACTCTCTCAACACGCTAGCTGACTGCCGCCTTATGCTTCAACATCTGTTTGAAGGAGACTGATTCATTGTTGTTAAATGTATACGTCCAAAAGTTACCACCTTTCAAGTACCTGTCCCGCATCCAACTTGCCCACAGTGACTCACCCTGTAGGAATCGCCAAACCAGCTTCCATCCCGCCATCTTGTGCATAGTACGCAGGGATGGAAGGCCAACTCCGCCTTCCTCTCTTGGTCGACATAGATCCGCCCATGCAATTGCATGGATCCTACCCCTCCAGATAAACTCGGTACATAATTTTTCCACTTTGTCAATAGTAGCTAATAGCAGAATGATGGATCGAATCCAGAACATTGTGATGGCTAAATATCACCGACCGGACCAACTCAATTCTCTTGTCAAAGGACAAATTCTTTGTCTGCCAACCCTCCATTCGTCGTTGAGCAAACTCTACTATGCTGGAACATTCTTTCGCCTTCGCATAATTAACTGAGAGATACCCAGGTATTTTACTGGCAGTTGTCCTTTGGTGACAACAAGGATCACTGCCTTCTGTTCCTTAAGTGGATACCACTTGCTGAAAAATACCGTGTATTTGTTCAGTTGTACCCCAGACAATTTTTCGAATCGCTCCATAATCTCAGAGAGTGTACCAAGACCAGTATTCGAGGGAGCCAGGAATACTAACAAATCATCCGCATAAATATGATAAATTACATGTGGATGAATATGCTGGAACTAGGGGTGGGCAGGGGTCGGGCCGGGCCCAAATTTTATGGAACCGGACCGGACCCGTTAATTGGCGGGACGGGACGGGACGGGTCCAAAAAATATTGGAACCGGAACGGGCTCGACCCGTTCGAAACGGATCCGAACCGGGCCAATCCGCGGGACCAAAAAAAGTTAAAAAAATTTCTAGAATAGTAAACATTTACATATGTTCTATTATTTATAAGGACAAAACAAATCTTATGTTTTTTCAAATTTCTAGAATTTGTTTACTAAACAATAACTTGTTCTATTATCTATAAACTACAATAGCAAAAAATTCCAAAATTGATAAAAAAATACGTATCCCTAGAAATGGGTCGGTCCGAGACCCCGTTTATTTTGAAATAGGATCCGTCCCGTTAGTGTCACACGACCCGCCCCGGCCCGTCCCGTTTAAATTCCAAATTTTAGGAACCGGCTTGTTTGGACATTTTACGGTTCGGACCGGGTCGGAACCGCAGGTCTTGGAACCGTATGCCCACCCCTAGCTGGAACAGAGGAACAATCCTGTTACGACACACCTCTATGTCCATCAAGCAAGTAAAATACTCCATAACGAGAGTAAATAGATATGGGGATAGATGGCACCCTTGTCGAATACCACTATTGCTCCTGAAATACCCATGCAGTTGACCTTATAAGAACTGAGAAGGTAGCCGACGAAACACATACCCGGATACATGCTACCCATGATCTGTCAAAGCCCATGAAAAGCATAATATGGCATAAGAAGTCCCTGTTGGCAATATCGTATGCCTTCCGCAAGTCTAACTTGATGCAAGCTTTGTTAGCCACTGGTTTGTTGAATTCCCGCATCATCTCATGCCCCAGCAAGCTGTGTTCTGCGATGGCTCAACCTTTTATAAAAGCTGCCTGATTCTTGGATACAAGACCTTGCATAACCCCCTCCATTCGATGACACATAAGATATGTAATTATCTTGTATAAGTAACTACAACATGATATAGGTCTGAAGTCAGCGACGAGGCTCCCTCCTTTTTCAGCACAAGCATCAAAAGGTATGATTGAGCTCCCGTGGAAGTTTGTCGTGTGTAAATAAGTCCTCAATAACCTCCAATACTAAATCTTTGAGTTCATTCCAGTGCAGTTTGTAGAACTTGCTGCTGAACCCGTCAAGACCCGGAGCCTTATCAGGATTGGCCCGCTTAATGATATCCTCCACCTCCTCAACTGACACTGGGCCTAGTAGCGCTCGATTACCAGCATCCCTTACAAGCTTCTTGCATATAATATCTGGGAATACAGAAGGATAATTATCTTGATTATAAAGGGAAGTATAGAACCTTACTGCCTCCTCGTGGATGTCAGAATGTGATGTCAAAGTAGCACCATCAACCCCAATAAGCTTGTGTATGTTGTTATAATTCTGGCGAGTCCAGACAATTTTGATCGGAAAAAAAATTGCTACATTCAAGCTTTCTGAAAGGACCACCCGAGGCCAAAGGTGGTGCTCACGTTATCCCATATTACATTTATCTCATAGATCTCACTCCTCTTCTCCAGAATCAATTCAATACTAAACCACGAAATAGTAAGCTCCAATACCTGTGGACTCCCTTGATTTTCCAAGAGCTAACACGTAAAGGAGTTAAAGTTTTCTTAGGACACCTCTGTCCACCCTCCCTCTGCATAGTCACCGCTTGGACCATCATCTCCATCTTCTTCACCCAAAAAGGGTTGCTTACTACAAGATTTTTACCCTACCCCTCATTCTCTTCCATCCCCTCTAATATCTCGAGCAGTAGTGATACTCGATATTTCGCCTACTAAGTCCATCTTATGTTGCAACATGACTTAGATACTTTTCGTTTGTAGGGACGTCAATCAATTTATTTGTCCCATTCTTGTCAATAACCAAAGTGTCCCCACGTGATTTGAACGATTCCAATCCATGCTGCCTAGCCTGCCTTGAATCCGGGTGCGGGACGTCTATCATGGTGACTCCCATGTCGAAGGAGTACGTCTGACTAGCCACCTTCCCTTGAGACACGTGGCAGGGGTTGTTATCCATTTCCATCCCATGATCTTCGGAACCTCCCCCTTCGACGTCTTTGCCATCCCGATCCTCATCTTCTATATGTTGGTTATTAGAGCTGGTTGTCCTAGATCATGTTGTGCCCTCTTCATAATAGTGACTCGCCACGTGTCCGAAACTTTTGCACGTCGTGCAAATCGGAGGCACCCATTCATACTTCACGGAACTCTATAATCTCACAATTTGGGAGACGAAGATTAATCTTCCAGGAAGAGGGTCAGAAGCCTTATCTCGACAAGCACGCAAGCGTACGCCAACCGAAGTATCTTCGCAGTGGCTAGATCTGTGCGTATGGGAGTGCCTACAATGCTTGTTATTTTCATAATCATGGCCACATTCCAGAGGTGAGAGGATAGCCATGGGAACACGTCTCGCTCAAAGGTAGCAGCCGGAGACCATCAATTGAGCACAACCAACCTACCATCTAATGTCCACGTCCCCCTTCAAGAGTCTTATCCAAATCATCATACAAGGCAAATCGAATGAAGTACTGCAGAATTGATAATTTTGGAGAAAATTTAAGAAGAGATTAGAATTATTTTTCTCTAAAGAAGAAATCCAATAAATATTTTTAATACTAATTCTCCACGGAATGTCTCTACAGCTGCTCAATAATATATAGAAACCTAAAATGAAACCCTAACTAGCTAATGTTGGGCCAGGTCTTAAGGAACCGAAACCTGTAAAATTCACATAACCAAGATCCAATAATCAACTGCCAAGAAAATAATAAAATCAAAATAAATGCCTAAAACTCCAAATCGCTCATCTGCTCCGTCTTTAGCTCAGACTCCTGAGATGGTCCGCCATCAATCCCTTCGGCTTAAAAAGTTCACCTCGTCAATGTGGTGATGGCATCTGAACTGGAACCAGGTCGACTGATCAATATGTGTCCTCTAAGATGGCCATGGTGGTAGTCGCTGAAATCATGGAAGTGTCAATATGAAGTCTCCTGATAGAACAAGGAATCCCACAACGACACTAGCAAAGATACATGATTGGTCCAGCCTCGTGATTGTTAATCGCTTGCGAATAATACATGGATGATCCCTCCATCTTGCAGGATGTCCAGCTCATATGCATGAAGACCTACAATCCTGATGATCTAAAACGAACCCGTCCTTAGCGTGTGGAGTGTCATGCAGTATCGGATGATACTCATTACCCTGTCTCCGCTCGCGAATACTTGTAACCTGCTAGAATAGTCTGCAATAGATACATGATAATCATAATTCATAGTCATGCTCCACTAGTATCTCCGGATCTATTGTAGGTACCTACTATAAATCTGCTACTACAGAATCTATCAAGTCCAGTTTGCAATCACTACCACCCTCCTGTGAGACGAAATTCCTCCTCCAAATCATCCCTAGACGGTGCATGACACATGTGGTCGTATCGATCAATGTCTCTTTATCCTCCCAGGTGTTGGGAAAGAAACGCGGAAACCTTTTCCCAAACCGGAGAGTACCTGCGAGAGGACCGAGCAATACAACGCACGAACCCAAAAACAATCCACGCAGACACAGAGAATTTTTGACGTGGAAAACCCTTGCGGGAAAAAAAACCACGGGACGATCGGAGTCCAACCCTGAGAAGCCTCCACTAATGGAATAGAAGAATTACACCCTCTACAAACTCCTCCCGATCCAAATCGGATCCCCACAACACTCAGAGATAAGAACAATGATTACAAGGCTACGAAGAGCGAGAACGACGAGTAGAGATTACCCGAACACGATCTCCTTCGAATAGCGACCTTCAATCCTCCGTCTTCTTCTCCGAAGTTGCAATGGCACTCTTGCCTCCTTCCTCTCTCCAAGTTGTGTTACGTTGCGTTATGGCGTAATGAATTAGGGTTGGGAAATCCCAACTTAACTCCCCAATCCCGCAACCAACCTGGACCGTTGGATTAGATCCAATGATGAAAACTCATCCAAATTCCCGCATCAGCCCCGACGACACAGAGTTCGGCCAGAACTCTGTGTCGGACAAACAGCACTAGACGGCCAACTTCTGGAAGAGCCAGACCGAGTTCGGCCAGAACTCGGCCTGGGACCGAGTTCGGCCCGAACTCGGCAGGCCCAGGCCAGAATCTCCTTCTGGGTCACCAACAGCAGCAGCGACTCCGCGTCGCCTACTTCCCGAGCTTCTTCGACACACGAATGGCGCTCGTCGCACTCCGGGGTCTTCTCCACATAGGTTGGGAACCTCACCCACTCCAACAAATCTCCCCCTTCACAACTATGAGGATGATATCATCATCCCGACGACCTGTCTGCAGTACTCAAACTTCCCCCTTAGTAGAATCTTCGTGAACATATCAGCTCCGTTGTCATCTGTATGAACCTTCTCAAGCTCCGCGTCCTTCTTCTCAACCACATTCTGTATCCAATGATACCGAGTCTCGATGTGCTTGGACCGGCTATGAAACGTCTGATTCTTCACAAGGTGGATAGCACTCTGACTGTCGCAAAGCAAAGTATACTGCTCTTGCTTCAGTCCCATTTCCTGCAGCAGCTTCTTCATCCACAGCAACTCCTTGCAAGCCTCCGTCGCCGCAATGTACTCTGCCTCCGTCATCGACAAGGCAACACACTTCTGCAACCGCGACTGCCACGACACTGCTCCTCCCGCAAACATCATCACGTAGCCTGAAGTCGATCGCCTCGTGTCTACATCTCCAGCCATATCAGCGTCGGTATACCCAACCAGCTTCGGCTCGTCACCACCAAAGGAAAGTCTCCAACCAGCAGTGCCCTGAAGATATCGTAGAATCCACTTGACCGCACTCCAATGTACCCTTCCAGGATTTGAAAGATACCTGCTAACCGTACCAACTGCATGAGCAATATCTAGCCTCGTACACACCATGGCATACATCAGGCTTTCCACAGCTGAGGCATATGGAACCCGCTCCATATCTTCATTTTCGTCCTCGGTAGATGGACACTGCTCCTCAGTGAGCTTAAAGTGAGCCGCAAGAGGGGAACTCACTTTCTACGACCCGTCCATCCCGAAACGCTGAAGTACCCGGTGAATGTACTTCATTTGGGACAAGTGTAGCAGCTTGGACTCTCTCTCTCGGCTGATCTCCATCCCAAGAATATTCTTCGCTGCGCCCAAATCCTTCATAGAGAAGGCCGCGCCCAGCTGGCGCTTCAGCTCCGCTATCCTAGTGGCATTCCGATCCACTAATAGCATATCATCAACATAGAGCAACAAAATGATAAAATCATCCTCGGCAAAATACCTCACAAATGCACAATGGTCCGACGTCGTCCGTGCATAACTATGCTCCCCCATAAACGACTCGAACTTCCTGTACCACTGCCTCGGAGCCTGCTTCAGACCATACAAGCTCTTCCTCAACTGGCAGACCAAATGTGACTTGCCCTTCTCACAGAATCCCTCTGGCTGCTCCATGTACAACTCCTCCTCAAGATCACCGTGGAGGAATGCCGTCTTCACGTCCATCTGCTCGACCTCCAAGTCGAGACTGGCTGCTAATGCTAGCACCACCCGAATAGACGAATGCTTGACGACAGGCGAAAAGATCTCAACATAATCCACGCCTTTCCGCTGACCGTAGCCTTTGACTACCAGCCTCGCTTTGTATCGAGGGCGAGTAGCATCTTCCGTCTGCTTCACTCTGAACACCCATCGATTCTTCAAAGCCTTCTTGCCCTTTGGCAACCGTACCAGATCATAAGTGGAATTGGTGTGCAAGGAACTCATCTCCTCCTGCATAGCCTCCATCCACTCCTGCCTGTGTTCGTCTTCCATAGCCTCTGCAAAACTTTCAGGCTCTCCCCCGTCAGTCAATAGCACATACTCATCCGGTGAGTATCTCGTAGATGGTCGACGATCTCTGTCGCTCCTTCTCAGTGGAGCCACTGGTGCTGGCTGTATACCAACAGCCTCCTCCCCTTCAGGAACTGCCTCCCCGGCATGCTCATCCTCCTGAGGGACACCCTGACCACCATCAGCAGGCTGATGATCAAGGTTGGGAGCAACTCCCTGTACCGGCTCCCCCATAACTGGATCCTCTGCGATGTCCTCTGGAAACTGCTCGAAGCGAAATGACTCTAACTCAGGCAATTCCTCAGCCTCAGAAGGCGTCTCGGAATCCTGAGTGTTGGTCATGGTCTGATCCTCGACGAACACCACGTCCGTGCTTCTGTAGAGCTTTCCTTCCACCGGGTCGTAGAGTCTATAGCCAAACTCATCCCGACCGTAGCCGACAAAGACGCATCGCCTCGTCTTCGGCTCAAGTTTGGTCCTCTCGTCCTTCGGTATATGCACGAAGGCCTTACAACCAAACGTCCGCAGGTGATTGTATGACGGCTCTTTGCCGTACCATACTTTGTCAGGCACATCACCCTGCAAAGGAGCACTAGGAGACAAATTAATAACATAAGCAGCTGTGAGAAGAGCCTCACCCCAGTAACTGCCCGGCAAGTTTGCTTCTGACAGCAAACACCGCACCCTCTCCATCAGTGTCCTGTTCATGCGCTCCGCTACACCATTGAGCTGAGGTGTCTTTGGCGGAGTCTTCTGGTGTCGTATCCCTTACTCTCTGCAATACGCATCAAAGGGACCGATGTATTCGCCGCCATTGTCGGACCGAACACACAACAACTTCTTGTCCGTCTCCCTTTCAACAGAGGCCTGAAACTCCTTGAAAGTAGGCAGCACCTGATCCTTGGTCTTTAAGGCATAGACCCAAACCTTCCTGGAACAGTCATCAATAAAGGTTACAAAGTAAGAAGCACCACCAAGAGATTTTACCTTCATAGGACCGCAGACATCCGAGTGAATCAACTCGAGCAACGCCGGCTTCCTCGAACTTGGGTGACTTTGGAAAGACACCCTATTTTGCTTTCCAGCTAAACAGTGCGTGCACTTCTCCAACTTTTTAGACTTGAGCCCTGGAATCACCATCCTATTCACCAAGTAGCTCATCCCCTTCTCGCTGATATAGCCGAGCCGCCTGTGCCACAACTCGGTAGACGCATCACTGACTGCGTTCACCTCCTGTGCTCCCTGTGCGCTCCCCTCCATATAGTAGAGACCGGACTTCTTGCTTCCTCTGGCAATCACCAACGAACCTCTGGAAAGCTTCCACTGACTGTTCCCGAAGAGACTGAAGAATCCCTCGTCATCCAACCTTCCAACCGACACCAGGTTGAAACGGATATCAGGGACATGACGAACATCCTTGAGAACAAGAACCGCACCCGTCTTCGTTCTCAAATGCACATCTCCAACGGCAACCGCCTTCGACACATCTCCATTGCCCATCTTCAACACTCCACAGTCGCCTGTTGTGTAAGTGGCAAACAGTGCCCTGTTGTGAGATACATGTGCTGAAGCCCCTGAGTCCACCAGCCAAGAATTGTCGTCGCAGGCGAGGTTAGTAATGACCTCATCACCTACGATGATCACATCGCCTCCATGCATCGAGGTCGTCGCTGTAGTGTTCTCTTCTTGCTTTCCCTTGTCGCCCTTCTTCTCTCTCTTCCAAGCGAAACAATTCCGCTTGATATGGCCCTTCTTACCACAATGGTAACACTCTGAGTCCTCGTACCGACCTTTGGACTTCCCCCTGCTCTTGTCTCTGCCACCACCTGGACCCCTGCTTTTGTCCCTTCCGCGGCTTTCTGAAACCAATGCCTCTGAGTGGTGGGATGTGGATGAAGTGCCCTGAGATCGTCTCCGCATCTCTTCATTCAACACCCCGCTCTTGGCAAACTCCAGACTGACCACGCCCTCTGGAGCAGAAGCGATCATAGATACTCGTACGGTCTTCCACGAGTCTGGCAAAGTACACAGCAGCCACAGTCCCTGAACTTCGTCGTCGAACTTGACTCCCATAGAAGATAGCTGGTCAACCACGCCCTGGAACTCACTCAAGTGATCCGAAATAGACGCCCCATCCTTGTATCGCAGATCCATCATCGTTCGGATCAGGAACAACTTGTTTACCCCGGTCTTCTTCGCATACAAGGATTCCAGCTTATCCCACAACGTCTTCGCGTGCTCAATATTGGCAACGTGGTTGTATACGTTCTCGTCCACAAACTGCCGTATGTACCCACACACCTGTATGTGCTCGAATGTCCAGTCCTCCTCGGATTTATCACTGGACTTCTCGGATGCAAACACGGGTAGATGCAGCTTCTTGACAAATAGCAAATCTTTCATCTTGCTCCGCCAATAATGATAGTTTGTGCCATTAAGATTCACCATGCGCACCGGCTTCGCGTCCATCTCTCCTCTCTGGTTTCTCTGTCAACTACTGACACTCCTTCTGAATTCCAGAACCTGGCTCTGATACCACTCTGTTGGGAAAGAAACGTGGAAACCTTTCCCCAAACCGGAGAGTACCTGCGAGAGGACCGAGCAATACAACGCACGAACCCAAAAACAATTACACAAAACAATCCACGCAGACACAAAGAATTTTTGACGTGGAAAACCCTTGCGGGAAAAAAAACCACGGGACGATAGGAGTCCAACCCTGAGAAGCCTCCACTAATGGAATAGAAGAATTACACCCTCTACAAACTCCTCCCGATCCAAATCGGATCCCCACAACACTCAGAGATAAGAACAATGATTACAAGGCTACGAAGAGCGAGAACGACGAGTAGAGATTACCCGAACACGATCTCCTTCGAATAGCGACCTTCAATCCTCCGTCTTCTTCTCCGAAGTTGCAATGGCACTCTTGCCTCCTTCCTCTCTCCAAGTTGTGTTACGTTGCGTTATGGCGTAATGAATTAGGGTTGGGAAATCCCAACTTAACTCCCCAATCCCGCAACCAACCTGGACCGTTGGATTAGATCCAATGATGAAAACTCATCCAAATTCCCGCATCAGCCCCGACGACACAGAGTTCGGCCAGAACTCTGTGTCGGGCAAACAGCACTGGACGACCAACTTCTGGAAGAGCCAGACCGAGTTCGGCCAGAACTCGGCCTGGGACCGAGTTCGGCCCGAACTCGGCAGGCCCAGGCCAGAATCTCCTTCTGGGTCACCAACAGCAGCAGCGACTCCGCGTCGCCTACTTCCCGAGCTTCTTCGACACACGAATGGCGCTCGTCGCACTCCGGGGTCTTCTCCACATAGGTTGGGAACCCCACCCACTCCAACACCAGGGCCCTCTATAATAGGTGGATCATGAGCCCCATGGTCAAGTGTGATGGGAGAGTCCTTAACTTCAGGAAGGTGTTTAGCGAGTGGCTCATGAATCTCTACAATGTCTATCTCAGCTCAAGGTGGTCACTTATAATCATCCCTAACATGAGGGTTTCGAATTCTAGGAACGACCCTAGCAGGAGCCCGTGTGTCGCAGGTTGTTGTCACACTAGTTTGGTCTGAACAGGAGCATCTTCAACCTTTGAAGGTTAAATCTCGGTAGCAACCATGTGATGATGTCGTTTGTAAGTGAGGTAGACTAGTACATCATTTTTCGTGTTCACATGTGGTTACCCTAGTATTTAGTGCTCCAACTCGTGTGTCCATAGTGTAACTCTATTGTTAACAATGGTGACTCGAGTATCCATAATGTCCATCCTCGTATCTATGGTGTCAACTTGTGCCTCTACCCTACCAATCTTGGTGCCTATAGTAGTCACACGGTAGTCAAGGTAGCAAGTTGGTTCAGAACTAATTGCATGTCACTTTGTTCAGCCATATCTAATCAATCCAATAATTCGACCATTATGCAAGTACATAAATAGCATAAAACCTAAGCTCTTATACCAAATCCGACGCAACACAAAACTATGGGACACATATGAAAGTTTTAATTGCAATAGATTCAAAAATAAGTAATGGAACCAATAAATATGAAGAAACAATTATCACTCTCTATTGCTAACTATTCTACGGTTTAATAATATTCGCAAAATGAAACAAGGAGAACTTTCAAAATATACCCAAATCTGCAAATTATCCAGGTGTTCCGGAAAGGTCTAAACGAAACCTCAGAAAGTCTGATCCTCTTTGCAAACGAGCCTTCAGTTGTTGGACCTCAACTTAATAGGAATCTTTTATATAAGGACTTTAGCGGATAAGGTATTGTAGATCATACATATGGCTTGCTGTCCTTTACACTTTTGTTGGCTCTTTGATTATGCAATGACCAAGTCAAAGAACTTCGACTTCATGACCTTTAGAACTTGAAGAGTATGGCAGGGAAGAAGGACTAACGCGGATGGTAGTCGTCAAACAAAAGCCTGGCAGAAATGGCAGCGGTAAATACAACAAGAACGATGACGGCAAAGGGAGAATTGATAGCGATGATGACTCAACATGGGATTCCTGTGATGCAACAATTTCCTCAAAGCAAAGCAAACAAGTAATCACAGTTTATGTGGGATTGATAATTTTGGAGAAAAATTAAGAAGAGACTATAATTTCTTTTCCTCTAAAAAAATTTCCAATCAACATTCTTAATCCAAATTATCCACTGAATATTTCTACAGCTGCTCATTAATATAAAATGAAACCCTAACTAATTGAGCCGGGCATTAAGGAACCAAAACCCATAAAATCCACTAACCAAACCCAATAATCAGCTGCCAAAAAATTAATAAAATCAAAATAAATGCCTAAACTCCAAATCGTTGGCTGCTCTGTCTCTGGCTCAGACTCCTGAGATGGTCCGCCATCACACACAAAAAATAGCGAAAGAAACTAGATCTTGAAGAATAAAGGGATATAAGAGGTCTACAAAAATCTTACGATATGAAGCAGAAAAAAAACACTAGAGTAACTGGCCTTTGATGACACAAAGTTCGTACTAAAAAATATAACAATAATTCTGAGAACAGTATGATGTACTTTCATTGTGTTCCAACATAACATTCTAAACATGTCCTGCAACCAAAGGAGGATGATTTTGGCAACTAAGCTTTTAGGCTTAGCATGAACCATTCAGAGGTGTACAAAGCAAGGTCATAGACTGGTTATTCTAATGCACTTAAACTTTATTAAGCATCAATAGCATGAGAATAGTAGTTTACTAACCCAACAAATTTCTTCTGGCTTGTAATCGAGACGCCACTTCAAGGTTTCTTTTAGCATTTTGGTTGCCTTCTTAATGTTCCAGTTTCTTGCTGTCAAGTACCTTTTGATACACGCATCAGAACAATAAAGAGACAACTTGTCTGGCAATTCTCCTAGTGACGCCCTAACTTCACTAATCTGAAAGAAAATCAGAAGGAAAAAAATATAAGCCCAAAAAATTGCCACTGGATGTAGTTTGAATGATGACAGTTCAACATTTTAAGAAACATAGCAACTTTATCGCAAATGTAAAAGCTACATGAAGCTAAATGTTGTACCTTGGCCCTATGTTCCTCCGACAATGATTGTTCTCCAGAACCATTTGATATGGAGTTCTTCAAACTCATATTCACTTTAAGAAGTCTCCTGGAGATGAAGAATTAGGAGTATTTCATTGCAGGTAATGAAGTCTGAACAACAAAATCAGTAAGTAAGACTGCCAGATAACCAATCGTCTTTTTTTAGGATAAAATGGTTGGAATAAATCCCCATGCGTATCATTAAAGATAATAAACTAAATGAGTCCTTATTACAAAAGGAACCCAATAACACGAAGAAAGATAAAAACAAGCATACAAACTCCAACAAGACTAATTGATAACTCTGATAGTAAGTTACTAGATTGTCACGGCTAAAGCTATCAAAATGACATGGATTGAACACATACCAACAGCTTGAACTATCCTTCATCATCAGCAAGACCCCGCACCCGAAAGTCCATCATAGAAGAGAAAATATCATCAAGGACAGGACCGAGTGAACATCCAAATAAACCATGCACTAGATTAAAGTCGTAAACTATTATATTTTCTATTTCACGATACCAAATACTAATAAACTGTGTCATTCTAATAATGTACTAAATTTCAACTTAATTGTTGATATATGTGTTAAGTATTATTGAGCTTTAGTCCCACATTGCCTAGAATGATAGGAGAGGAGGCTAGCCTCTCCTATATATATGTAGTCTCTATTCCAATAATAATCACTTAAAATCTCTACATGGTATCAGAGCCTAAACTTACTTAGAATACCGTCAGAGCCACCCTTTCCACACAAACCCTACCCCTAACCTCGCCCTCCCTTCCCCCCCCCCCCCCCACACACGCCGCCGCTGCCGCTGCAGCTACTGCGCCGCTGCTCCCGCTGTTGCTGCAGCCGCTGCTGAGCCGCTGCCGCTGCAGCTGTGCCGCTGCCACTGTCGCGCCGCTCCCGCTGCCGCTGTAGCCGCCGCTGAGCTGCTGCCGCTGCGGCTATGCGGCTGCTACTGCCGCTGCTGCTGCCGTGGGTGCCTCCGTGCACACCACTTTTAGGGCTCCTACTGTGTAGGTAAGCCTAAACTTGAGATTTATCTCATCTGTGGCACCTACGGTGTTGGTAAGCCTAAACTTGAGATTTATTTCATCTGTGGCACCTACAGTGTAGGGAAGCCTAAAATCGTTCTTGCAGATTTATCTCATATGAGATTCTCAAGGAGATGCCGATAATGCCTAGATCCGATGAAACCAGACATATTCGGATTTAGGAGAAGACGACGAGGACAAGCGTGAGTCGTGGAGCAAGTGTGACGTGATCGAGAAGAAGCATCGATGGAGACGATCCTCAAGAAGCTGGATGCTGACGATGTGGCGATGTTGATGAAGTTGATAAAGGTGTCAGCTGGTGATAGCACGACACGAGCGCCGCCAAAGTTGGAACTACCCTCCATCGATCTGAAGTTGGATGGACCAGCCACCTATCTAAGTTGGTCACGGCGGGTGAGAAGAACCCTTGCAGGAAAGAACCTGGAGGGATTCTTGACGGACGAGAAGACAGAGCCGGAAGAGGGCTCGACGGGATGCGACGAGTGGAAATCCACTCATATGGTGATTTACATCTGGCTTCTCAATTCCTTAGTCCAGTCTATTGCTTCCACAGTAGATGGCATTGAGATGGTGAAAGACGTATGGGAGAAGTTTAGGAGAACCTATGATGACGTGAGAAACAACTTACGGATCTTCCAGATAAAAGGGAAGATCGATGACACCGTACAAGGGGAGAAGACGGTGCAGGAGTACGCTACGGAGTTGAAGCGTCTCTGGCTGGATTATGATCACTCCTCGAAACGGACAAGCTGTGGGGACCCGAAGTGCAAGGAGAGACATGTGTGTCTACAGGAGAGGACAATAAAATTCCTCAAAGGGCTGACTGCAGCATTTGCACAGAGGACAGCCTTACTCCTCGCCCAACCAAAGATCCCTAGTCTCGAGGAGACTATCTCAGCCATGATCCAGGAGGAGACGCGGATCAGATTACACACAGGGACAAGTGGTCCCCCCGAAGCAAAGTCAGCACTAGCAGCTGCTAGCTCGGGCGACACAGGATCCAAGGGAGAGCTCTGGCAACACAATCGGCAGTGTTACAACTGCGGGGAGATGGGCCATCATCGATATGCTTGTACCAAACCACCTAAGGAGGGAGACTCAGGTGGTGGACGAGGACGAGAATATATTGGACGTGGACGTGGTCGAGGAGGCCGACGAGGCGGCCGACGAGGCTATCGGGCAAACTTGCTGGTGGCAGAAGGGAATGGAGGAGCTGGTGGCACCTTTACTGAGGAGGATCAGGCACTGCTGGACCTGCTGGAGAAAAAGCAGAGAGCGTCAACCGAAGGAGACATGAGGAGCGGAGCAGAGGAGACATCCACCCCATTCTTCGGAGGCAACGCCGCTATGTATGCTCATCCATCAGAAGGTACTGACAAGTCACTCGCTCTTGCATCTATGTCTTCCCTTAAAACTTCAGACTGGATTATCGACTCAGGAGCATCTCGGCATGTGACCGGAAACGCTAGTGAGTTTTTTTTCATACACTCACCTAGCACCAGCAGATACCATTCAAACTGCAGATGGCACTTTCCAACCAGTGGTCGGTAAGGGTACTGTTAATTGTACAGGTTCAGTAAGATTATCCAATGTGTTACATGTTCCATCCTTTCCAGTCAGTCTCTTGTCTATTAGTTCTATAATTCTCCAACTAAAACGCACTGTTTCTTTTGATATTCCTAAGGTGATCTTCCAGGAGAAAGGGACGGGACGAAGACTTGGGACTAGCACATGGCATGAGGGACTGTGGTACCTAGATCAGGAAGGACTGGACTCAGCATTGATATCTATGGCAGAGAAGGCTGGAATGGAAGAGCTGCAGCAGAGGACTGAAGATACTTTGATACTTCATCATAGGAGGATGGAACATTCTTCTTTTGATACTCTAAGTAAGTTGTATCCAGAGATGTATGCAAAATCAAATAAACAGAAATTAGTATGTGATGCATGCGAGTTAGGAAAGCTTACTAGAAGCTCATATGTTGGTACTGGTCATAAGAGTTCTCTTGTTTTTGAGGTAGTACATTCTGATATTTGGGATCCATGTGCTACTAACACTATGAATGGATATAAGTACTTTGTCTCCTTTATTGATTGTGCATCTCGTGTCTTCTGGCTGTATTTAATAAAAAATAAGAGTGAAGTATTTGCTTACTTTCGAGACTTCCATAAACATGTCCAGACTCAGTACAATGCAGTAGTGAAGGTACTGAGGTCTGACAATGGAACGGAGTACACCAACAGGACACTTGCAGAGTACCTGTCAGCACACGAAATACAACACCAGACCAACTGTACATACACTCCAGCACAAAATAGAGTAGCAGAAAGGAAGAACCGACACCTTCTAGAGACCGCAAGAAGTATGATGATCGACATGAATGTCCCACAAAATCTATGGGGACATGCAGTATTGACAGCAGCTCAACTTATCAACAGGATGCCTTCAAAAGTCCTGGGATGGAAGTCCCCATGCGAAGTATTACAAGGCAATAATAGTGGGATACTCCCACTAAAGGTATTCGGGTGTGTGTGCTTTGTAAAAGACAACAGACCATCAGTTGGAAAACTTGACCCCAGAGCAGTCAAGTGCATCTTCGTGGGCTACTCAGCGACTCAGAAAGGATATGTGTGCTGGAGTCCAGCAGAGAAGAAGAAGTTCGTTAGTATGGATGTCCACTTCCGAGAGCATGAGCTATATTACCGCCAGGAGGAAACTTCGCACAACACGCCTAATACTACCAGTATAAGGCGAGAGGGAGAGAGGGAGAACTTGGTGGTAACCGATCTAGAAGTATGGCATAGAGGCACGGTTGAGGAGAAACATGAAGGTGAAGCAGAACAGGGGGAGGAGATAAGAAGTATCAGGCCTACGACTCAGGGGGAGTTACTTACCTACGGCAGGAGAGAGAAGCAAACTGCAGGTCCAGTACCTACAGTGCCAGTGCAAGTCCCTTGCATGCGTCTGTCCCAACTCCTGAGACACCACCATCCTCCTCATCTACACCACCATCCTCCTCAGGTGATATCATTCCTCCTACTTCTCCCATACCACTACCTACACGAAGGACTACTCGCAGTAATGCAGAAAATCCTCCGGACAAATATGGTTGGGACCTTGCTAAGTTTGTTTCTTATGATCATCTCTCTTCTTCTCATGGAGCATTTATAGCATCTTTGGATAGTATTACTGTACCTAACAATTGGCAAGTTGCCAAGAACGATCCAAAATGGAAAACGGCAATGCATGAGGAGTTGGGAGCTCTTGAGAAGAACTACACTTGGGAGCTGGTGAGACTGCCAGAAGGGAAAAGAGCAGTCGGATGCAAATGGGTTTTTACTGTGAAACAGAACCCAGATGGACAGGTTGAGCGCTATAAAGCTCGACTGGTGGCAAAAGGATACAGTCAGACGTACGGCATCGACTATGACGAGACCTTTGCACCAGTGGTAAAGATGAGCACTGTCAGGACCTTGATCTCCCTGGCAGCCAATGGAGGGTGGAAGCTACACCAACTGGATATGAAGAATGCATTTCTTCATGGGGATCTAGTGGAAGAGGTGTACATGAAGATACCACCAGGATTCGGCACCAAACAGACAGAAGGCAAGGTCTGCAGACTGAAAAAGTCCCTCTATGGACTGAAGCAGTCTCCTCGAGCATGGTTTGTTAGGTTCATGAGAGCAATGATAGGGATGGGATATCAGCAGATCAATGCTGATCACACTGTCTTCTTCAGACGAAGTGGAGGCCACATCACCATGCTTGCGGTATATGTAGATGATATGATTATCACAGGCGATGATGAGCAGGAGATCGTCCAACTCAAAGGAAAGCTTGGCAAGGAGTTCGAGGTGAAGGATCTTGGCCCTCTTCGATACTTTCTTGGGATTGAGATTGCTCGAGATAATGAGAGAATCGTTCTTTCTCAAAGGAAGTACGTACTGGACCTGCTTACGGAAACGGAGATGATGGGATGCAAACCAGCTACGACACCGATAGACCAGAAGTTCAAACTGGATGCTGAAGCTGGAGAACCAGTTGACCGGGATAGATATCAGCAAGGTTGTAAAAATCACTAGTCGGCCGCTAGTCGGTTTGTGGGGACTACGGATTAATCGGACTACTCGAGGACTAGTCGGGGACTAGTCGGTTTAGAATTTTTAATGAATATATATATATGTAATATGTTATAAAAATATTTTAAAAAATAATATGTTAATTGTTGAACTTTTAGCTATTGCAGTGCATTTTCTTATTCATTATTTTGCACAAATTTCTATTTCGATAAATCTTTAAATAATATGTTAACAACTTACTATTTTGTACGGAGAGTTACAGCCACAGTAGCAAGCAAAAACAAAAAAAAAAGTAACAAGCAAAAATTAAAAAAAGAGCCACAACAACAGTAGCAAAGAGATAACAAAGAAAAAATAAAAATAAAAAAAGAGTAGACTAGTCACTTTTTTCAAAAATAGAAAAAAGGCAGCAACAAAGTAAAGAGTCGACGGCGACTGCCTTGATGAAGTCGACGGCAGCCCAGACTAGTACCAATTTAGCCAATTTTTGGATGGACCAGCCCCTAATCGATTCGACGGTGGTCGACAAGTGACTAGTCGAGGACTAGCCCCTAGTCGAGTCGGCGGCGGGCGACTAGCGACTAATCGGGGACTAGTCGGCCGCCTAGAGGGATTTTTACAACACTGGATATCAGAGATTGGTGGACAAGTTGATCTACTTGAGCCACACTCGACCTGATATCAGCTTTGCGGTCAGTGTAGTGAGCCGCTACATGCATGACCCCCGGAAGGGTCATATGGATGCAGTATACCAGATTCTGAGGTACTTGAAGGGAGCCCCCGGGAAGGGACTAATCTTCAGAAGAAATAATCATGTAAGCATCGAGGGCTATTGTGATTCTGACTGGGCTAGCTGTGCTGACGACAGGAGATCCACATCGGACTACTGCATATTTGTAGGAGGCAACTTGGTCTCGTGGAGGAGTAAGAAGCAGCCAGTGGTGGCCAGATCAACAGCTGAAACAGAGTATAGAGCTATGGCCTTGGAAGTCACAGAACTATTGTGGTTGAAGAATATGCTGACGGAGCTAAAACTGGACCAGAAAGCCAAGATGAAGCTATGGTGTGACAACCAGTCAGCTATTAGTATTGCCAACAATCCAGTGCAGCATGACAGGACCAAGCATATCGAGATTGACAGATTCTTCATCAAAGAAAAGCTGGAGAAAGGAGTACTATAGCTGGGCTACGTTCCAACCAAAGATCAGGTAGCAGACGGACTGACAAAGGGGCTTAGTTCTATCAGTATGATGAGACGATGTGACAAGATGGGTTTAGTGAATATCTTTCGCCCATCTTGAGGGGGAGTGTTGATATATGTATTAAGTATTATTGGGCTTTAGTCCCACATTGCCTAGAATGATAGGAGAGGAGGCTAGCCTCTCCTATATATATGTAGTTTCTATTCCAATAATAATCACTTAAAATCTCTACATTAATAATGTATTTTGATCTATGTTACATGGATGTTGCAAGGAGATGGATAAGGACATGATACGGAGACAAGATACAAACATTTTAAATTGGTAGAATAGTCTTTGTATTTTACGGACATAGATATGGGTACGGACGTGATGTGGTACGGGAATCATTTTCTCTTGTCCGTGCAACATAGGTTTTGATGAATCATACTATTGTTAAAGTTATTCTTAATGTTTGCAGTATCATAATCGGTTTTGGACCCCTCATGATGAGTATCGATGGTTTCGGCAGTTTCGGACTGGAGTTTTTTAGTTTTTGGTTTCAGTAAGTAAAAGCTTTTTAAATATTAAAATGTGGAAAAAAAATAGTTGTATTTAGGCATCATCTTATGTTTTATCTATGTTGTTTTTTTTCCCGTAGTTTTGAATGAAATAATATTCAATTGTTGAAATTCTCACCGACAATGTATTGTGTTGTTAATATACTTGCTTTCATAGGGAATAGGGATTTAGAAATGATTCCCCTAGGTTAGAAGTCCGGAATTCGTCAAGAATTTAAAATTTCGACAAAAGGGATAAAAGTTTAAAATATAAATATAAATAGTGTGTAATTTATTTAAAATATAAAGAAAAATAGAATGTGTGTGCGTATGTGTGGCAAAAAGGTTCCTAAGGTGGGCGGGCACCTATGAAATTTTCTAAAGGGTGAGCTTGTGTCAATTTCCCAATTAGTCGCATATTGAATAGAAATGGGATTTCTTTTAGGCTTATATATGAGTATTTGAGTCTCACTTTGACATCCGGATAACCCATTTGCACTTGAAAATAATGTGTGTTAGGCTTATATACGAGTATTTGGATTGGATATCGCATTTACATCCGGGCAACCCATTTTGGTAAGCGGATAACCAAGTGTTGATTCACAATGAGGCCTATGATGATCCATGTCATAGCGAAACTATTGGCACAGGTCCGGACGTTACAAAAGTAGAGGGATGGGATTTCTCCAGTTCTCTCTGGTCCTCTTGTAGCTTCTAGAGTGCAATCTTTGCGTTGATGTGTGTTTTCTAGTATTGGTGTTACGAAGTTATGATGGTTGCATAGTTCTTATAAACCTTGTTAGTAGTAGATCTCACTCTCACGACAGTTTTTCTTTGCATTAGCCATCCATTAAAACTCCATGTTGGTGATTCTGTTGAGAGTATTAATGGACTTTTAGTCCCACATCGGGTAGAATAATAGGGAGAGGGGTTAGCCTCTCCTATATAAGTGTAGCTCCACCACAATAATAAATAAGTCAAATATTCTACTAAATTCTATTTGGTATCAGAGCCACCACCTCTCTCTCCACCAAACCCTAGCCGCCATCCCTCTCCACAAAACTCTAACCCTACTCCACAAAACCCTAGCCGCCACCCCCCAACCCCTTCCCACCTTCTCCGCCCCCACCGCCCGCCTCCCCTCCCCCCCAGCACCGCCCGTCTCCCCTCCTTCGCCGCCAGAACCGCCGGCCGCTCCTACCGTCGGCCCACCCCATCTCCTTTTACGTCGGCCTCCACTCCCCTCCCCCCACCGGTCCTTCTCCTCCTTCTCGTCCGGCCATGCGACCTCCAGTCGCAATCCGACATGGGACATGAGGAGTGGCTCTCGGAGACGCCTCTACCGCTGAAGGAGTAACAGTAGACGTGGAGAGGACGGTGACCAAAGGTGCAGACGGTCTCAATCTATCTTGTTGATGGAAGAGGAGAAGACGAAGATGATGGAGACAATCTACGGCAAGCTGACGGCCAAAGAGATGAAGGCTTTGGTGGACGATCTCTTCTCCAGGAGGCTGACCGAGACTAGTTCCCGTCCTGCACACACAGATGTGGATCCTTCACCATACAAAATGGCGAAGTTGGAGAAACTGGAAGTAAAGTTGGAGGGTACTTTTAGTTATTTGAAGTGGTCGCGTCAGGCGATGCGGACTCTGAAGGCAAGAGGCTTGGTGGGCTATATGAATGGCTAAACCAAGGCACCTGAAGATCACTCCTCACGGGAGCTTGCTGTGTGGGAGATTGTCAACAATGTTGTAGCAGGATGGTTGACCGCCTCCTTGATCGACCAAGTGTCGGGCAACGTGGAGGCAATGGAGGGAGCCAGTGATATTTGGATGATGCTGAAGGACATGTACTCGGGGACGGGCAACCCTATGAGAGTCTTCCAACTCAGGATGAACTTGATAAGGTGGTCCAAGAAGATCACACCATCTCCGAGTATGCGGTTGTGCTGAAGAAGTATTAGTCAGATCTCGACCACTATGATCCCATTGGTGTGGAAGATGAGCAAGTGAAACCAGCATTTGCGAAGCATTACTAGAAGTTCATGGAGTATATCTCGCGACAGAGGATGATGAAATTCCTGAAGGGGCTCAACCCAACATTCGAGCAAATAAGGAATGTGCTACTCGCATAACCCAGACTGACATCACTAGAGGAGGTCATTGCTGCTATGGCACAAGAAGAAGCACGGTTGAAGCTGATGCCCAGCACCACTAACACTCTGGAAGAGAAATCAGCTCTAGCAGTTTTTAATCCAAACTCTTCAGGAGGGGGAGGGTGCTACAACTGTGGAGACCCAGGACACTTTAGCAGATTCTGTACGAGGCCTATGAGAGGCCAGTCCAGCGGTCGTAGACGCGGCCGTGGAGGACGTAGAGGTGGCAGAGGAGGCTATGTCGGTGGTAGAGGACATTATTCTGGAGGGCACAAGACAAACCTGGCAAAAGGGGAGGTGAAAATCAGTCATCTGATATGACCCCTAGTAAGAGGAAGATGCTAAAAATATGGAGGAACATGAAGCTTGGAACCAGCGACATTCGCGCCAACACTGCTGGAACATCGACTCCAACCACCTCCGGGGGTAACATCACATACTATGCCAGTACAAGCACAGGTATACCTGCTCATGCCCTTGCATCTACCCACAAACCAAGAAGTATAAATTGGATAATTAACTCTGGGGCATCCTACCATGTTACGGGTGCCCGTGATGAGTTCCAAGATTACACTCACCTGATGACACCTGAAAGCATTCAGACTGCTGATGGTACTGCTAGACCTATTGTGGGTAAAAGGACTGTTGAATGCACCCCTTCGATGTGTCTAACTGATGTCTTGCATGCTCCATCATTTTATGTTAATCTATTATCCATAAGTGTCATTGTTCTTCAACTTAATTGTGTTTTTTTTTACATTTCAAAGGTTATTTTTCAGGAGAAGAAAACGGGAAGACAGTTGGGAACTGGCACTTGGCATAAAGGACTATGATACTTGGATAGGGGTGGGGTGGATACAGCACTGGTGGATGAAGCATAACCGGAAGAGCCGCGAAGTACCGTAAAAGAAGAATTATTACTCCAACATCAGCGCATGGGACACTCTTCATTTAGTATACTTAGTCGAATGTTTCCATCTATGTATCAAAAAACTAATCAGCAGAAGTTGGTTTGTGATGCTTGTGAACTTGAAAAACACACCAGAAGCTCTTATGTGAGTTCTTGAAATAGAAGTTTAGCTGCTTTTGATATGATACACTCTGATGTGTGGGAACCTTGTCCTACAACTGCTGTTAATGGTTTTAAGTGGTTTGTCACCTTTATTGACTGTCATACTCGTGTCACCTGGATATACCTAATAAAGAGTAAGAGTGATGTCTTTGTATGCTTTCAAGACTTCCATCGCAGGGTTTCAACACAGTAGAGTGCCAAAGTGAAGATTTTGAGATCTGACAATGGGACAAAATATACCAACAAAGTCATTGAGGAGTACTTATCAGCCAATAGGATACATCATCAGACTTCATGTGCCTATACACCAGCACAAAATGGCATTGTGGAACGGAAGAACAGGCACATGTTGGAAGTGGTAAGGTCGATGATGTTTGCTATGAATGTTCCGAAACACTTGTGGGGACATGCCGTGTTGACTGCTGCATACCTTATCAACAGGATGCCCTCTCAGATGTTAGGATGGAAGACACCGTTTGAGATGCTTACAGGTGAGAACAAGTACATTGTTCCCCCAAAAGTATTTGGTTGTATATGCTTTGTGAAGGATAATAGACCTGTAGTAGGAAAATTGAACCCTCGAGCAGTAAAGTGTGTCTTTGTTGGCTACTCAGGGACTCAGAAGGGATATTCTTGCTGGAGTCCAGTAGAACGATGATTCTTTGTGAGCATGGATGTTACATTCAGAGAGATGGAACCATACTATCACAATGGTTCAGGTGAAGGCTCAGCATTTGGTGAGACTCCTAACACAGGAAGTGTTAGGAGTGAGGGGGAGATAGTCCCAAGCGTGATTGTTTGGTCAGTTCCATGCCCAATGGTGGAAGTTAGTCAAAAAAAAAGCAGGAGGAGATAGCGAGTGTGAGGAAAGTGATGATGATGTATATAATCAGGAGGAAGGAAGTGATGTTCCAGTGCAGGGGGAGACTACAGAACAGGGGGAGGAACGAACTACAGAGCTCCAAGTCTACAGAAGAAGGAATCAGCAGTCCACTACTGTGCCTATTGTCCCTACTGTGCCAATTGTGCCGTCCCTCGCTTAATCCTGTCCCAACTCCTGAGAATGCGCCTTCCGTACCGGATCTCTTTGATTCGGATGCGGATCCCTCTGATTCGGATGGTATGATCTCTCCTCTACTATCTCATATTCCCTTAAGAATATCTTCTCGTAGTAATGCAGAAAAATCTCCTATTCGTTATGGTTATGAACATGATATTGCTCATTTTCTATCATACTCTAATCTATCCCATACTTATGGAGCATTCATTGCATCGTTAGACACCACCTCTTTGCCTAAGTATTGGCAGGAAGCGAAGGAAGATCCAAGGTGGAAAGCTGCAATATTGGAGGAACATGGGACACTGGAAAAAAATGGGACATGAGAACTTGTTCCATTACATGAAGGAAAAAGGACAGTCGGGTACAAATGGGTCTTCACGGTGAAGGAGACGCCAGAAGGAAAGGTGGAGCGATACAAGACAAGATTGGTTGCAAAAGGATTCACTCAGTTCTATGGCATCGACTATGATGAGACGTTTGCTCCTGTAGCGAAGATGAGCACTGTAAGAACCCTGGTCTCTCTTGCAGCTAACCATGGATGGCAACTTCATCAATTAGATATGAAGAATGTCTTTCTTCATGGAGATCTACAGGAGGAAGTATAGATGGAGACTCCTCCTGGATTTTGCACGAGGTAGTCAGCAGGAAAAGTGTGCAAGCTGAAGAAATCACTGTATAGACTTAAGCAATCTCCTCAGGCATGGTTTGAAAGATTCAGAAAAGCTGTCACGGGCATGGGGTACAGCCAGACTAATGCAGATCACACAGTCTTCTTCCGACATACAAGAGGCCACGTTACCATACTTGCGGTATACGTGGATGATATAGTGATCACAGGTGATGAGGAAGAGGAGATTACCCAGCTGAAGAAGAAACTTGCCAAAGAATTTGAAGTAAAGAACTTGGAAATGATGAGGTATTTTCTTGGGATCGAGGTAGCTCGAGGAAAAGATGGAATCGTCCTCTCTCATAGAAAGTATGTACTAGACTTGCTCATAGAAACTGGTATACTGGGATGTCGTCCGACAGTCACTCCGATTGACCAGAAAGATAAATTGGGGGCAGAGACAGGAGAGTCGGTTGATCGTGAAAGATATCAAAGACTTATAGGCAGATTGATTTATCTGGGTCACACTCGTCCTGATATCTCATTTGTTGTGAGTGTAGTGAGTCATTACATGCACGACCCAAGGAAGGGCCACATGGATGCAGTTTTTCATATTTTGAGATATCTAAAGGGGGCTCATGGAAGAGGGATATGGTTCAAGAACACTGGATACCTTAGTGTTGAGGGATACTGTGATGCAGATTGGGCAAGTTGCATGGATAACAGAAGGTCTACCTCAGGATATTGTGTATTTGTGGGGGGTAACCTAGTCTCATGGAGAAGCAAGAAACAGTCTGTGGTGCTCGATCAACCGCTGAAGCAGAATATAGAGCTATGACTCTGGGAGTGTCAGAATTGTTGTGGGTAAAAGCATTGCTGACAAAGTTGAAGCTGAACCAAGGAACACCATTGCGTCTTCTGAGTGACAGCCAAGCAGCACTGAGTATAGCTAACAATCCAGTTCAGCATGACAGAACGAAGCACATCGAGATCGATCGGTTCTTCATCAAGGAAAAGCTGGAGAAAGGAATACTAAAGCTCGATCATGTTCGCTCAGAAGAACAAGTTGCAGATTGCCTTACTAAGGGGGCTTAATTCATTAAGTCTCGCTAAACTATGTAACAAGATGGGGATGATTGATATCTATTGTCCATCTTGAGGGGGAGTGTTGAGAGTATTAATGGGCTTTTAGTCCCACATCGGGTAGAATAATAGGGAGAGGGGTTACCCTCTCCTATATAAGTGTAGCTTCACCACAATAATAAACAAGTCAAATATTCTACTAAATTCTATTGATTCCATCACTAATCTATGCAATTCTTAAATTATAGGGGATAATTTGTTGTTTCGCCTCATCCCAAGCACTATGTACTAAATCATAAGTCACTAATCCAGGTAACACTTGACATATAAGAGCAATGCCCTTGTTGTAACTTCAAAAGCTTTACTAGTGCCCTTATGTTTCGTCTCCTCCTGCCATCAGAAAGAACAGATCCAAGTGATCTATGGACCACATTGATGAAAAATTACGATGAGTCCAAACTATACTAGTACTAGAAACTATAAGGTTCTTGATTCATCTCAACACACCCTCTGTCGAGGTTGGTCGACCCTGATAGCATATGATCCACAAGACTGTGAAGCTTGTGCTGACAAACATATTCTATAGCATAACTTAACTTGTATATATGTAGACTCTTCCTACATATAAACATTAAATTTTCTACAAGTTAATTATCCGAAACCTCGACAGAAACCAAACTAAAATCAGGATCCAAGAATGATACTCTTCTCTGCATGTTCCTAGAGTGGTAAACTGTATATTATTATGAAATAAATACAGTGACCCCCATATGTTTAATGAGTATTACAGGGACTATTCCTATTCCGAAAATAATTACACTGACCACCCATCTCCTTTATAAATTTTATTAAACATAGGGGTGTCAGTGTTATAAGTTACTGTAGAAAATATAAACTATAGTGGTGGTCCATGTAATTAGTTTTAAAATATGAGTGATTTTTGTAATAAGTGGAAAACATAGGAGTAGTTAACGCAATTTGTTCTATTATTATTCCTACCAACCAACTGGCCTTGTGGGTCACAACAACTGACACTCCAAACATCATTGGCGTGTCCGTGCCACGTGTCCCTATCGTGTCGTACTCGTATCCGTGCAACATAACGTGCCCATGATCCCCGGGCCTAAAGATTTTTAGAATTATGAGATGTAATTTATAACAATGAGAAAAAGTTGTATAATTCTTGATTTTAGGTAACGGTGTTTTCACCGGTTTTGGGGTGTTTTTGAACCGGTCGTTTATGAAAACCCCTGCTTGTTAATTTTTTTGAGGCACCGGTTTTGGTCGGCTCAAAAACCTCCCAAAACCGGTGTAATGTATTTTTGGGTGGCTTTATAAACACCCCCAAATCGGTGGGTTTTGAGCGACTCTATTTTTTTATTCCATTTATATCCTCACAAAAATATATATAATTATAACTACTGATACCCTTCCCTATTTAATTTATTCGTGTAAAAAAATTTCAGAACCGCTCGTTAGTAAATTACCAAGCATGGATTGGATTGGTTTAAAAACCGCTACTTAAAAACCATCCAAAATCGGACCCCTCATAACCGCTCATAATCGGTACTCTAAAAACACTTCGTAACCGCTACCCCTACAATTGCCAAGCAGACCCTAAAACTAAGCCGGATAAAGGCAGGGACCGGATGCTAATTTTCCCTTACTGCATTAAAGACTGAAAAGTGAAAATTTCAAATTGACCCCTCGAAAATTAGCAATTTGCAAAATGGGTGGGTTACTGATACTTACTTCCGGCGAATCGGACGGTCAGGTTCCGATGAAGCCGCGGTCAGACCGCACGCATCGGGCGGAGAGATTTAGAGAGAGAAGAAAGAAAGAGTCTCTGTGTAGAGAGCGAAGAATATGAAGAGAGGTGGGTGGGTCAACAATGATTAATTTGATGATAATTATTTATTAGTAACGGTCGATTATTGTCAAGTACCCCCCATTAAATGTCATATTTTCCTCTCCTTGGATTCCAAGCTTCATTTCCTCTCCTTCCACGTTTAAATCATTCTCATCACGTTTAAGTACTCAGCCTAATATTATGGCCATGTTTTTTTTTTCCGCAGAATTGGAGTCTTGAAAAATAAAAATGATTTCTTTCTTTGCTTGGATGTCAAAGAAAATGAGAAGAAAAAGAATTTAATTATCAAAAATAGAGAAAAGTGAATCCTCTTACCAACCAAGGATTCATTTTTCTTCTCTGGTTTCACTTTTCCTCTCAATTTTTTTGATTTTTTCAAACACCGAAAAAAATTGATTAGAATTACAATTTTTTAAAGAAAAGAAAATATCACAGAATTAATATTTAAGATAAGGCTAAATTAGGATCTTATACTACTAGTCCCAACCTACCTAAGAGTTTTCTGGCCTTATTTGTTCAGTTAGGGTGTGTTTGATTGCAAGGTGGAAAACATGTGGAAAAGAAATTAATTTCATGGAATTATTTTCCTAGGAAAAAATTTTCATGGAATTTTAAAAAAATTTTATGGAAAACTTAATTTAGGTGTTTGATTGCCATTATTTTCCATGAAAAATGACATTTTCCTATGGGTTGGACAAGTTTCATTTTCCACCATTTTAGATGAAAATACGAAAAATGATAGTTTTTTGGAAAATAATTCCATAGAAAATTTAAGCTATCAAACACTACAATTGGTGGAAAATTTGTGATGGAAATATTTCCATGGAAAAAAAAGCCCAATCAAACATAGCCTAAATTCTTCCGAAATTGAGAAACTCTGTCTAAACACTTTCAAGTACCTCATATCTTATTTTATGCCTATTAAGGTATTAAATTTAAAAAAATTGTAATGGATGCTAAGCAACTTATATCACAAAAATAAAAGTTACAATCAAGTGTATTAACACTAAATAGTACACCAGTACACCTAAAAAGAAGGTTATTTCAAGATAGATGAAAATCCACTAAGCATTGTCTAAGGGTGCGTTTGATTGCAAGGTGGAAAAGATATGGAAAAGAAATTAATTCCATGAAATTATTTTTCTAGGAAAAAAATTCATGGAATTTTATAAAATTTTCATGGAAAACTTAATTTGGGTGTTTGATTGTCATTATTTTCCATGGTAAATAGTTATTTTTCATGGAAAATGATATTTTTCTATGGGTTGGACAAGTTTCATTTTCCACCATTTTAGTGGAAAATATGGAAAATGATAGTTTTTTGGAAAATAATTCCATGGAAAATATAAGCTATCAAACACTACAATTGGTGGAAAATTTGTGATGAAAATATTTTCCATGGAAAAAAAGCCCAATCAAACACAGCAATTGATTATTAAATGCATACTAGGTTTTAGAACAGTTTGAAGTTTCATTTGGATTCCATTTGACATGTTTGGTTTTCTAGCACCAGATACTGTGGAGCTTCTTAAGAGAGTCCAAAAAATTATGCACAATAATATTATATCTTCCAGGTCTATGGATGTAGTGTTTAAGAGGATTGATTTTGTCATCCAAAAAGGATTGACAGCACAACTTGTTGTCCGCTTGCCATCTATTTCGGTCTAATCATTCTCTATTAACTTGAAAAAAAATACAAATTGCTTAAACCTTGTGGATTCCATTTGCTCTGCAACATCCCCGACAAACCTAGGAATTGATCAGTAGTATTTTGTCAAAAGCCCGTGTCACATTTTGCGTTGACACTGGAACCTCTTTAATTATCATGATCAAGATGCATAAAATTTGAAAGATTTATTTTTATTGTTGTATAGAGCCTTGTTAGCAATTCGGCAAATGAAAAAAATTCGGGATGGCAAAAGTACGAGTATAAATCGGCTCAGTGCAAATAAAATACATTCAAAAATTCGGTCAAGTATTCGAAAAATAGAAATATTGAGGTTAAAAACTTCACATCTTAAATATGTTGTCAAATTTGGTTAATTAAACAGGTTTCCAACATATTTTTTGTGCCAAATTTTTCAATAATTTATACAGAACACGTTTAAAACTTCGCATGCTGAAAATTTACGTACTGACTTGGATCTGTCAAAAGTACGCAAGTATTATACGTTTATGAAAGGTACGAAAAAAATTTGCGTATAATACGAGTTTTATTCGGGTGATTGCTAACCAGGGTATAGAGTCCAATAGGGACTCATTCTCTGGATATAAAAGTTATGGTGGCATACCCACAAAATAGTAAGTTATTTTCCGCAAGCCTATAGTTGGATTTAGCTTAAGTTTCCTTTTAGTAGCTCAACTATTTTCAGCAGGCCTTTTGTTAGGATTTAACTCAAATTGTCTTTTACTAACTCAACATGTTGTCTTAAAGATGTCAAATCAATGGATGGTAGACTGTGGATAAGAATCACCATTTGATAATACATGTATGTTTTATATTTCTGTCTTATGAATTATTAAGTGACATAAGGAAGATAAAAAGATCATTAATAGTATTGTATTCAGTCCCGGACTTTAGATTTAGAGACCCTGAGGCAAACGCTAAAATTGGTGCCCTCGAAGCCTAATGTTCATAAAAAAAAATTTCTTGGACGATGATACAATAGTATAATCAACACGAACCTAGAAAATAAAAAAACACAAAACTTAGAAAATAAAATAATAAATTAAATACAATATAATATAACATCCAAAATAATATGTCATAATAAAATTCTAATAAAAGTGAAGATGTTCCAAACCAAAAATAAAAATAATATACTAGGCAAATAAATAAATAAAAAGCTAACAATGTTTGGAGTAGTTTCATAGATAATAATAAAAAGGAAAATAAAAAATTGCAACTTATTCTTTTGTTCAGTTACCTCCTAGAGAACCAAGAAATGCACACACAAAAGAGATTGACAACAACGAAAGGGTAGAGGAGATTGAGACAGATGACGAAAGGGTAGAGAAGATTGAGAACATCAGACTGTTATAGCAAAGGAATGAAAAATAATTTGACAACGATTTTACCAATTTTTTTCTTTATCCTGACTAATCGACTTGTCTCTTGGTATTCTAGTATATGACGTTTAGACGGGACCAATCCTGACCCAGCACTTCAACAAAAAACCCTTTTAATGATGGCTAAAAAGCGTCATTAATGACAAACCACGACCTTTTTTTTTCAAAGCAAGCGTTATGAAAACGGGTGTTATAAATATTTTTTAAAAGCGTTAAAAAAAATCGTCATGGATAGTTTCTATAAAAGCGTTATGAATAGTTAATATATAGTGCACAATTCAGGACATTTTTAAAATGTTATGAATAGATAATATGTATAGGCTCAATGCAGCACATTTATAACACTTTATATTATTCAAATTAGCATATTTATAACGCTCTATACTGCACATTATATATTACATTCCAAAAATTTAACATTATATATCACCATCTTTATTACATTTCTCAAAATAGAGTACATATCAACATCTTCATTACATTCTCAAAGTAGAATATCCAAATACATATATATATTTACAACTACCAAAATTGTCCACATCAAAACTTGGCCACATCAAAATTGTCCACAGAACATGTAGCAAAATCCTGAAAAAGATAAAAATAAGGTTCAATATACTTTGTAATATAATGTGAAAAATAAAACTTTACATTGGTGCCCCATATAACAAGGTTCAACAACTTTCACTTCATTACATCTTATTATTTCCTTTCTATGCAAGAATGAAAAAAAAAACATAAAGAAGGCCAAAAATGCATCTTTAGAATTTTATAGAAAAATTGAAATAGCTTCATAATATTATATAAATAGACATAAACACAAGAGAATTTAGGTGGTTGTTTGGGGGACCTTCATCCGGGTTGAGCAGACTCCCATGAGTTGCATAATGTATGGGAAGAGCTAGAAATTTCATATGCAGGATCAATTGGTCACTTATAGCAAATACTTGAAAGATAAAAAATTATGATTAAAGGGAACATACAACCGCTTACAGATAGGAAATGGTTAGTTTTGGCATAACAAGAACTCTGTACGTGCATCCCAAGTATTGAAGCAGCCAAATGGCATGTAGCAATTCCAAAATCATACTTTGCCAACTCGATCCAGTATGCTTGGCTGGGTACATCACTGGTAAGATATGCAATAAAGCTAGCTAGATGTGCTGCAAAATCAGATTTTGAATTTTTAACTGTGCAAAATAGGATGAGTAATCTGGAGCTTTTCTATAAGAAAAATCTTGCCACCAAACTCTATTTGTTATATGGTTCCACTATAAAATAAGCCAAAGTCGAAATAAGAGGAAACCAGATTAAGAAGACTCGTTGGCATTGAACAGTAGAAGCATGACCATGATAAGGTGTCATGAACTATGGACATCTTTTAAATATAAGAAAAAGTTGCAAACATTGCAAACCAATAAAATTAGATGCAACAGGACACTACACTACACATGACCTGCTAAGAAAACTAATAAGGACAACATGCGCCGGTTAAGTGGTCACCTGCTTTAAAACCAGATTTGTCAAGTATGTCTGCTTTTAATACAGCAAGATAGGATTGCCTCTATTCCAACCCAAGTTAAAACATTAATGGATCTACTTGATTAAAAAAATACACCACCATGTTGCCAAATATTACTTCTACAGCTCCAAAAAGGTAGAAAAGTAAATAGGTAATTATCCAAATAGTAATTAAGAGAAAATGGAGGGGTCAGAAAGTACCTTTACAAGTAAGGAGTCACTTCCTGATTTCGATTTTACAATATAACTCCCACTGACTTACGAATGCGATCAAACTCTAGATTCGCAATCCTTTGTGTCACGCCCCGATCCCGCTAGGGTCGTCCGTCTTGCCTGGATCCCTGCGGGATCGTTCGTCCTCGCTAAGGCATGATGCCGTGCAAGCCCAAGTTGCGCTTGCACAAGGTCATGTACCTGCATAAAACAACTAGTCAAGCAAAAACACACGCACGCAACCATTCATTGCAGAAAATCAAATATTGGACACAGAGATTTGAAATGAAAATACTTCTTTTATTGATAAACTTGATAGGAATACAAGTACAAAGCTTTGCAAACTCAGATTGCCTTATCTTGGCTACATGATTCTTGAAAATAGTCGCAATGCCTATACATCATATCCCTTTATTATATGTTGGAATTGAAAAGAGACCTTCAAAGGGAAAAAAATTTGCAAATTGACTGAAAAAGAAAAGAAGCTTCGAGGCAGTCCACAGCTCTACTGGGCTAGACGAGCTTCAGTGCCTCACTTGAAATCCCCCTGTCTCATTTTGCTTTCTGAAAAGGATACCCACAACGTGGGTCAGCACACATCATATACTGGCGAGCAGCTTTTGGCCGAACTCGCAAATCTCTACACTAAATCAACATGTGGAGCTTACATTTACTGGTGATCTTTCTACTTGTCTAGCTTCTTTTTAACAATTCATAAGAACATGATAGTAAAAATATTTCATAAGCAACTTACCATCGCCGATAGTCATCCCTACACAAAAACATGTTAGCACAATTTGCATAACGAGTAATTCATATTTCATTCATGCAGATATTAAAGTTGTAATTCGGGTCATGCAGGTGGACTATTCTACATGTTGGTCCATGGAGTATCCCCATGATTAGTCGCTGTGACTCTTTGGTTCAAGTCATCGCTAAGAACTCAGATGTCGGCTACCCTTTTAACATGAGGTCTCTTTTACCTCAGGGTGCTCTTAATCACTCCTAGGCCGAGCGGTTCCAGGTGCTCCCAGATACCACCCGAGAGACAAATATTTCCTTGTATACAAGTTGTCCGAGACCAAATGCATGCTCTAGCCGTTCTATCAGATGAGACACATTTGGACTTATGCACAGATATACGACACGTTCATTTCGTGCCTTCTTATTTATCTCAACACGTACAAGTTCGTCTGTACATGTCTACATTTTTCAAGCATACTTAGTAATCGAACAGATGATCATTGTTATGGAGCAGATAGAGTAGCAATACATAATCTTACTATTTGATTCAATTCAATTATCTTCTCTTATCTTTTGTTGATGTTGTATCGTTGATCATAGGGACAAGGCAACAGAGTGGACTAGAGATCATTTTTATTAGGCGTACAGATCAATGTTTGTTTGGTTGAAGCAACTCACCGAGATGAATCTTAGTTGAAAGAAGGAGGGACTTCATGTGCCGTTCACGAATAGTTCACGTGTCCTACATTGGCACCAACAGTTGATTAGCATACTTCGTCTCTTTCTCTCATGATTTAGAATAAATACGAAATGCGATGAAAGCGAACAATGAAAATAATCATCGAAAACCAACACGAAAACACATTCATTAAAACCAATTGCAGCGAAAGAAAACATCCCACAAAACTCTTGGATTCATTTCAATAGAAGCCAATCCATCAATTGGAAAGGTTCATTACATTTCATCCGTGATCAATCGATACCGGCAAAGGTTTCCCCGAATACTCAGTTCAAGACTGGGTCAGCAAGCCGTAGATATTACATAGTGGACCGCGAGGAGCGGGACACTACATAATAACCTACTGAGAAAAAAGTTTTGTCCTCAAAACTTAAGATACAAACTCACCTCTACTAGTATTGCATTCAGGATCAAGTAAGGTGGAGAGATTATAGACACGCGTTGTCGCAGTGTTGGCATTCTGCAACTGCTGATAGTGAGAATTGTCTCGAAGCGACGGTGGGCCTGACTGTGGCCCATGCTCCTCTATCTCATCTCTGTTTCGATTTCTCTTTGGACAATTTCTGACCGCATGACCCTGTTGGCCACAGCTGAAACAAGCTTTATTTGTGACACGACAAACTTCCTTGGTGTGTCCACGCTTCCCACAGTGACTGTAATCCATCCCTTTCGCATAGCGACAGTCTTCATTCGCATGTCCACGTTGACCGCAGTAGGTACAGACTATTTTATTTTACGGTTCCCCATCGGGCTTTTTTTCCCCGTCATGGTACCTCTTAGTAGGCTGGTTGCGACCATACTGAATCTTTGTTGACGCTTTCCTCAGGATGAATTGTTCTACCTGTAGCGCTGCCTAAAAGCCTGAGAATACGACCCACACTCTCGGTTCAGCACACTCAACTGAATGTCGTCATTCAGACCTTCAACGAACCGATCTATGCGAGTCTGTTTCGTGGGTAGCATAACAGCAGCAAAATTTGCCAGCTTAGCAAATTCAGATTCATAGTCCTCCACGGACATATCTCCTTGTTTCAGTGTGATGAAGTCATTCTCCATTTTCTTGCTCATGGCTGGAGGCAGATATTGATCCAGAAATACCTTCTTGAATGAGGCCCATAAAATCTTTCCATTCCTAGCCGTTGCAAGCATCTTCGACTTCTTCGCCTTCCACCAGTCCTTTGCTCGTAGCCGTAGTAGTAGAGCGGCATACAATACCTTCTTGCTACTCGAAACTCCTACAAATGTGAACATACTTTCCATTTTATCGATCCAGTCCACCACCTTGTCTGGTGATGTCCTGCCCTCAAATTCTGGAGGTTTCACATCCAAGAAGTCCTTTGGCTTAAAGGAAGAGTGCCTTTGCGTCGGCTGGGGTTCGTCACCCTCTACGGGCTCAATCTCGGGCATTTCCGTTGGTTTGGTTGCTGCGGTTGTATCTCTATTTGCCGCAAGCGCAGTTACAAGTTGGGTCAAGGAATCCAACTTCTTCTATTGGGCCTCCAGTCGGGCCTGTTGCATTTGGCCACGCTCCTCATTATCTTGCCTCTGTAGTTCCAACAGGGTCATGATCCGTTCTATCGGATCGGTCGAGGCAGCCGGTCGAGGAGGGGCCATTTCTCTACAAAAGAGTATAACTTCTGTCAGTCTCATAAAATATTATGGACTTATTATATGGGGCATTGGTTTTCATAACTCAAAATTGAGACTTTTGAAAGTCATCAGAATACTTTATATACTTTTTTGAAAACGATATTTGCAAGAGGCCAAGGACGTAAAACCGTGCTCTGATACCACTTTGTCACGTCCCGATCCCGCTAGGGTTGTCCGACTTGCCTGGATCCCTGCAGGATCGTTCGTCCTCGCTAAGACGTGATGCCGTGCAAGCCTAAGTTGTGCCATGTACCTGCATAAAATAACTAGTCAAGCAAAAATTCACGCACGCACCCATTCATTGCAGAAAACCAAATAGTGGACACAGAGATTTGAAATGGAAATACTTCTTTTATTGATAAACTTGATAGGAATACAAGTACAAAGCTTTGTAAACTCAAATTGTCTTATTTTGGCTACATGATTTTTATTTAAAACTCTCTTTTGAAAATAGTCGCAATGCCCATACATCATATCCCTTTATTACATGCTGGAATTGAAAAGAGACCTTCAAAGCAAAAGAAACTTGCAAATTAACTGAAAAAGAAAAGAAGCTTCGAGGCAGTCCACAACTCTACTGGGCTAGACGAGCTTCAGTGCCTCACTTGAAATCCTCATGTCTTATTTTGCTTTCTGAAAAGGATGCCTACAACGTGGGTCAGCACACATCATGTACTGGCGAGCGGCTTTTGGCCGAACTCGCAAATCTCTGCACTAAATCAACATGTGGAGCTAACATTTACTGGTGATCTTTCTACTTGTCTAGCTTCTTTTTAACAATTCATATGAACATGATAGTATAAATATTTCATAAGCAACTTACCATCGCCGATAGTCATCCCTACACAAAAACATGTTAGCACAATTTATATAACGAGTAATTCATGTTTCATTCATGCAGATATTAAAGTTGAAATTCGGGTCATACAAGTGGACTATTCTACATGTTGGTCCATGGGGTATCCCCATGATTAGCCGCTGTGACTCTTTGGTTCAGCTCGTCGCTAAGGACTCAGATGTCGGCTACCCTTTTAACATGAGGTCTCTTTTACCTCAGGGTGCTCTTAATCTCTCCTAGGTCGAGCGGTTCCAGGTGCCCCCAGATACCACCCGAGAGACAAATATTTCCTTGTATATAAGTTGTCCGAGACCAAATGCATGTTCTAGCCGTTCTATCAGATGAGACACATTTGGACTTATGCACAGATATACGACACGTTCATTTCGTGCCTTCTTATTCATCTAAACACGTACAAGTTCGTCTGTACATGTCTACATTTTTCAAGCATACTTAGTAACCAAACAGATGATCATTCTTATGGAGCAGATAGAGTAGCAATACATAATCTTGTATTTGATTCAATTCAATTATCTTCTCTTATCTTTTGTTGATGTGGTATCTTTGATCATAGGGACAAGGCAACAAAGTGGACTAGAGATCATTTTTATTAGGCGTATAGATCAATATTTGTACATGTCACGACCCGTTACCCAAATTGTTGGGCCGGGCCGAGCCATGTCCAGCCTACGCTTAAGATAAAGCGCAGTAAGCTGTTCTAGAGATAACAAGATAAGACTAAATGTGCTAACAGTTCTATAAGTGAAGAAGAATCATAAATGCTCCAAACACAAAAGTCGTCGTATATAGTAAAATATCCAAGTACAAGTAAACTGAAATGTAAAACTGGATATATGTCCAGTTACAAAATGGTATAGTCTAATACATGACTACACTAAGTATCCCAAGCAGCTAAGCAAACTAGACGAGTCTTCCCGCAGGAACATCCTCGTATGGCAAAATCGGGTCCTCGGCAGTAACTCCATAATACGAATCACAAAGCAACTCCTCCTCAGTAAGTATACCTACAACGTTATCCTGTCAGGACGGGAGCAAGTACAACCTCTACAACTAAAGTACTGAACATATAATGAAAGAGATGTACAACAAGGATCATGGTGTGATAAGTCTATAAAACAGGAATACTAGAAACATGTCATCATGGTACAACTGGGATCACAGTATCATAGTAACATAGGGAACATGGCATTTATCTCATGTCGTATCACAATCATGTCATCATAATCTATCATGGCAAGGATACATATGTCATAGAGACAGATGTATATGTAATGTTTAAAACTGTAGCAGGTACGTGATCGGTCAATAGGTATACAATGTGCTGTGGCACATAATAAAATGTACTTCCGTACAAGTGATAGGACAAGAGATGTACATACGCACAAATCTGCCTTGGTAAGTAAGGCCTACGGCGCTGTAACATATAAAATGAAACTTTGCTCGGTACTATATAGGGGGGGCATGATCACGTACTCTACTATCAGTTTTCCCATACCCATATTCTAATCATGTAAGAGATACATCAAGATGGTTCTAAGCATGGTAGTAATGGAAAGTACAACATGTGACATTTTAACTTGCTACCCCAAGGATCAGCATTTAACATGGTTAATGCATGTTCTAGCATTAAAAGACAGTAAATGAGTATGTAGATGTACTTGCCTCTAGCAAAGTAAAACAAGCTGCGATAAATATGCTATGGATGTCTGGTAACTCGTCACTGTAGCAATAAATACAATAAACTTAGCTTTACACTAAGCTAAAACACTTAGACATTAACTGGTGAAAATACGACTTGTGATTGGGCACCTAGCCAAAATGATAACTTTGGCATAGGAGACCAATGTGGGGTGACACACTATGTTAACTAACTTTCTAGGGTCTTTACACTAGTGAGGGATGGGGTTCAACACGACTAAAACTCCAAATAACACAAAAAGCTACAAGTCGTAATTAACCAATAAATAAATCAAAAGATCATTGTGTTCCAACAATTTTAGAGATAGACAAAAAGCCTAGCTTTGCATAAAACAAAGTACCAACACGATCCTTGCTAACTATAGAAATTTATTATAATTTTTCTGGAATTTATTAACCAGTACAAATATTTTATAAAAATCAGTTTTCCTAAGTATACAGAAAATGAGTTTTGGTTTCATATGCCAAACTAGTGGCAAAACAGTAATTTACATACTACAAAATTTATACTAAATTAGCCAACTTAACATAGTATCTAAAAACTATTTTTCCATAATTTTAGCAACACTCTAAGTATTTTTAGAAAATCAAAAACAGCAATGCACACAATAATTAATTATCTGCGTATTTTGTCCATGTATATAATTTGAACCAAAGTTCAAATACATGACCCAAGGCCATGAATCAAGTCCAATATGACTTGTACAAGTCTTGAATGTGTGAAAACACATTTGAGCCCAAATATCCATGCTAGGCTTGGACACCAAATGGTTGCAGTAATTTAAATTCAAATAAAAATATAACTTGGTAAAAGTACAAGAAATAATATTTAATATTTTAATAAGATACAAAATAATATATACATACATATGTTGAAAGTACATATGTCTATGTATAAGGAAAATACTTAGTTTATAAAGTATATATACATATATATATATATATATATATATATATATATATATATATATATATATATATATATATATATATATATATATATATATATATACAAGTATATATATATATATAAGAAAACACTTAAAAATAAAGTGTATATATAATAATATATATATACACATGAAAATGTATACATATATACATATATATATAAAATAAAATAAAAACAGAAAAGAAAAAGGAAAAAGGAAAAGAAAAAGAAAAAGGAAAAGAAACAAGGAAAGGGGGGCTCGAACCCTGTCCAGCGGGGAGGGGGGTTTAATTCGTTCGGGCTGGCCAGTGGGCCAGCTCGGTGGGTTTGTTAGAGTTAGGGTTAGGTTTACATTTATTTAGCACAGAAATTAAATGGATTTTTATCCGTTAAGCAAAGCCCAAACCCGTTAGTCTAGTTTACAGTTCGTCTCGTGTCCATACAGTCCAGGACACGAGAAGTTGAAATCTGACACAGAGTCGACGTGTCCGTGCCCAGCACGACACGTACGACTCGGCTAACACGTGTCCAGCACCACAGTCATGTCCCCTGTGTCTAGGCGAGTCTCGTGTCTCAGTTTGGGACACGCACGACACAGAGAAAGGATTTGTTACCTTCGTGTCCGGCTGAGGGGTGGAAGTCGAGGGGGCGAACGGCGGCTGGGGGCGTCGTGGTCAAGGTGCTTGGGTGGCGCTGGATGCGGCTTGTCGAGGCGGAGTGATTGGTGGTGGTGGCGATCGACGACGACGGCCGGTAAGGGGGTGGTAGGGGGTCGTCGGAACTAGGGTTCAGGCGGAATTAAGTGGGGAAGACGGGGGCTGTCGGTGGCTGTGGTGAGGAATTAGGGTTAGGGTTTAGGTCAGGGGATGAGGGAGAGTTTTTATAGGCTAGTTAGGACGGTGGGGGCAGCCGGAAATGGCGGGGGCAGCCGGTCGCAGTCGGTCGGGGCAGTCGTCGGGGGTGGGCGAGGGTTTTGCATTAGGGTCCCTAGGATTTAGGAAATTACAATTAGGTCCCCCCAATGTTTAAATGCAAAATCAAATTTGCATAACCCATCCCGCACTGTTTATGTGCAAATAAAATTTGCACAAAACAATTTGGAAATTACAAATCGATATTAAACAATCTAATTAATTGCAAAACTTAATTAAAACATTTTAGGAAATTGTAAAATGGTATTTTTGTATTTAAAACTCATTTAAAAATCATTTAATAATTCTAGAAAAATTTCTAAAAATCTAATTAATTATTTTAAGGCTAAAAATATCATTTAAAAATTAATAAACAATAATTAAATAAAATTTTGAAAAACAGGACTTACAAGTCTTCCCTCCTTGAAAAATTTCGTCCTCGAAATTTACAAGAATTGAAGACCCGACAATATTCTAACATAGCAAGCAATGCAACAAATGACTAAGGCTACGATCAAAACTAACCTCCTGAAACCTGTTCCGGCTCCGGCTCAAGGACTAGGCTATAAGTCTTCCCCTGGGGTCCCTTGGCTACTAGGCAGTCCCGAATCTGATGGATGGCAGACCCACAAGCTAAACACTGTCCTAACCTCTTCCTGCAGACGACGAATTCATGTCCTGGTCTTCCGCAGAAAGAACATATAGCTCCCTTCTGCTGCTGCTGTCGGGGTCCCGGGGCTCTAACTGGCTGGGTTGGGTGATGTGATGTAGGGGGATGGTAAGTCTGCTGGGGTGGCGTCGGTGCTCTCTGCTGGAAAGCCTGACGCTTGGACGGTCCCTCATGGTGTACAGAAGTCGGCCTCTTGCTAGACAGAAGACGCTCCTCGATGCTCCGGGCTAACTCTAGGCTCTGGTAGTAGTCAGTCGTACCGTTTGCCACTATAAGAATGCCAATGTCTGGAACTAGACCATGGCAAAACCTACGGGTCATCTCCTCTGGATCAGCAACCAGACTAGGAGCAAAACGGCTCAAGCGACTGAACTCTCCCGCATAGTCGTCAACAGAACGGTTCCCCTGCTGGATGTTCTGGAATCGTAGCCCCATGGCTACTCTAGCAGTGGTCGAGAAGAACTTCTTCTTGAACTGGGTCTTAAACTGGTCCCAGGTGGCTCTACCTCTCGCGAACAACGGCTCATTCCTGAACCAGACTCCGGCTAAGTCTATCAGCAGAAATCCTGCTGCCTCGACCTGAAGGTCATCCGGCATCCTAACTCCCAGAAGCTTCCTCTCTACAGAATCTAGCCAGTCATCAGCTACTACTATGCCCTCAGTCCCTGAGAACTCCTTGGGATTCAGACCCATGAAGTCCTTGACCGTCCCCGCTCTCTGCCGCGGCTCTACATATGGTGGGACCACGGGACGTCCCTCAGAACGCTCCATGCTCTGGCGGAGTAGGGTAGTCTGCTCCTGATGGGTTGTTAGGAACCCCTGGATCAGTGTGAGCAGCTGGGTCCCGTCGAGTGTGACGGAAGCCTGGGTGGGTATAGTGATAGGGGGTGGGGAAAGTATCGGGTCCTGCTGGGACCGGGATGTGGAAGGTGGTATCTGGGTCTGTGGATCTGTGGAGTGGGGGAAAGTGGTAGGTGGAGATGCATCAGTCAACTGGTCAGCTGACTGGATATGGAGGGCCCCATTCTCGGGGGTAATATGCTGGGACGAACGAGTAAGCACCATCTAAATTACACATAAAAGACTTATAAGGACTTGTTTAAAGTAAGCAATCATATGCAAGAAAATCTAATTATAATAGCAAACATATGATGTATTTCCTATGTTGCAATCCTAGCATTCCTCTAGGTGTTCTAAGCGTCTTTCCTAATGTTGTCTAATTACCTTAAGTTCCTAATTGCAGGCATGCTTGGTACAATAACGTAACCAAACAGTTTAGTCAGGACCTGCGTGGGCCACCACTAAAAATATGTCACGACCCGTTACCCAAATTGTTGGGCCGGGCCGAGCCATGTCCAGCCTACGCTTAAGATAAAGCGCAGTAAGCTGTTCTAGAGATAACAAGATAAGACTAAATGTGATAACAGTTCTATAAGTGAAGAAGAATCATAAATGCTCCAAACACAAAAGTCGTCGTATATAGTAAAATATCCAAGTACAAGTAAACTGAAATGTAAAACTGGATACATGTCCAGTTACAAAATGGTAAAGTCTAATACATGACTACACTAAGTATCCCAAGCAGCTAAGCAAACTAGACGAGTCTCCCCGCAGGAACATCCTCGTATGGCAAAACCGGGTCCTCGGCAGTAACTCCATAATACGAATCACAAAGCAACTCCTCCTCAGTAAGTATACCTACAACGTTATCCTGTCAGGACGGGAGCAAGTACAACCTCTACAACTAAAGTACTGAACATATAATGAAAGAGATGTACAACAAGGATCATGGTGTGATAAGTCTATAAAACAGGAATACTGGAAACATGTCATCATGGTACAACTGGGATCACAGTATCATAGTAACATAGAGAACATGGCATTTATCTCATGTCGTATCACAATCATGTCATCATAATCTATCATGGCAAGGATACATATGTCATAGAGACAGATGTATATGTAATATTTAAAACTGTAGCAGGTACGTGATCGGTCAATAGGTATACAATGTGCTGTAGCACATAATAAAATGTACTTCCGTACAAGTGATAGGACAAGAGATGTACATACGCACAAATCTGCCTTGGTAAGTAAGGCCTACGGCGCTGTAACATATAAAATGAAACTTTGCTCGGTACTATATAGGGGGGGCATGATCACGTACTCTACTATCAGTTTTCCCATACCCATATTCTAATCATGTGAGAGATACATCAAGATGGTTCTAAGCATGGTAGTAATGGAAAGTACAACATGTGACGTTTTAACTTGCTACCCCAAGGATCAGCATTTAACATGGTTAATACATGTTCTAGCATTAAAAGACAGTAAATGAGTATGTAGATGTACTTGCCTCTAGCAAAGTAAAACAAGCTGCGATAAATGTGCTATGGATGTCTGGTAACTCGTCACTGTAGCAATAAATACAATAAACTTAGCTTTACACTAAGCTAAAACACTTAGACATTAACTGGTGAAAATACGACTTGTGACTGGGCACCTAGCCAAAATGATAACTTTGGCATAGGAGACCAATGTGGGGTGACACACTATGTTAACTAACTTTCTAGGGTCTTTACACTAGTGAGGGATGGGGTTCAACACGACTAAAACTCCAAATAACACAAAAAGCTACAAGTCGTAATTAACCAATAAATAAATCAAAAGATCATTGTGTTCCAATAATTTTAGAGATAGACAAAAAGCCTAGCTTTGCATAAAACAAAGTACCAACACGATCCTTGCTAACTATAGAAATTTATTATAATTTTTCTGGAATTTATTAACCAGTACAAATATTTTATAAAAATCAGTTTTCCTAAGTATACAGAAAATGAGTTTTGGTTTCATATGCCAAACTAGTGGCAAAACAGTAATTTACATACTACAAAATTTATACTAAATTAGCCAACTTAACATAGTATCTAAAAACTATTTTTCCATAATTTTAGCAACACTCTAAGTATTTTTAGAAAATCAAAAACAGCAATGCACACAATAATTAATTATCTGCGTATTTTGTCCATGTATATAATTTGAACCAAAGTTCAAATACAGGACCCAAGGCCATGAATCAAGTCCAATATGACTTGTACAAGTCTTGAATGTGTGAAAACACATTTGAGCCCAAATACCCATGCTAGGCTTGGACACCAAATGGTTGCAGTAGTTTAAATTCAAATAAAAATATAACTTGGTAAAAGTACAAGAAATAATATTTAATATTTTAATAAGATACAAAATAATATATACATACATATGTTGAAAGTACATATGTCTATGTATAAGGAAAATACTTAGTTTATAAAGTATATATACATATATATATATATATATATATATACAAGTATATATATATATAAGAAAACACTTAAAAATAAAGTGTATATATAATAATATATATATACACATGAAAATGTATACATATATACATATATATATAAAATAAAATAAAAACAGAAAAGAAAAAGGAAAAAGGAAAAGAAAAAGAAAAAGGAAAAGAAACAAGGAAAGGGGGGCTCGAACCCTGTCCAGCGGGGAGGGGGGTTTAATTCGTTCGGGCTGGCCAGTGGGCCAGCTCGGTGGGTTTGTTAGAGTTAGGGTTAGGTTTACATTTATTTAGCACAGAAATTAAATAGGTTTTTACCCGTTAAGCAAAGCCCAAACCCGTTAGTCTAGTTTACAGTTCGTCTCGTGTCCATACAGTCCAGGACACGAGAAGTTGAAATCTGACACAGAGTCGACGTGTCCGTGCCCAGCACGACACGTACGACTCGGCTAACACGTGTCCAGCACCACAGTCATGTCCCCTGTGTCTAGGCGAGTCTCGTGTCTCAGTTTGGGACACGCACGACACAGAGAAAGGATTTGTTACCTTCGTGTCCGGCTGAGGGGTGGAAGTCGAGGGGGCGAACGGCGGCTGGGGGCGTCGTGGTCAAGGCGCTTGGGTGGCGCTGGACGCGGCTTGTCGAGGCGGAGTGATTGGTGGTGGTGGCGATCGACGACGACGGCCGGTGAGGGGGTGGTAGGGGGTCGTCGGAACTAGGGTTCAGGCGGAATTAAGTGGGGAAGACGGGGGCTGTCGGTGGCTGTGGTGAGGAATTAGGGTTAGGGTTTAGGTCAGGGGATGAGGGGGAGTTTTTATAGGCTAGTTAGGGCGGTGGGGGCAGCCGGAAATGGCGGGGGCAGCCGGTCGCAGTCGGTCGGGGCAGTCGTCGGGGGTGGGTGAGGGTTTTGCATTAGGGTCCCTAGGATTTAGGAAATTACAATTAGGTCCCCCCAATGTTTAAATGCAAAATCAAATTTGCATAACCCATCCCGCACTGTTTATGTGCAAATAAAATTTGCACAAAACAATTTGGAAATTGCAAATCGATATTAAACAATCTAATTAATTGCAAAACTTAATTAAAACATTTTAGAAAATTACAAAATAGTATTTTTGTATTTAAAACTCAGTTAAAAATCATTTAAAAATTCTAGAAAAATTCCTAAAAATCTAATTAATTATTTTAAGGCTAAAAATATCATTTAAAAATTAATAAACAATAATTAAATAAAATTTTGAAAAATAGGGCTTACAGTTCGGTTGAAGCAACTCACCGAGATGAATCTTAGTTGAGAGAATGAGGGACTTCACACGCCGTTCACGAACAGTTCACGCGTCCTACATTGGCACCAATAGTTGATTAGCATACTTCGTCTCTTTCTCTCAAGATTCGAAATGAATGCGAAATGTGATGAAAGCGACCAATGAAAACCAATCATCGAAAACCAACACGAAAACGCATTCATCAAAACCAAGCAGCGAAAGAAAATATCCCACAAAACTTTTGGATTCATTTCAATAGAAGCTAATCCATCAATTGGAAAGGTTCATTGCATTTCATCCGTGATCAATCGATACCGGTAAAGGTTTCCCCGAATACTCAGTTCATGACTGAGTCAGAAAGCCATAGGTATTACATAGTGGACCACGAGGAGCGGGGCACTACACTTGGTGCAGTTTCATTCTACCATTGGTAGCACCCTGCAATTTAATAACGAAAATATAACACTTGCGTTCTCATTGTTTTATTGGTATTAGTACTCTAATAACTACAATGACTAATGAGTACAAGATATTTTAACTTACGCAATATTTGGCTAGATTCCAAATATGAAGGTTTACACCCAGCAGGAAGTCCCATTTTTTCAACCAAAATATAATGGACAAAATTAAATGAAGAAAGCATTCAGCAAAAAATATCAAATAAGGGAAAACACTTGTTTCAACAAAAGGATGAGAAACCTCGTTTGGTTTCTCATATATATCATTTCTCATATTTTAAAATTTTCTTGGTGATAAGGGAAAATACTTGTTTCAACAAAAGGACCAATATGTCAAATGAGCTTTCTCATAAGTTCACTGAGAACTAGTTAGGCAAAAGAAATATGTAAATATGATAACTGTCAAAACCCGAATTATATAAAGGGATTACAAATTAAGCAATATGAAGTTAAGATGGTGGCATTTACCCAAGTACTGGATATCCTCCAATATCTTGTTCATGTCGTATTTCTCATTCTCACTGTCCTCTTGCTTTACAATATTTGTGGTTTTATGTTTCCGTTCTCGATCTGTGTAATTTGAAGACTGCAAGAATAAACAATTTTACTATTAAAATTTCAAATTAATAAAATAACCCCATAGTCAGTTTATCAGTTATGTCTCATGGCAAAAAAAAAGTACACAATTTTATGGCAAAAAGTACATAATTAGTCCACCTGTATCAATAATATAACACCATTAGCCAGACAATCTGCACTACCATACTCAACACTGGTCATAGATAAATTTAATAAGATACTCAAGGATGGGCACTCAGCATTCTGGAGAATAGTATCGACAATAATGTGATATGTCTAAACATTTGCTAAAAGATACTAAAAATCGGTTTCTAATTTGGATTCCAGTTTCATAGCTGATGTCTTTTTAATGTTTGATGTATAGCATATACAGGAAGATGGGCAATTATTGTCATCGTTTAAGCATAAAAAGCACACAACAATTTCTGTCAGTTAGATAAAAAATAGTAAAAAAAATCCTCAACGTTCATAACAAAATGTTGAAGGGGATTCAGAATATTCTTAGCTAGTGTCACTAGCTAACAAAGAAGAAAACTAGTAACCAATAATATGAGGGCAACCAAGCACCGGGTCTGGATCATGTACACAGCTACTCTGACTTTTAAATCCACTTTTCATTCAACAAAATAGATGTTTCCTCAAACGAAAAAAGAAGGCCAGTAGAAAAAAACATGGCATGTAGAAAAAATAATCCCAAAGAAAAAACACATGGCATGGACATTTTATTGAACACAAGAAGGATGGTGCAGATTGAAGAAGAAGAAAAAAAAGAATCTTGAGGTACTAGAGCCAAGAAGTAGTGCTATGTCCACGATCCAACTCCCCCCCATCGCCACCACCAACGCATCACTGAGCCATTGCATCCCTGAACTTCCTCTCCCTTTAATAAATAAGTAAATATAAGAATAAAAGATGCAAGAGTTGAAAGATGATGCTTGAATAAAAGATACAAGAGTTCTGAATTAACCCTCTGGTTGGTCTTGTTGACGGCGGCGCTCTCTCCATGTGACAAAGTCGACGAATCCCTCGACAAGGCCAACCATGGTGGAGGCAAAGAGGGGACGAATCTTGTCGACTGTGGACTGGTCTCCTCTGCCGAAGATGGAAAGGGTTGGGCCTCCAGCTCCCTCCCCATCTCCTCCTCCCTTTCTAACTAGGTTTAGGATTTTGGATCTAGGGTTAGGGTTTTGGAGTTGGGGAAAAGGAAGGAGAAGAAGAGGAGGAGAGGAGGGTGTTGCTGAACTAGAGTTAGGGTTTTGGATCTATGGTTAGGATTTTGGAGTTGGGGGAGAGGAGGGAGAAGAAATGAGGAGAAGGAGAAGACCAGAACGGTTTTGGGGGAGAGGGAAATTTTTGTTAAAGCGCGGGGTGTAGCAAGAATTTTGCCAAAATTGAACTTAAAAAATATTACAAGTTTGTCACCGCTCTAAAATATTAATAACATTTTATTTTATAAACGTTATAAAAAGTCCAGAATTAGCCCAAACCGTTATAGAAAAAGATATTTTGAACTTTGATAACGGTTAGGTATCAGGCGTCATCAATACGTTTTGTTGAGCGTTATTAATAGGCCTTTTCGTTGTAGTGCATGCAGCTAGGGTGACAGCCCAGGCCCAAAGAGTATGAGCGCCCCCCCCCCCCCCCCCCACACACACACACACATATATATATATATATATATATATATATATATATATATATATATATATATATATATATATATATATATATAAAATCTTGTATTTAAAATAGAATTGGTATGTACCATGGCCCTCTTTTGATACAAAATAATTGTGTTGTAGTGTTGTTAGGTTAGATTTGCACATTAGAAGTCTTAGGTTCAATTCTTGGTTGTAGCGCTTTCAAAAAAAAATCTTGGTTGTAAATTTTTTAAAAATTTACTTTTATTTCAATTTTTATTTTTTTTACATTATACATGGGCCCATTTTAAAATTTTGTCTAAGGCTCCATGAACTCAGGGCCGGCCTTGCGTTTAGATAACCTATAAAAAAAATTATACGATGACTAACATAATTAGAATGAGTTTGATGGGCCCTTTGTTTAGAATTGGACTTACATACATTAACTAGTATATATATATATATATATATATATATATATATATATATATATATATATATATATATATATATATATATATATATATATATATATATATATATATATATATATAATATATAATTGGTGCCCTCTAAAATTATATTATATATATAATTGGTGCCCTCTAAAATTTTGGGCCTGAGGCGACTGCCTCATGTGCCTCATATAAAGTCCGGCCATGATTGTATTGTATGCTTTCACATATGAGATTATATGTAATTATATTCTGGCCATTATAAATATGTCTATGGAGAAGTCAAACGGTTCGACCACTTGAGAATTTATCTCTCAATCTTTCTCTTATCTTAGTCTAATAAATTAGACTAGAAAAAATTTGCTCGTACGATAATATATAATTTTAAAGAAAATGTAAAAAACAAAAAAAATTCAAAAAAAATTAGAATTGGAAAATATTCTACCAAATGTATTGGCAGAATTTGTGCATGACAGATTTCGTCAGTCAGTCTGACGAAAATCATGTAGATGGAGTTTGGGTTGTTTGGTTGGATTTATTTGGAACTTATTTGGTTTGGTTTATTTGATTTGGTTTGTTTGGGATTTGTTTGATTTTATATAGGATTAAATTTAGTTAAAATTAGGATTCATTTTAATTTGAATTATTCAAATTTGTCCTAGGGATTTTCTTATATTCGAATCTCTATGATTAACATAGGAATGGGTTTGGAGGATTCAGTCAATTCATTTAGTTTTCTATTCTTTTCAAAAAAAATTATATGTTAATTATTTTCCTTTACTTTTATCCATGGTATTTTCTTTAAATCTATTTATTTCTCTAAGACTTATGTTTCTTATTTCTAACTTAATTTTTTCTATTATTTGTTTATGTGTGTGTGTGTGTGTGTGTGTGTGTGTGTGTGTGTGTGTGTGTGTGTGTGCATTCCTATATATATATATTTATATATGTACATGTATTCATATATATTTACATTTAGCATTTTAATTGCATGTTGCAATTTTTAAGTGATTACTTTTATTATGTGGCTCGAATGCAAAGCATGATGCCTGGACTTGTTTTTTGTAACCATTCTGCTTTCATTCGTGGAAGGTCTATTTCTGAAAACTATATGCTTGCCTATGAATTAGTGCATGATTTCAACAAGTCAGGAGGCAACAAGGCTTATCTTAAAATAGACCTTCAAAAAGCCTATGATGCAGTTAATAGGAAGTTCTTGAAGCACTTAATGCAAGATATGGGTTTTGATGATTGGTGGGTGCACAAAGTGGATGAATGCATATCGTCTCCAACCTTTTGTATTCTTATCAAAGCCAACCTTATGGTTGTATCCATAGCACGAGGGGATTGATGCATGATGATCGCTATCTCCCTACCTATTTACTATAGATATGGAATATTTCACTTGTTTGATGGACAGAGCAATCAACTCCAGACGCATTGTCCCTCTACATAGAAATTTGAGACCAGTTGTCTGTTGTCTCATATCTGATCTACGCTGATGATTTGCTCGTGTCCATCCAACCCTCCGGTAACAATATCCAGAACTTGATACAGTTGTTGGTGGAATTTGGTAGGCTATCAGGTTTGAAACTTAATCAAGACAAGAGCAAAGTCTATTTCAATAGACTTTGTACTATGAAGGAGGAATGTGCGCAATTGTTCCAAATTTAGCAAGAAGAATTGCATGTTCGTCATCTGGGTTTACCACTAACTCTCTCCTATGCTAAAGATGTATATTGTTCTAGTTTGTTGGAGTCAATCCAAGCCAGACTTGAGGGATGGCAGGCACAAATCCTATCTTTTGGGGGCCATATCGAACTGGTGTATACTGTCATATATATCATCCCTAGTTATCTACTGGATGCAAGCCATGAGCTTATCGATGAATACTGTCAATCGTATTGACGCTTGTGTCACTTCATTTGGAGGGGGGGTATACATACAATCGTATTGACTGCGCTTACTGTCTTGAGATACTTTGAGGTTCAAGTTGGCATGGCAATTCCTAGAATTGGATGAGAAATAAATATGCTTGTAAGGATAATTTTTGGCTACTTCCTATCAATAATAACTACTCAGTGGTGTTCAAGAATATCTTTCATAAACCTATGCCGATTAAACCTTATCTGTTGAGAATTATCTACAAGGGCGTTGCTACGTTATCCGTGGACTTGGATTGCAGTCCTTGCCCGCATGCAACGTGTCGCCTTCTAATTGGAGAGGGGAGGGCGGGTGGGTCCGGAAGATATATAACAAGGGGACCAGTGGGGTGGCGACACGTGGCCCGCGGGCCAAAACTGCGGTCAAGCCCACGGGCAAAAAAGCATTTTTGTATCTACAATGGACAGTCAACGGGCTCTAGTCTGACCCTTGGCTAGTACATCAAAATGCTATCGATATACTGGGTTGGAGTACTTTCCAGCAACTGGGTTCCAATAAAAATGTGTATGTACTACGTGTAGATGGTCAGTGGAACATTTCTACTAGAAGAATGGGCAGCTTCTGTCAACTGTGATACAGTAAGTACCAGTAGATAATGAGGGAGAGGAGGATTACTGGAAAGTCGAGAGTGGCAACACTAGTCGTTTTTACTTCAATGCAGTCCATGAGGAGATACGCCAACAGGTTGCGACTATGGAATGGTTTGAATTTGTCTGGATGAAGAGGGGGTGACAGTTAATTTCCAATCAACCATGTACAAGGCAATGAGGGGTCAAATGCTAACTATACATTGCCTGCGACCAAGGGCGGAACCAAAAATCCGAGCTCCGAACTGGGGTGGACTGGAGTGGGTTAGGGTGGACTAGATATAAACTGACTCACGAAACAATATCAATATATATATATATATATATATATATATATATATATATATATATATATATATATATATATATTGGTGTTATTTCTTCAAGCTGGGTCATGCATGACTATATAAGCCATCCAGCTGTCCGAAGGAGGATTCGAATGTAGATACCTAGGTTTATATATATATTGTTGGTGTTGCTGCTGCTCCTTTTCTCAAAAACCAATTAAACCTTTTTGCTTGTCATTAAATTATGAAACGTTTGGACACATTTAATCTTGTCCAGGTTCTTTGAACTACATTTTTTCCATGTGTTTTGCATTTGTAACGTCTGGTTTTATTGTCGTTGATTTGTTCATTTGTAACGTCTGGATTAATTGGTCATTATTTTTGTTCGTTGGAATTCGCCTATATATTGAGTCATCTTCCTCTACTTCTCCACACACACAAAAATCATACGTAAAATATCTCTCTAAAATCTTCTTCTCTGAAACTCTCTCTTCTTTACATCCTTGCTCTGGGCAGAGCTAAGTCGGGATCATTCTCTCCGAGTTGTGTGCAACGAGAAGATACCGGTAGAGCGGAGGTTTTACTACTAAGAGCATTCGGAACAAGTCTGCACATAGATCCGAATTAACTCTTAGGGCAGTGCTTCGTGCGCAACTTTTCTGGAGATCGGTAACCTTTATTTTTCTTTGTTTTGTTTGCAGTTTTTTTTAAACAGGAGAAAAGAAAATTATTCTAACAATCTAAGAGTTAATTGATCATTAGTTTACATGTCCTATAAAAAATTTTGACACATGTAGTTATATATATTTTAGATAGAATGTGTATAATTTGTTACATGTCATACATATGTAGACAACAAACTTTCTTTCCTGTAGATAGGAATTCAATATGTGCAGGATGAGAATCTTGTTTGCATTATACTAAACTAGATGCTCCTCATTTGTAAATGTTATGTTTTTCTTGTTTTATTTTCCTTCAACATTTACACCTTTGACTCAAGATTCAACTTTTTCACCATAGTAATATGCAACATTTTGATTTTAATCAATCGGTTGTCAGATTTACTGTCGGCCTAATTGTTTCACTTTATTGTCAAAAGTTGTGCCTTGAATGTGACAACAATTTTTTTTTCTCTTGTTGTAAGGTTGTATTCCTGCCTAACAAGAATATATACTACAAGTAACGGGTTTCCAATTTAATGGATGCCATTAGATAGTTGACATCTAGGCCTTTCCAGAGAACACGGTCAAATTCTTTCTAGTTTTTCACCTAGTTGATCATTAGGTACTTGTCTGTTTGATTAGATTCCAATAAAATCTGTTCATTATCAAGAATATCCCGTGGAAGTTTGCCTACTTCCGCTTGTTGCACCAACATATTCTTATTGGACAGATGGTACTTGAGAGTTGCAATGCAGATGTTATTGTCTGTAGTAACGGTGAACAACTTGCTCTTCATATTCCATTCTGAAAGTCTAATCCTGATTACTTTCCCAATAAGAGCATTCTCAGAATGTGTAGAAGATAGCATCATGAGTTTAGCATTCTTTCTCTCTCAATTCTAATGTGCCTTATATATACTAGTAAATGCACGTGCTTTGCACGTATAATAACGTATAATAATAATATTATCCAATTATAGTCAAATATCTTTTTTAACTCATGTGGTTAAGATGTAATATATTTTTCTTGTTTGCTTGAGTTCAATTCCCCTTTTTGACAAATTTAAACTTTTTTTAACATTTGTTTGCATAATTTATTTTTTTAAAAGAAAATGGATTGTGATATAATGACGACTCAAACGGCTCACTTTTGAGCCATTTTGAAGCCTCATTATATAGTGAAAGATATATGAATCAAAGGAAATCAAGAAAATGTAGTATATTTTTTGACCCATTCATTAAGTAATATATTTTGTGGGATCAAGCAGTAATGAATATATGTATTCTTTGTTTCAAGTTATTTTTTTCTATAGATTTACTTGTTGACGTAGTGGTGTCAGAGTGGGATTTTATTTTTATTTTTTATTATTGAATACAATCCTAATTAGCACAGAAGTATATGTTGGAAATACAACATTGTTAAATATCCTACTTTGACTACAAGAGGAAATTAAAAAGAAAAAAAAATTTCTTGTCTCCATGACATGCTTCCATTTGCATATCCTAGTTTGACTGCAATAGTTGTAGTGGATGAACTGATCGTCTTCGCTTAGTAGTTTAAGCATGTTTATTTTCTTTTTTTAGGACTTCCCAGGAGGTCAATTTTTTTTAAATTTTTAGACGTCATGAAGCCACAACTTGGTACCCAAATTCATGCATAAACACGAGTTACAGCAACATTCATAGGTTATATTTTTCAATCATGGGATAGTTCAACTACCTACGGACACTCGTCATATATGTGTCGGACATTTACATTTTTTGTTATATGTTTTCTTTAGATACTTTGTGAATACTTCTTGAGTTCTTCTTTGAGACATTCTGGTTTAATTAGACCGTACAAATTTCGCATTTTTGGACAAGAGGTAGATTTCTTCTTTCTGATAATTTGAACAGATCCTAATATAAGGTTCATTATTCATGAAGCCATCAAGTGAATTAGGCCCGTTCATGCACGAGTATACAAATGTTTGTTGTGGCTGGTACAATTTATTAGCATAATGACAAATTAATATATGCTTGATGACATTCAATTTTTATTAGCAGTATAAATGATACTAAATAAATTGAATGTCAACATTCACAACTAGCTTAGCTATGGTCACTCCTACACCACAAGATTATATTTTTAATCGGATACAATTTCTCGTTCTCTCTTTCATATTGCCTCATTTTTTTTCAAGCTTTCTCATTGATCTTGTTATGACTCATTATACTTGTTGATAAGTAAATAGTATTGTTAGTGTTCAATAGAAATAAATATAATATGCATTTTTTGTATTATTGTATTTTTCTGTTATGTACAAGTGGCTCGCTGATATATTTGAAATCAATGGAATTTTTTTTCCACGGCCTGGCATAAGATATTTTCTTAAAAATATTACGTGTCTTGTAACTTTCATTTATGGTTACATCATTCCTAGTTGAAATTAAAAGCTCAATTATTTTCACACTTCATCTTTGCATTTTAAGATATTTAAGTGCTTTCATCTGGTGCACATGTAGTCAAAGCGGAATATTTAACAATGTTGTATTTCCAACATATACTTTTGTGCTAATCAGGATTGTATTCAGTAATAAAAAATAAAAATAAAATCCCACTCTCAACACCACTACGTCAGCAAGTAAAGCTATGGAAAAAAAAACTTGCCTTGTGTTTATCGTGCACATGTATCCCATTCTCAACACCACTACATGTGCATGATAAAGTTGCAAAGAACTCAAAGTCAAGTGCACGACAAAGTTGCAAACTTCATACTCTGTTATGTACAAGTGAGAAATATGAATTTTTTCACGCTATAATAACACTTTGAGTTCTTTGAAACTTTATCGTGCACATGTATCTCACCTTGTCAATTTTGTTGTGGACGTCTCTTGCCTTGTATTTTCATTTTGTATATGTTATGGCTTATACGACCCAACTTATTTGACTAGTGTAATCGATTTTTTTTGTGAACAAAATAGGTATAAGATGACAATATTATGAGTTGTTGTACATGTCATCCTTTCCATTAGTGTTCTATATAAATATATATGAACCACTGAAGTTGTAATAGTTCTACACTTTATTGCACACTAGGTATATTATGCAATTACCATCTAAATATTATTGGAGTATATGTATAAATTTACTCTTATCCTTGTTGCTCAATAGGACATTAATTGAAGTTAGCAAATATATGAGAATCAATATAAAAAAAATTATAAAGCAAGATCATTTTCAATTGCAGTAGTTATTGTTTTCTTAGGCCAATTATTTTTGTTTATCTACTTACTCAATCAGTAAGATATTTGGTAGAAACACTTGAGCAGTATAATGTTTTACTTTGAAAGAGAAATGTGCACTACACAACACAATCATGTTGTTCCAAACTGCAATAGTTGTTAAAGAGTATGAAGTTTGACCTTGTTCATTTCATAGTAAATTATTTATCAAGTCATCTTATAATCACTGATGATTTTTTTTTTGATATCATTTTTAAAAAGTATCAATTGAGATGACTAATCAAATATATATTTTTGAGAAAAAAATATTAGTCACGATATTTGATCTTTATAATTCTATAGCAGCTCAAGTATGTATAGTCTTTAAGCACTTAAATGCTTTGTCCATATTGTGTACGTTAGTCAACTTTTGTTTCTTGAATCCTTTGGATTTTTAAACGGGGTAACATTTTTAATTAAATTATCTATTTCTTTGAGCATTCAATGTTTTAAATTTTAATAACCATGAATTCTCCTTTATGTCCAAATGCAAGCATGCAATTGTGAAGTCTTACATTTGTACATTTATGTTGTTGTCAGACCCACATAATCTTGGATAGAACACCTCTATTGCTTTTTCAAGGAGATCAACAACTCATAATGATCTCATAATGATCTCTATTTTCTTGAAGATAGGATCACTAAAAATATTTTAACTTTCTGGAAAGAAGCAAAATGTTAACGATGACAGTAATACAAATTTATTTTGTACTCACTTATTCTTAACATAATCTTTGTATTGTTATCTCTCTAAGCCAGAAGTATTAGAGATTGTGACTTGTTAGGAAATGCTCAAATATCCTAAGGGTGAACGTACGTAAAATAAAAGTTCTTTGCTCTATCTTTGTAGGAAATAATAATGCCTTGTTCTCATTGCTAGGGTTTGTTACAATATATATAGTGTCTACATTTGGGCTTATGGGTATAAGCCATATTTACATTACAAATATAATCTAACACCCCCCCTCAAGTTGGAGCATGCAAGTCACAAATGCCCAACTTGGGAAGGAAAGAATCAAACACTTGCTTTCCAAGGGGCTTGGTGAAGATGTCAGCCAGTTGAGAAGAAGTAGGAACATGCGAGGCTATTACGGTGCCATCTCTAATAGCATCGCGAACAAAATGCAAATCTACCTCAATATGCTTACTGCGCTCATGAAATACTGGGTTCTGAGCCAGGTGCAGGGCTGACTGACTATCACAATACACCGACATAGCAGACTCCTGGCGAACACCCAAACACACCAATAACTCCTTCGACCATTTCAACTCACAAACAAGCGCAGCAAGAGATCGGTATTCAGCTTCAGCAGAAGATCGGGAAACAGTTGATTGCTTCTTGGTCTTCTAAGAAATAGGAGACCCCCCCCCCCAGAAACACCAACTAGCCTGTAACAGAGCGGCGAGTCAAGGGACAACTTGCCCAGTCGGAATCACACCAACCAGAAAGACGGAGATCACAATCAGCTTTCAAAAGAATACCATGTCCTGGTGTATTTTTGAGATATCTGACAACTCTTAAAGCAGCATGCCAATGATCTTGTCGAAGCTCCTGTAAGAATTGAGACAAGATATGCACAGCATAGGCCAAGTCAGGGTGAGTAAACGATATATAAATCTAGGAGTGGGCATACGCTTCGAGGACCCGCGGTTCCGACCCGGCCCGAACCGTATAATAGCCAAACGGGCCAGTTCTTGAAATTTTAAATGTAAACGGGGTGGGGCAGGGCGGATCGTGTCATACTAACGGTTTGGGGCGGGTCGTCGTTTGCAAACAAACGGGGCCCCGGCCCGGCCCATTTGTAGGGATAGAATAATAATTTTACTTAAATTCCTAAACTAAAAAGTAAAATGTAAAACCTACAACATGTTACCAAAAGACCTAACCCAAATATTTCTCTTCTCATATGTAATACTGGAGAATGGAAAGTGATTTTTGTGTAAAATAATTTTTGAAGACCGGTATAGTATTGGATAGGGCTAGTTTTGTATATATTAAAAAAATGTACATGACCCGTTTGGACCCGCGGGTTGTCCCGGATTGGACCCGTTTCAAATGGGCCGGGTCCAATTCGGTTCCAAAGAATTTTAGGTCCGCCCCGCCCCGCCCCGTCAAAAAACGGATCCGGTTCGGATCTATAGATTTTGGACCCGGCCCGACCCGTGCCCACCCCTAGATAAATCAACCTCCCAACCAGCCTCCGATAAGTCTCTGCATCCGCCATCCTTGGACTAGTCGATTCTGCCAGCTTATGATTGGGCTCCATGGGAAAACCAGCAGGGCGAGACCCCATCAAACCGCATTCTAAAATGATGTCCAAAGCATACTTCCTTTGACACAAGAAAATTTCTTCCGCACTCCGAGCCACCTCTATGCCAAGAAAGTACTTCAACACACCAAGGTCCTTCATGTGGAAGCAAGAACTAAGGTACTTTTTGAAAGAATCTAAAGCACCTGTGTCATTACCAGACACAATCATATCATCCACATAGATCAAAACATGCAACTCTACCTTCTCCTTAAAAAAAGAGAAAAGGAAATAATCGGAATGTGATTGAATAAATCCATAGGATATCAGAAAAGCAGTAAGCTTAGCGAACCAACAACGTGGTGCCTATTTCAATCCATATAGAAACTTACGCGGACGACACACTTTGTCGGGTTCACTATGCGAAAAACCTGGCGGTAACTTCATATATACTTCTTCTGTCAGATCTCCATGAAGAAAAGCATTGTGCACATCCATCTGGTGCAAAGTCCAGCCTTTCACAGCTGTAACAGCCAAGAACGCCCGAACTGTAGGCATCTTAGCTACCGGGGAAAAATGTTTCTGAATAGTCGATCCCTTCAACCTGATGATTATCGAACACAACCAACCGTGCCTTTAAGCGCTCAACACTGCCGTCGGATTTGTACTTTAGTTTGTACACCCATCTACTTCCCAATGCTTTCTTCCCATGAGGAAAATCGACAAGACTCCATGTCACGACCCGCACCCGCTTTTCGGATACGAAGCGTGTCCAAGCCCAGCTACGTATCGTACGGACTCCAGCCCGACTCGAATACGTAAACGCTGTCAAGGCTATGGTATACTGCCAAACCATGGCAAACAAAACTATATCTCAATCTATAATAAGAATATGAAACAAGAATGAACACTATGTGTCGTGGTCTGCAGCCCACTAGCATGCATGTCCGATAAGACTCTAAAGAAAAATAACAAGAGTCTAAACTGAATCAAGAAACAAGATATCTCATGATAATGAAGAAAAAGCACGAGAGGATAATAAACACAATAACGATACCTGAATCCCGCAAGCGTATCATCACGTCTGCCATCCAGAGCTGCTAACTAACTCCACGCAATAACTAACCTGAAGAGATCATCAGGTCCTCAGGGGACATAGCAAGATACATAAAAACATGTCTATCTAGCAGTTTATTATGCAATAAAGAAAATACAGAAAATGAACGAGAAAGACCAATCCGCACGAAAATACGACTATACACGACTGGAAGAACCACTACGCCTAAACGAACTGCTGGAGAAGAATAAGAGAACACGATATCACGATGTCAATGGATAACCAATCGAATACTCAAACCCTCGTCCCTAGTGTGGACTCGCAGGTTTGAACAACTACTAGCCCTCGTCCCTAGTGTGGACTCGCAAGCTAGCATCACCCTCGTCCCTAGTATGGACTCGCAGGTGTGAACCATATACTACTAACCCTCGTCCCTAGTGTGGACTCGCAGGTTAGCATTACCCTCGTCCCTTGTGTGGACTCGCAGGTGTGGACATATAACTACTAACCCTCGTCCCTAGTGTGGACACGCAGGCTAGCTTAACTCTCGCCCCTGGTGTGGGCTCGCAAATTAGCGTAACTACTAATCCTCGCCCCTAATGTGGACTCGCAGATTAGCTTACTAACTCTCTCCCCTAATGTAGGCTCGCAAGTTAGCTTAACTACTAACCCTCGTCCCTAATGTGGACTCGCAGGTTAGCATCAGGATTTCAAGACAAGGAGGTAAAGCAGTTCTGATATGACTTATTCATCCTATGGTACGATACGACTCATGACACGGTACGAGAGGGAACCAATCCGATAGAACCATGACATCCAGTCAAGCATGACAACGATAAAAGAACACGACTAATAAACCAGTAAACACTATCTAAAGTAAAGTATACAAATCAAAGAACTGTAATAACTAACTGTTAACATATAAAGATATAGGGATTTAACTAAGCATGTAAATCATGAACAACTGGAGAACTATATGTATACCAGCATGCACGATGTACAAATATCGTGTCAATAATCAACTAGAAAAACTGTATAATAATAATAGAAATATGCATGTAAATAAACTGTAGAGGGAGGCAAGGTATACTTGCCTGGAGGTTGCAAGCAGATCCAACAAAATACAGTCAACTGCCAAGCCATGCTGTCTAAGTCCTCACAACTATCTCCAAAAGCTGAAACAGACAATGCCAACAGTCTCAGAATAATCAAATTAGCTAGGATTGCCTGTCCTTAAGTCTAATTCTGGACACAGAGGCAAAACGGTAATTTTGGGCAAAAATGATGTCCGCCGTTGGACCCGCTTTGCACCGAAAAGCGTGCCAGAGTCAATGGTCTCTAAAGTCGTCAAACTATATGCGTACGAATCCAATTTTTTGATACGAACCCAACTGTATGTCCAGAGTTGGATTCCGGCGGGCCGTGCACAAAATCACCCGTTGAGTCGGATCGGAGGCCCACGATACGGCAATTTTATCAACTATCTCAGAATCGGACCAAACTTGGCATACAGGACCAGAAAAACGATACGGTCCTGCTGGCGCAAGTTTTGTCTCGATCTGACAAGCGTGCACAAAGTAATTGAGAAATTTGCAAAGTGCACGATACGGTAAATTTCGACGGATACGCATCAAATTTGTCGCGCACACGCGACCAATTTGAATTCCGTCAAAGTCCACACGACCACGAAGCTGTTACGCACCTTTCGATGCTTTTGGTTCGCGACCACGTCGCTCGGAATGGCGGGACGTACGTCGTGCGGAAGGGTTTTTCCTATTTTTCTATTTATTCAAAACAAGTTTTTCCAAAACTTTGGAGTCCGATTTCTCGACGTTCAGTCGATGATTTCGATTTCCGCAAAAAGGATTATGAAGACCTATATGTTGTCTAAAAGTCTCTTCAAATAGATTTTCTACTATGGCATTAGATCGATCAGAATCGATCTTCAAACATGGAGGTTTGGACTGCTATATGCTCTGTTTTCGAGCAGGTTTTTATCGAACTTTGGTCTGATTTCTACGTCACACTAACGCACTACAAATCATTCTACTTGAAGGGGTTTAAAGTCCCATATATTGCGAACGTACCTGAGAAGACGATACACAAAACGATCGCTGAACGATCGAGAAATCCGCCACCAAAACTCGGCGTTTGCTGCTGTTGGCTGCTAGTGTTCTGTTCCTTGCGCGCGCGCGCGGCCTGGCCGTGACTTGGCCGGTCGACGGTGCCCTGCGCGGCGGCACGGTGTCAGGGGGGTCGCCCAGGGACTGGTCGTGAGGAGCTCGGGGTGGCGCGGCGTTGTTTAGGGTTTCGAGTTTGCATCCTCGCGATACTCTCTCTATATATACTGAATATATATATAACGTAAAGGTCGGGCCTCTATGGACTTGGGGCTTTGCTAGGGGAAATTTTTAGTTCGGGCTGTATGGGAACACTGGCTGGTGTTCTCTCTGCTACTCGGGTTCGAGTAGCTGGGGGTTCTCTAATAGGCTCCTTTTTTCCTTCTTCTTTTCTTATTTCTTTTTCTATTTATTTAGCAACTATTATATATATATATATATAGATATATATATATATATATATATATATATATATATATATATATATATATATAAATATATATATATATATATATATATATATATATATATATATATATATATATATATACACATACACACATTTACATATATATATTTATATATATACAATCACATATATATTTATCAATACATATTTAATATATGTTATATATATGCACATATGTATATCAATATACATATATCCTATATATATATATATATATATATATATATATATATATATATATATATATATATATATATACACACATATATAAAATCCTATATGTATACATATATATATTCACAAACACGTAACAAAGTAATATCTATATACGCATATATATATATATATATATATATATATATATATATATATATATATATATATATATATATATATATAAAAATAAATATATATATATATATATATATATATATATATATATATATATATATATATATATATATATATATATACATGCATACATATATATATAATCATACACACATAACCAAATAATAATAATATTTAATAATAACCTCAATATTATTATAATAATAAATGTAAAGAAATTTAATAAGACCAAAATGGTGTATATATGCCATTTTGTACCCTCTAATAATCCCAGAAAATGTACAAGGCCTACCTTATACAAATATTATTGAATATCAATTATTAATAACATTTATAATATTTAATTAAAAATACTTAGAAAATATTCATTAAATCATTAAGACGGAATACGACACCATCATACCCAAAATACATCAACATGAATGTCATAGGACGTCCCGTATGACTACATGGGTTTGGCTCAGTTTGGGTTCAGTTTGACTGGTTTGGTACAACCGGATCCCCTAAACGTCAAATAACAATAATAATGAATAATTAAATTATTCATAATGGTCCTGTCACAACTTGGCCTAGTTTTCTTAGTTGGGACAACACTATGGCTCGGCCTTCCTCTACCATGACTAAACACTAGTCAAAGCACGCCACTGAGCTATCCGTGCCATGATTCCTAGTCACCTTGTACTCCAAATCTCAACTATGGCTAAAATCATCTACCGTAATAATAAACTAAATAATTATTTATAATAATCTAAAATCACCATATAAATAAGATATATAAAATAAAAATATTTTAAAATTTTCGGAAAAGGGGAGCTACAAATCTACCCACCTTAAAAATAATTTCGTCCTCGAAATTCTAATTTCTAATTATTCCTAAAAATTCAAAAGAAAGTCTGCTATTATCTAAATCTCCTTAAATTTAATTCCTCAAAATAGTTTACAACCTTCCCCTAGCAATTTTGTAACTACGAAATCTCGAGGACTTCTACCCACCTTTGGTCACACTACTCCTCAAAACAAGGTCACTAGAACCATATGGTCTTCTAACTAGTTGCTAACCATTCTACCGGCAGATATCTAGGCATATGACAACTATAATCCTCATATCTATAAACAATCAATATTCAATAGTCAAGTAATATATACTATAATTTAAGAATTTCTAATGAATTCTAGACAGCATAATCGTTCGTCACCTCGAAGTAAAGGGACGAGAATCAACGGTACAGAAAGCAAGGAAGTATAATCGAGAGCAAATATGGAGTTTTCAAGGACGTAGAGAATTTCTAGGAGAGTTTTCAAAGCAGAGTGGATTGAGATTTCTAAGGTTTAGTCAAGTCACAGGCTCGTATCAGTACAGTTACGTAACCGATACGATATGCTCTGACCTGCATGGGCCACCCAAAAAACTTGTCACGACCCGCACCCGCTTTTCGGATACGAAGCGTGTCCAAGCCCAGCTACGTATCGTACGGACTCCAGCCCGACTCGAATACGTAAACGCTGTCAAGGCTATGGTATACTGCCAAACCATGGCAAACAAAACTATATCTCAATCCACAATAAGAATATGAAACAAGAATGAACACTAAGTGTCGTGGTCTGCAGCCCACTAGCATGCATGTCCGATAAGACTCTAAAGAAAAATAACAAGAGTCTAAACTGAATCAAGAAACAGGATATCTCATGATAATGAAGAAAAAGCACGAGAGGATAATAAACACAATAACGATACCTGAATCCCGCAAGCGTATCATCACGTCTGCCATCCAGAGCTGCTAACTAACTCCACGCAATAACTAACCTGAAGAGATCATCAGGTCCTCAGGGGACATAGCAAGATACATAAAAATATGTCTATCTAGCAGTTTATCATGCAATAAAGAAAATACAGGAAATGAACGAGAAAGACCAATCCGCACGAAAATACGACTATACACGACTGGAAGAACCACTACGCCTAAACAAACTGCTGGAGAAGAATAAGAGAACACGATATCACGATGTCAATGGATAACCAATCGAATACTCAAACCCTCGTCCCTAGTGTGGACTCGCAGGTTTGAACAACTACTAGCCCTCGCCCCTAGTGTAGACTCGCAAGCTAGCATCACCCTCGTCCCTAGTGTGGACTCGCAGGTGTGAACCATATACTACTAACCCTCGTCCCTAGTGTGGACTCGCAGGTTAGCATCACCCTCGTCCCTTGTGTGGACTCGTCGGTGTGGACATATAACTACTAACCCTCGTCCCTAGTGTGGACTCACAGGCTAGCTTAACTAACTCTCGCCCCTGGTGTGGGCTCGCAAATTAGCTTAACTACTAATCCTCGCCCCTAATGTGGACTCGCAGATTAGCTTACTAACTCTCTCCCCTAATGTGGGCTCGCAAGTTAGCTTAACTACTAACCCTCGTCCCTAATGTGGACTCGCAGGTTAGCATCAGGATTTCAAGACAATGAGGTAAAGCAGTTCCGATATGACTTATTCATCCTATGATACGATACGACTCATGACACGGTACGAGAGGGAACCAATCCGATAGAACCACGACATCCAGTCAAACATGACAACGATAAAAGAACACGACTAATAAACCAGTAAACACTGTCTAAAGTAAAGTATACAAATCAAAGAACTGTAATAACTAACTGTTAACATATAAAGATATAGGGATTTAACTAAGCATGTAAATCATGAACAACTGGAGAACTATATGTATACCAGCATGCACGATGTACAAATCTCATGTCAATAATCAACTAGGAAAATTGTATAATAATAATAATAGAAATATGCATGTAAATAAACTGTAGAGGGAGGCAAGGTATACTTGCCTGGAGGTTGCAAGCAGATCCAATAAAATACAGTCAACTGCCAAGCCATGTAGTCTAAGTCCTCACAACTATCTCCAAAAGCTGAAACAGACAATGCCAACAGTCTCAGAATAATCAAATTAGCTAGGATTGCCTGTCCTTAAGTCCAATTCTGGACACAGGGACAAAACGGTAATTTTAGGCAAAAATGATGTCCGTCGTTGGACCCGCTTGGTACCGAAAAGCGTGCCAGAGTCAATGGTTTCTAAAGTCGTCAAACTATATGTCTACGGATCCGATTTTTCGATACGAACCCAACCGTATGTCCACAGTTGGATTCCGGCGGGCCGTGCACAAAATTACCCGTTGAGTCGGACCGGGGGCCCACGATACGGTAATCTTATCAACTGTCTCAGAATCGGACCAAACTTGGCATACAAGACCAAAAAAATGATACGGTCCTACTGGCGCAAGTTTCGTCTCGATCTGACGAGCGTGCACAAAGTAATTGAGAAATTTGCAAAGTGCACGATACGGTGAATTTTGACGGATACGCATCAAATTTGTCGCGCACACGCGACCAATTTGAATTCCGTTAAAGCCCACACGACCACGAAGCTGTTGCGAACCTTTCGATGCTTTCGGTTCGCGACCACGTCGCCCGGAATGGCAGGACGCACGTCGTGCGGAAGGGTTTTTCCTATTTTTCTATTTATTCAAAATAGGTTTTTCCAAAACTTCGGAGTCCGATTTCTCGACGTTCAGTCGATGATTTCGATTTCCGCAAAAAGGATTATGAAGACCTATATGTTGTCTAAAAGTCACTTTAAATAGATTTTCTACTACGGCATTAGATCGATCAGAATCGATCTTCAAACATGGAGGTTTGGACTGCTATATGCTCTGTTTTCGAGCAGGTTTTTATCGAACTTTGGTCTGATTTCTACGTCACACTAACGCACTACAAATCATTCTACTTGAAGGGGTTTAAAGTCCCATATATTGTGAACGTACCTGAGAAGACGATACGCAAAACGATCGCTGAACGATCGAGAAATCCGCCACAAAAACTCGGCGTTTGCTGCTGTTGGCTGCTAGTGTTCTGCTCCTTGCGCGCGCGCGCGGCCTGGCCGTGACTTGGTCGGTCGACGGCACCCTGCGTGGCGGCGCGGTGTCAGGGGGGTCGCCCAGGGACTGGTCGTGAGGAGCTCGGGGTGGCGCGGCGTTGTTTTGGGTTTCGAGTTTGCATCCTCTCGATACTCTCTCTATATATACTGAATATATATATAACGTAGAGGTCGGGCCTCTATGGACTTGGGGCTTTGCTGGGGGAAATTTTCAGTTCGGGCTGTGTGGGAACACTTGGCTGGTGTTCTCTCTGCTACTCGGGTTCGAGTAGCTGGGGGTTCTCTAATAGGCTCCTTTTTTCCTTCTTCTTTTCTTATTTCTTTTTCTATTTATTTAGCAACTATTACATATATATATATATATATATATATATATATATATATATATATATATATATATATATATATATATACATATATATTTATATATATACATATATATATGTATACTTACATGTATATATTTATATATATACACATACACACATTTACATATATATATTTTATATATATACAATCACATATATATTTATCAATACATATTTAATATATGTTATATATATATGCACATCTGTATATCAATATACATATATCCTATATATTTATATTTTTTTTCCTATATATATATATATATATATATATATATAAAAGGGCGATGATGAGTTAGCCTGTGCGATGCGGGGCATCCACAACGTCGGAGGCCTGACGATATATTGCTACGAACTGAGCCTGCGTGGTGCAGAATGAGGCGTCCGTGTAGCAAACTCAGTGCACGGTCGTCGTGCAACAGATCGGGGAATCGGCACCATTCGCCCACGGGTATAAGCGATAGGCCGACCACGCGGCCCGTCGTGCGGCGCTGCTGAGGGCGACGAGAAGACGTCCGCCATAAACGATCGCATGCTCGATCGTAAGGGCGTCGGCGATCGTCGCCAATATGCACGTCGTGCGCATAGAACGGGCGGCTGGGCGGAATCGGTAGTCGAAGGCGACAAGGAATCAGTGGCCGTCGTACGGGCGGTCACCCTTGGTCGTCGAGGGCGTCTCTTCGGCGTCGTGGGCAAAGCGAGGTATTGACTAACTGCCGTCGAAAGACGGTGTGCTGCTGAGCGGAGCTCTGGAGCGCGCGGAGTGCGCGGGGTGTGCGTGCACGGCGATGATGACAAGGCCAACGGACAACGTCCGCACTCCAAAAGTCGTTCCATACGACAGGCCAAGAATCGTGTGCGTGGGACACACGATTATACTGAGCCCGCACGAGTTGGAAAAAAAAAAGAAAATATATATATATATATATATATATATATATATATATATATATATATATATATATATGTATGCATATAGGATTTTATATATGTGTGTATATAAATATATATAAATATAAATATATATATATATATATATATATATATATATATATATATATATATATATATATATATATATATATATATATATATATATATATATATATATGTATGTATACATATAGGATTTTATATACACACATATATAAAATCCTATATGTATACATATATATATATATATATATATATATATATATATATATATATATATATATATATATATATATATATATATATTTATAAAATCCTATATGTATATATATATATATATATATATATATATATATATATATATATATATATATATATATATATATATATATATATATATATATATACATAATCATACACACATAACCAAAAAAAAAAAATCATACACACATAACCAAATAATAATAATATTTAATAATAACCTCAATATTATAATAATAATAAATGTAACGAAATTTAATAAGACCAAAATGGTGTATATATGCCATTTTGCACCCTCTAATAATCCCAGAAAATGTACAAGGCCTACCTTATACAAATATTATTGAATATCAATTATTAATAACATTTATAATATTTAATTAAAAATACTTAGAAAATATTCATTAAATCATTAAGACGGAATACGACACCATCATACCCAAAATACATCAACATGAATGTCATAGGACGTCCCGTATGACTACATGGGTTTGGCTCAGTTTGGGTTCAGTTTGACTGGTTTGGTACAACCGGGTCCCCTAAACGTCAAATAACAATAATAATGAATAATTAAATTATTCATAATGGTCATGTCACAACTTGGCCCGGTTTTCTTAGTTGGGACAACACTATGGCTCGGCCTTCCTCTACCATGACTAAACACTAGTCAAAGCACGCCACTGAGCTATCCGTACCATGATTCCTAGTCACCTTGTACTCCAAATCTCAACTATGGCTAAAATCATCTACCGTAATAATAAACTAAATAATTATTTATAATAATCTAAAATCACCATATAAATAAGATATATAAAATAAAAATATTTTAAAATTTTCGGGAAGGGGAGCTACACTCCATGTCTCATTATCTTTCAGAGCCTGTATTTCAGTTTGCATAGCTGCACGCCAGCCTGAATCTCGCGAGGCCTAGCGATATGAAATAGGCTCAACACCGGCAGTGATAGCTGCAAGAAAATCTCTGTGTCCAGCAGTAAATATGTCATAACTTAGACCTGTGGAAGTGACGAAAACAGATGAACTGTAGTGAAGGGGAGACTTTTACTTCGAACAGCATTCGTCATAAAATCCTGTAATCGCACTGGCTGTGATTTCTTTCTCATTCCTCTTTCTAAAACTACCTCATCAGGCACCTCTGGCAACACTGTATCCCCTGTATCATTAGTAGTATCCGTATCACCCTCAGCGGACTCTCCTGTCAATACTTCTGCCTCTACCTGTGCATCATTGCCACTCGGTGCCGAGCCACCAGCAAACACTCCGGCCTCAGCAACCGTAGCCGGCACCATCCCAAAAGCATCTATATCGTCTCCCGGCACCTCAACAGATGTATGGCATGTCGCAGAAGACATCTCGCTAGCAGAGCGACACCCAGGAAATTCTTTTTCATAAAAAGTAACATCACGGGACACAAAAAATTCACCAGTCTCCAAATCATACAATTTTCATCCTTTTTATCAAGTGGATACCCAACAAAGATACATTTTCTGCTCCTGCTAGCAAATTTATCATGTCAGGATTTCAAATCATACGCATAGCATAGACAACCAAAGATACGTAGATGATCATACGAAGGAGCCGAACCATATAAAACTTCATAAGGAGACTTAAAATGCAAGATACTAGAAGGGGTTCTATTTATCAAATAACATGCACCCAGAACACATTCCCCCCAAAAATCTACGGAAAGGGAACCCTGAAATCTCAATGTCCTGGCTACATTTAAAATATGTCGATATTTTCTTTCCACCCTTCCATTCTGTTGAGGTGTCCCAACACAGGATGTTTGGAACAATATACCTTGAGATAAAAAATAATCTCGTAAACAATTAAATTCAGTGCCGTTGTCACTCCGCACACGACGTATATCAGCCCCAAACTGATGCTTCACCATAGCAATGAATTTAAGAAACATAGAATAAACAGCACACTTATCCTTCAATAAAACAACCCAAACAGCTCTAGAATAATCATCCACCAAAGTCAAAAAATACCGTGCCCCATTAGATGACGGAACACTATATGGTCCTCACAGATCACAGTGTATAAGTTCAAAGCATCTCAAAGCACGACTACTACTATCAGGAAAGGCATCACTAGTCTGTTTAGCTTGATGAAAAATATCATAAGCCTTATGAGAAAACACACTACTACCAGAGAGAAAAGGTAAAGTGTGCATTACTTTATCTGAAGGATGCCCCAGTCTACTATGCCAAACCTCAGAATCACTCTCTTTGCATGCCAGGATCATCGAAGCCAAAGAAGCTGGGACCGCCCCCAAGAAGTAAAGTCCACCCCTTTGTTCACCTGCTCCAATCACCATCATCGTACTTCGGTCCTGAACAAAACACAAATTAGGAGTAAATAACATATCACAATTTCTGGCTCCAATCAATTGTGAGACAGAGATCAAATTGCATGTCAATGTCGGAACATAAAGAACATCCGTCAACACCAATAAAGCAATCAGAAATACTTTGCCTCTCAGAACAGCCTCAATAGTGCTCCAATCATGTAAAATCACAGGACAGACAGGGCCCTCAAAGCAATCAACTAAACAGCCACGAGAGCCTGTCGTATGAAGAGTAGTCCCAGTATCGAATATCCAAGGGACAAAAGCATTCTTACCCATCAGACGATCAGAGTTTGATGTACCAGGTTTGGAAGGATTGTCGTTACCCAGCAAGCTCATCAGTTTCTGCCATTGTTCACCTGAGAGTGGTGAAGGATACCCTTCATGCATCATGTCTGCCGAACTCCCAGCAAGACAAGCAGGGACACCATGACTAGCAGCGACGATATAATAAATAGCCCCTGCGCTACCAGTACCGTGAGCGCCATCTCGTCTCTGCAGTGGTGCCGAGCCTCTGCCACCACCAGCACCATGTCCGCCCTCACGCCGAGGACGAGTCTCCCACCACTCTGGATAGCCAATCTTTGCAAAACAAGTTGCAACATCATGACCTATTTTCTTACAATGAGTACAGATCATACCTGATTTGTCCTTGGAATCTGAAGTTCTACTATTATAAGTAGTAGAAAGACGAGGTGAAGTCGTCACAGCCAGCGCCAACACCTCCTCAGTAACGGATTGGACCTGAAATTTTCGCATATCCTCCTTCTCACGGACTGCCTGGTATGCCCGATCTAAACTTGGCTGAGGATCCTGGGCCAGAAGATTAGATCGGGTATGACCATACAACTCAGCATTCAAATCATACATGAAGTCCTGAAAGTGGTCTTCATCCCTCATAGCCTGTAGCTTTGCAGCAAGTTCACCACAGGTACAAGTAGGTAATAGAAAATAAGCAGCTTATTTATCCCACAAAGACTGTAAATTTCTAAAGTAGGTTTCTACAGACATCGAAGCCGTTTGTTCACACTCAGCCAAAGCCACCTTAATTTGTTGCTTTCGAGTGCCATTGCTAACAACAAATCTTTTCTCTAACAAGGTCCTCAAGGGATAAACCTTCTCAAAGTATGGCAAAGATTTCTTCAGAGACAGATCAATGGTATTAAGAACCCATTGAACCAATAGCGCTTGCACGCATCTTCAATCAAGCAACTTACTAGCATCATTAACAGGTTTGACTTCAGTACCTTCCAGAAAAATGATCTTTCACCTAGAGATCAGGGAGAGACGTATCGACCGAGACCACTCAGCATAGTTCGGTCCACGGAAAACAATAGAAGTAATGATATTTCCTGGTTGATCAGCATAACTCAGAAAATATGGATCCTTCGAATTAGGATAATTTGGGTTGTGTGCACCGCCACCGCCAGTCGCGACGGAGTAGCTGGACGTATCATCATCTGCCATCGTGGATGTCGGGTGTACAAAAATTTTGAACAACTCCGACGAATTGGCCGCGGATGGGTGGGGTTGGCGGCGAATCGGCCGCGATCAGAGGCGCCGGATCTGGCACGTAGGGGCGAGCGGATATCGGGTGTACAAAATTTTGTACAACTCCAACGAATCGGCCGCTGATGGACGGGGCCGGCGGCGAATCGGCGACAATCAGGGGCACCGGATATCCGAATATATATATATATAAATATATATATATGACTAGAGATCAACAAGCAAACAAAGTCACCATCCTCTCTAACAAATCAATGCAATCCCAAGCACAACTCCTCCATTCCACCACGCTCATGGCTCACAATCAAACCCAATAACGACGACAACGAGAAGAAGCCGAAGAGGAAGAAGAAGCGGTTTAGCAGATACTCTTCCGTGCCAACGAGTGCTACGTCTATATATGTAAGAAATAGAATCGGCTAGGAGGATCGGGCGGACGTCGAACGGATTAGTCGGACGCCGGGCGGTCAGCTGTTCGGAGCAGTCGGAGCAGTCGGAGCAGTCCGACCCCGGTCTGCTGTTCGGAGCAGTCGGACCGTCGGGCGGAGAAGCCGGGTTCGCCGGGGAGGAGGGGCGCCGGATCGGGCACCGGATTCAGGTGGAGATACGTGGTTTGGCGGCTAGGGTTTTTCGGAAGGCTCTGATACCATGTAGGAAATAATAATGCCTTGTTCTCATTACTAGCGTTTGTTACAATATATATAGTGTCTACATTTGGGCTTATGGATATGGGCCATATTTACATTATAAATATAATTCTTTTTGATATTAATGGGTGTTTAGACTATTTCTAAATAATATATAAAAATGACATATCTTTTACATTGTTATTAATAAGTCCTAGTCATTTGGAAATGATTATAGTTTTGTACATTAATGTATTAAAGTGATGTTATATAATAATTTTTCTAGGTCTATTTGCATGAACCTTAGGTGACCATATTGTCACAATATTTAAATTATGTTAGTCAGGCATTGATTTACATATAATCTGTGATATTATAATTCTTTTGATTCATTCAAACAATTTAGTCAAAAAAAAAGTTTAGTGATATTGCAAATCCCTATAAATTTGAAGTTTTAAAAAGTTGAGATTATTTTGGGTACAAGCCGAAAGAGTCCTTTTGTCAACCGGGCGTAAATAGCTCTAAGCGATACGGTATTTAATCGTCCCCTTGTGGACCTCCGCTAGCTGGAAACCGGCCCCTATAGCTAACCCAAGTTGATAAAAACTTGACAAACTAAAGATTTGATAAGGTCAATTAGCAAACTCACTTAAACTATTATTCTAGACTGTCATTTTTTTTAAATATGGCTACTAAAGATAAATCTTTAAAGCCATGACTGAAAGATATTGTGTCTTACTTTAAGAGGTGACAGAATCAGATGATTTTTGACTCACTATCCTAACGATTATATCAACAATTAGTAGAATCACACATTTTGTTAAATGGGTTCTAATGACACAGAGTATGATTTAGGAGTAATCCAAACATCTCGCTTAGCCAAACCAAAAGTTTCTAAGAAATGGACTACAATTGGTTTCATAAATTTTAAGTGTCTTTTGAGTCATTATATGACAATTTCTTCGGATATAAAAATACTATCAACAATTAGCGGAATCACACATTTTGTTAAATGGGTTCTAATGACACAGAGTATGATTTAGGAGTAATCCAAACATCTCGCTTAGTCAAACCAAAAGTTTCTAAGAAATGGACTACAATTGGTTTCATAAAATTTTAAGTATTTTCTGAGTCATTATATGACAATTTCTTCGGATATAAACATACTAAAGATCACTAAGATCCTGTAATGCCCGTGGTTCGTATTATGTATTTTGGTATACGTATACGGAATCCCGACCTGTAGTTAGACTTGTTATGCTTGTCTTGATCCTGGTTTAGCTTATTTTGGGCTCATCCTGGTGTGGCTTGGCTTGACTTGGTTCATTTTGGTTTGGTTCGGCTAGGCTTGGTTTGCCCTGGGTTCATCATGAACCAAAGGAGAACCCTCACCTACCACCACCATCTTCATTTATTAACCCCACCCACTTTCTCTCTCCTCACTCACTCTTCTTCTTCCTCCATTAATTCTCTCCACCTACCAGGAGAGCTTAGGCAAGTACATCTTGCTTCATGGAGAAACTCAAGTTTTATTGTTCTATTCTCTTCTTCACAGCATTCTAAAATACTTTAGTACTTAGCATTTTTAATTTCTATGGCTAATTGCTTGTAGATCTAAGTTTATTTTATTTTTGAATTTCTTGGGTTTGATCTATTTAATCTTGTTATTATCAAGTTCTGATGGTTCCATGTTGTAGAAAATTTCATTCTGCCCCATTTTGACCTATAGAAGTCTAGATTTAGACTTGGGATGAAGGATTTATGAAGCTTTGAAGAATGGAGTCCATGACTCTTCTTCTCCGATTCAGTGGAGAAAAAGAACAGTACAGCCGCATGACAGTTCATGGCTGCATAGCCTTTCCTGGCCGCATGGCTGTACTTGACCGCATGGACTTCCATGTGGCAAGCTTTTTCAGTCGCATAGGCCATGGGCTCATTGCCAGCTGCATGAGACTCCTTTTTCGTAGTCGCATGAACTTCCATTCTTTCAGCCGCATAAATCATTCACTTCCAGCCGCATAGGCCCCTATTTCCTCCAGCCGTATGGCGTTGCTCCTTTTCTAGCCGCATATGCTCATCACCCTTGCCGCATGAACTGTCCCCTTCCCAGCCGCATGAATCGATAACCCGAGCCGCATGTGCCCTGATTAATTGAGCCGTATGAACTCAAAATCCCCCAGCCGCATAAGCTCACTTTTCTTGAGCCGTATAGACCGAGTCTCTTCCGAGCCGCATGGACTTCTCTCTCTGGCCGCATGGGACTCGGCTCTCCCGCAGCCGCATAAGACCCCCTCCATTCCCAGCCGCATAAGCTCTTGCCCCCTTTTTAGCCGTATAGCGTTGCTCTCCCGCAGCCGCATATGCACCCGTCATCTTTGAGCCGCATATGCATGTTCCTCATGAGCCGCATGCACTCCCTTTCCCTGGTTGCATATGTCCGAGCCGTATGGCCCCTTCCATAGCCTTGTATTTTATGATTAATTTGTTATTATTAGGCTCATGTCTTGTAACCCTCAGTGTGACTTGGGTCTTTTGATGAATGCTTGTACTATGTTATCCTGCACATGTTCCCTGAACACGATAGTGACCCGTAGTGGTGCACTCTTGACAAGTAACATGACATGCTAGTGGCCCGCCGTGGCACACTCTTGACAAGTAAACCTGACATGATATATCTCGAATTGCTGTTACGACGGCTAACATGACATAACATGACAAGTATAAATAACATGGACACCGTGGGCGATTGTACTTGTACAAATGAACCAGTCTTGTCTTGCATCATGTTTAGGATGGGACCCCTGAGTACCACGGTCAGGGGTACCTATTGAAATGGACTAAGACTAATGACTAGAATAACACAGTAGTTATGAAAAGATTTCCCAGCTATAGGCAATCCCGTTACCTGGGCGCGCTTGTAGATCTGTAGCCTGTCGACGAGTAGGGCACATTTCCAGCACACTGTCATGTGTTGCATCCCCCTGTTGAACAAATATTCGACCTGGGTAACTTGGATGGTCTGCAGGGCTTGTGGTTGTGGAATAATCTCGCTGTATCTTGCTAGTAACTAGGCCTGTGATAACCCTAGTTATTTAAAGTATCAAGCCGTACTTATTGCTTGGCCGTGATTGTTGGATGAGGCATAACCAGTCTAGTCTTGTCTTGATCCTGTACAAGATTGTTACATGACATGATTTCTTATATTATCTTGCCGATAAATGGTGGAAAACCAAGTTCCGTTCAGATGAAGGGTTACAACCCCGGTCCTTGTTTGGTTTACGGGTTGTAACCTGGTTATCTGAATAGTTCCATGGTTATCTCGTCGTATATCATCCTGCTTTGTCCTATATTTCCAGTTCTTACTATTTATATATACTCTTGTGCCAATTGCTGGTTTTAGTCCCTAAGTGAAGCTTCCTTTGTGGCACTTGCTCTTTCTGGGATCTGACCCAGCTGGTTTTGTATGGCCAGATTTTGGAGCAGCTCCAGAGGATCTACCGACTTTCCAGTCCGATGGTGACCACCAGGCATAACCAGGGCAACGAATGGATTTCTTTTGTTCTCCCACTTATTGTAAAAATATTCTTTTGAGGCATTTAGCCGATGAGCACTTGTTCAGCTCGATTGCACTTACTTACTGTCTGCCTACGGGCTGTAACATGATTGACAAATCCTAGGGTTGATCATGTATTGACTAAACTCTTGCTAGTCCTGACATTTTGTAACGACTAGCTTCATGATCAGCTAAATATATAATGTATGGGACGCCTTACTATTGTATATTTGGTGATCTTACATCTTGTAACATTTACTTTTTTGCTTATGATTGAGACACTAGGCTTGTTCATGACCTTAGCAGACTGATGGTTTGTAGTTAAACCCTCATATATCTAGACAGCCGTGACCGTATAGCGAGATGGATTCCATTTTATTATACGTAGCTGGCTATGTATACCCCCGCTCTCTAGTATTCTGGTTCTGGGACGTGACATGGTTTAAGTGGTGGCCCATGCAGGTCTTGTAAATCAAGATATGTGAGGGTTTACCGAATAGATGTCTCAATCAGTACTCGCCCTTGATCCCTGTTTGTATCCTCTGAATCTCTGAAATTCTTGTCCTGATCAGATGCTTGTATCTTTGATCTGTCCTGGTCCATCTTATTGTTCCCTATGACGTCTTCTTCAACGGCATTGCACTACCAAAATAAGCCATATCAGCGACGAAATTAGCGACGCCAACTTAAAACATTGCTAATATTTCTGGAATTAGCGACGCCAAAAGTAAGCGTCACAACACGTCGCTGATATCAATAAACAACGACATATTGCGACTACCTTTAGTGTAATAAAAAGCAACGTCGTTGATTTGTTGGAAAACGTCGCCAGTTTTATTAGTTCAGCGATGTTTAGCGTTGTAAAGCTTATGGCGTCGCCGAATATTAAAGGAAAGTCGACGCTTTGCGACGTATTTACAGACGTTGCTAACTTGCTGCTAAATAGGGTTTCCTCGGTTCGACTTTTCATTTCTCCCTCTCACCAAATTTTTTGTTCCCGCCCCTCTTTCCCCGACATCGACGACAGCCCGACCCCTTCCCTCCGGCTCCGCTTATCCTCCTCCTCCACCGCGAGGCCCTTCTCCTCCTCCACCGTGAGATCCTCCTCCTCCACCACCGAACTTGTCCTCCTCCTCCTCCTCCTCCACCACCGCGAGAAGACTGAAGGTAAACCCTAACCCTAATTGAGGTGTTTTTCGTGTCCAAAATGGACACGGAGACACATTACGACCATGTGTTCACTGATACAGTGTGTTCGTGAGGTTTTGGACACTTTGTGTCCATTTGTTGGACACGTGGACACCCCCAAGCATGCATATATATGTATTTCACCTCTGTACACTTAATCCCCTACTTACACTTGTGTATTTTCGTATTAATTTGGATTTGCATATTGGATTTGGGTTTCGATATAGTGTTTGATACATTGTTTTACCTTGCAACATTCCTACACTTAGAGACGTTTAGTACACAACTAATTATTTTTTCCTAGTTCGCAAGTGTACTTTAGGGTAATCTAGGTATATTAGTTTACCAATATCCCCAATGGCCGGAGATTATAAGGATCGCTGCATTGCAAAAAATGATAGCAACACCTATGTAGTTATCAATTTATTTGTTTTATGTTATCAATTTATCTGTTTTATCCGCTGCAAAACTTTTACAAAAATAACTATTTTATAAATATACACGAGTACGACTTGTACAGTGCAACATAGACTTGTACAATATCACGTCCGTAGCGACTTATTGATTCGACGGAATCGAAGCGAATAAGTATGATTAGATTTTTGTAGAGGGTTGATGTTACTAAAGAGAAATACAATCTGTTTGTTCTAGAGGGTTGATGTTACTAAAGAGAAATACAATTTGTTTGTTGTAATGGGTTGATAGTATTATTCAAACACCTCTGAAATCCAAGAGCCATCAGGGTACATTAGAGGTCTCTCTCCACTGTAATAGAATTGGTTTTAGTTATGATGTATAAGTGTGTATTGGACACAAAGCAGAAAGGACAGGACGAGAAGAACTCCATATACATATTTTGGTGAGTGTCTTTGCCTAATACAAGTTCGACACTAACCAGTTTGAAGCATCTTTGTGCTTCCTAGGTTTAAGTTGGGGCTCACATAAGTACAACAAGAAGTAAAAGAGAAAGGAAATGTTAGTTAATATAAGTTGTCATTATATAAAAGCCTTCTATATCCGTCCTACATCTGGAACTATGCGCAAACTACTATCACTGGAGTATAGGAAGATTAATAAAATTTCACTAAACCCCTAGTTCTCTTTATTGTTGAAGTATATGAACCAATTAGTCAACATATATTTTTTGAAGTTTGGTACTCCATTCTTCGTAAGTTCTAGCTATATATGTCTCAAGATCCAATACTCAAAAATCCCAAGAAGAAGAAGAAGAAAAGAATAAAATGACATCGCTCAACACCCTATGACAACTCCATGAATAAAGTAGACGATCCTCCATACAAGTCTTCCTTCATCTATTGTCTTAAAGTGTGAGTTCTATAGTATGGTTCTCTTTGTAGAATTGTGTCTTATTTTAGACAACAAGGGTTTCCTATTATTACAGGTAACATGGCAACATGTGTAAGGGAACATATAGGTGTGTGTTTGTGTTTGAAAGGGAGTGTCACAAGAGTAAGGCGTAAACATGTGTTAGTATTTTGAGCTGTGAGAGTGTTTGTTCTATTGAGGTTAGTGTTTGTTACAATTATATTATTTGTGACTATCGATCTTACCAGATGGCACCCATGACCCGAGGAGCGGCACGTCGTTTGAGGGAAACAGTGAATGCTGAGGTGGCTCCTCCTAAAGTTAAGGAGGAAGTGGCACCGGTTGCTAGTGAGACCGGGAGTTCTATTCATCCAGCACCGGTAGCTAGTGAGACCGGGAGTTCTATTCATGCAACACTTGCAAGAGACGACATCTCTCCTCACGCCAAAGATCTCGCTTTTTCGGGGTGGTTGCGTGATCGTATCACTGAGCATTTGCGTGAGCTGTGTGGTTCTCATTAGCTATTAGTACTTATTTGTATTGGACTATTTGTATTGGGTTTTTTTTGTATTAGACTATTTGTATTGGACTACATATATGAATTAGTACTGTGTTAATCTCTAGATTGTATTGGACTACGACATGGTGATCAGGACATAGTTCCTGCAGCCATTCGACTGGCGAGGCAGAAACTATGTATCCGTAGATAAAGTTGACTGTCCTTCGACCCTCATCCCTCGACAATGATGATACGACAACCAACCAGAGAAGATACACTGAGAGATCCATCTGAGTAGGATGTATACTCTGAGAGATCACCTTTACAAGAATGATATCAGTAGTGGGATTGAGTGTTGGAGGAGATATTATCAGAGTATACGTCCTACTCAGATGGGTCTCTCACCGTTAAAATTTTTTCTGACGGCATGGTGGATGTGCTCCCTCAACAGATTCTTGCTCCGAGCCAAAACTTTGCCCCGGAGCTCAAGTGGACATCCTTCGTGTAGAGCTCGAGTGAGAGGTTCCTGACAGCATGGTGGTCTCCTTTGTCAAAGTATCCGTACTCATCCCACATTGGTTATGGGACGAGCATGGATACTTTGACAAAGGAGACCACCATGCTGTCAGAAACCTCTCACTCGTGCTCTACACGAAGGATGTCCACTTGAGCTCCGGGACAAAGTTTTGGCTCGGAGCAAGAATCTGTTGACGGAGCATATCCACCATGCTGTCAGAAAAAAATAGTAACGGTGAGAGACCCATCTGAGTAGGACGTATACTCTGATAATATCTCCTCCAACACTCAATCCCACTACTGATATTATTCTTGTAAAGGTGATCTCTCAGAGTATACGTCCTACTCAGATGGATCTCTCAGAGTATCCTCTCCGGTTGGGTTGTGTTATGAGCCATCTGTTCTCACACTTAATACATATGAATTAGAACCGTGTTTTGTATTTTCGGCGAACCCAGGGATTGGATTCTGTATTTTGTATTTTGGTTTCTGTATTTTGTATTTTGGTTTCTGTATTTTGTATTTTGTATTTTGTATTTTGTATTTTGGATTCTGTATTTTGTATTTTGGTTTCTGTATTTTGGCTCCAGCTCCAGCTCTATTTGCATTAATCTATGGTACGACATGGTGATCAGGACATAGTCCCTGCAGCCATTCGAATGGCGAGGCAGAAACTATGTAGCCGTAGATAAAGTTGACTGTCATCCGACCCTCATCCCTCGGCAATGATGATACGACAACCTATCACTATATCTTATATAGTAGTAGATGATATCTTAGTATTATATTATGTGAGTTCATCTTGATTCTGTTATATTCTTCAGATACTAGATACGATAAGAACATATACTACACCATATGTACAGAACATAGATGATTCACACTAATGTATGCTAGAATGAATCTTGGGTTGTGTTCTGAGCCATCCGTTCTCACACTTAAAATACATATAAATTAGAACTGTGTTTTGTATTTTCGACGAACCCAGGGATTGGATTCTGTATTTTGTATTTTGGTTTCTGCATTTTGTCTCCAGCTCCATTTGCATTAATTTACGATACGACATGGTGATCAGGATATAGTCCATGCAGCCATTCGACTGGCGAGGCAGAAACTATGTAGCCGTAGATAAAGTTGACTGTCCTCCGACCCTCATCCCTCGGTAATGATGATACGACAACCTATCAGAATCCTCGACTCTCTTTCGCTTCTTGGATATTGACCCAGCTTCCAATGTCTCATTTCCCTCCGGGTCTACTCTACTCCCAATCTCTTCCTCTTTTATACACGGATCTACAGAATCAATACTATCCAAGGAAGGCAAAACTGAATCAGTATTGTCTTCCGGATCATCCTCATCAAGGCATAACGGGCTGCTCAGCGTGCCCAGCTTCTTCAACTTCTCACTGGCTGCAGAGTCGAAATGGGAACGTGTCCTCTTTGCCGGCCCGGAGGTCTGACTCGCACTCGTCGCCGCGCTACCGGTTTTCTTTCCTCCTCTGACGCGGTTCATAAGAAAAGAAATTTCGTACCTCTTCTTCACATAAACATCATTGTCGTCTTGTACTCGAGCCTCCTCGTCTGTGACGCTATCCAACTTTTCGGTGCCTACATTGTCACTCGAATCTCCCATTCGACTCGTATCGTCCTCTTCTTCGCCTGTCTTTTTGCTCCCTGTCTTGCAATCATCTGCTATCACCGCCGACTCATTCGACTCCTTCTCCGATGACTCCGAGGAGGAGGAGGAGGAGAAGGAGGAGGAAGACTCGGAGAAGGAGTCGAATGAGTCGGCGGTGATAGCAGATGATTGTAAGACAGGAAGCGAAAGGACAGGCAAAGAAGAGGACGATACGAGTCGAAGGAGAGATTCGAGTGATAATGTAGGCACCGAGAAGTTGGATAGCATCACAGACGTGAAGGCTCGAGTACAAGGCGGCAATGATGTTTATGTGAAGAAGAGGTACAAAATTTCTTTTCTTATGACCCGCGTCAGAGGAGGAGAGAAAACCGGTAGTGCAACGACGAGTGCGAGTCAGAGCTCCGGGCCGACAAAGAGGACCCGTTCCCATTTTGACTCTGCAGCCAGCGAGAAGTTGAAGAAGCTGGGCACGCTGAGCAGCCTGTTATGCCTTGATGAGTACGATCCGGAAGACAATGCTGATCAAGCATCTTCCTTCTCCTCTCCTCCACCATAGCTCTGGACCCATCTGCTCCTCCCTACTTCCCTTCTTCTTATTTGACTCTCTCAGCCATATATGATATCCACCTCAAGTGTAGAGTCGGGGGAGAAGAAGTAGGCAGGAAGAGGAGGGGGAAGCAGCACAGCCGGCGGCATGACCCGGAGGAAGTACAGATATTTTCTTCAAATTCGTAGGAGAACTATAAGGATATATCTTTTCACAATATGTCACCTTGTCAAAGACCCTTAATGTGAATATCATATTACCGCGGTGTCGGAAGACTAACATGTCATAATTTTTTAAGCAGTATGTTTTGACATAATCCTCCTAACTTTTTCCTCCTATGTAGTAATCTTGCATTACTACATAGCAGAAAAGAGTTTGGAGGATTATGTCAAAACACACGGCTTAGAAAATTATGACATATTAGTCTTCCGACACCGCGGTAACATGGTTGTCACATTAAGGGTCTTTGACAAGGTGATATGTTGTGAAAAGATATATCCTTATAGTTCTCCTACGGATGTTGAAGAAAACCTCTGTACTTCCTCCGGGTCATGCTGCCGGCTGTGCTGCTTCCCCCTTCTCTTCCTGCCCACTTCTTCTCTTCCGACTCTACACTTGAGGTGGATATCATATGTGGCTGAGAGAGTCAAATAAGAAGAAGGGAAGTAGGGAGGAGCAGATGGGTCCAGAGCCATGGTGGAGGAGAGGAGAAGGAAGATGCTTGATCAGAACTTGAGGTAGAAAAGTTGTGACGTTGAAAGCGTGAGAGAGGGAGAGGGTGAATGGAGGAAGGGAAGTGGCTGCATGCCTTTGGCTCACTCGAGCGGTATTTTTCCTCCGACCCTCATCCCTCGGCAATGATGATACGGCAACCTATCACTATATCTTATATAGTAGTAGATGATGTCTTAGTATTGTAGGTCCTAAAAAATCAAGTTACACCTATCAACAAAGTCAGAAAATCAAGAAATACAACTATCAAGTGAACTGCACAGACATCAGATTGTGCATCATTCCGATTGCGCACAATGGACTGCGCACACTTTCAATTGCGCAGGCTGACGTGGCAATGTCATCATTATCTGACAAAATCAAATCTTTCTGACAGCTGACAGCACGAAGAACGAGGAGACTATTCGTTTATTGCGCCGCACAGCGCTCGAGAACAGCTGTACATGCAGCACAATCCAGTGCCTGCGCAATCCAGTGTTTGCGCAATCTATGTCAGCGTAATCCGAAGTCAGCACAATTCATGTAGCGCACTTCATCATGTCAACTAATAAAAGTACACGTGGCATTCATATCATCAATTGCTCGTTACATGGCAACCGACTTCACACGATCATGCGTATTTCAATCAAATGATGCCATATGTCCAAGACAGTCAGCCCATAACCAGACAACTGCCTGTGCAGTCTGATGCTGTGCAATCCAGTTCATGCGCAATCCAACTTGCGCCATCCAGAATAACTAAAAATCAGTTATTTCCAGAACTCTATAAATAGAGTTTCAAGTCTTCATTCAAGGGCATCACAGAGATCAGAGATCATCACCAGAGATCAGGAGTTCTTGCCCAAGTGCTGCTGCATTCTTCCGAGGCTTTTGCCTTCAAATTTCTGAGGCTTTTGCCTTCAACTTCAACTTCAGAAGCTACCGTCTTCAAAGTTCACATCGTCCAAGGGATAAAGCAATCGTCTTCTAGATTGGATTCCTACAGTTGTACTTTCCCAGAATTCTTGTAATCTTTACAAAGTTTGTATCAATAAAGTTTCATACTTCTGTTTTTGCAAACAAAATAGCGACTCTGCTGGGGACGACTTTCTCCTCCGACGAGGAAGTGACAACTCAATGTGACGTAGCGTCTATCGGGAAGACGCAGAAGACTCTGGTTGTGAAGGTCAACCAGACAGCCTATGAAGCCATGATCAACTCTAAGACCACTCCTCGCACTGCAACCACTTCTGCCATGAGCAAAGTGCGCCCAATATGGGTCTCCAAGACTGCTACGCGGTCCATCAACTCTGTCAGCAAGACTGCTGCGCAGTCTGCCAAGAAGCCTGCTGCACAATCTGTTACACAGTCTACAGTTGCTGTCACTAAGACTGTTGCACAATCTGTCTCTGTCAAGAATGCTGCCCAATCTGCTGCTGCCAATGCACAGAAGACTTCTTATGCTGCCTTGTCAAAGCATAAGACTCCTCTGCCTCTGGCGCAGTTGGCTGCCAATCTTCCTGCGCAAACCAACACTCCAGCAACTAGAGTGCACCCCAAACACTCTGTGGCCAGAACTCCTGATGCGCAAACCACAGTATCTGTGGCCAGAACCATAAAGTTCTCTGTCAAGGACTCTCCTGCGCAATCTGCCAGTGCACCATCCGCCCATGTGCAAACCATGTCTGCGCAATCCAAGAGAGACAGCCCTTTGGCTAATCTCTCTTCTTCTCACAACAAAGGGAAAAGTGCTGCTCCTCCCCAACACCCTGCTGCTCCTGCGCAATCTACTGGGGGTAGTCTTTTGGCTATTCCTTCTCCTCTCCAGAATAAAAGAAAAGGCCATTTGGTCTTTTCTCAAACTTCCTCGTCCCTTGACTTGGACGACAACAGAGGGAAACGCTCTTTAGCTAATCCTTCTTTCCAAAACAAAGAAAAAGGTCCTTTGGTCTTTTCTCAATCTTCCTTGGTTTTTACCGTTGAAGATCAATCTGAATGTGCTCCGGCATCAGTCAATACAAAAACTCTTTCAAACAAGGATTCTTCTCTCCATGTTAAAAGAACTTGTACTGATCAGAGAGGTATTCTGCCTACTCCGGTAGCAGAATTCCAAGATCTCCCAACCCTCAAAATCTCCCGTTCAAGACAGGGAAAACTGCTGGTATCTCAAACAGAAACCCCTGGGGGTGAGTTTGCAGATCTAAGAACTTATCTCACTAGGCCAACTTCGGTGAAACGCAAGCAGCCGATGCCGAAGACCAAACATCATCAGAAACAAACTTCCAGGATCAAGAATCCGGACACCTATGCCAATGAAGTAAGTACTTCCCTGTACACTCAAGGAACAAAACATTTGAAGAACCGGAATCATGTTTCGAATGTTATCAAAGAACACATCCCTCGAACTTTTCCTCGTCCCGTTGCTGTTCCTGATCTCCGAGAACACCTCAAGCAAAAATGGGACAACATCCCAACATCCTCAGTGTAATCACTTGGACATCACTGTAACCACAAAGTTGTCATCAAGTGTTGTTGTCAAACAACAAGACGATCTGTCTTCGATCGTCTGAACTTTCCTAACTCTCAACCTATGTCTGAAGATGAAGACGAAGTTCTGTACGCTTCTGTCAACAAGACTTCCAGAGATACTGGGGGTAGGAAGTGCGCCAAGCACGGGAAGCCTCGCAAGCCAAGCCAGCGGTATTTGGATCTACTCCAAGAATCCTCTGAAGGAGTATTCCAACATACTAGGTCCCGAAGCCGAGACACAATCGGTCAAAGGAATCTTCAAGATCCTTCTGGTCGTCTTCTTCCTTCTCACTCAGGAGATGATTCTTTCTCCGATTATGATGCATACAGTGAAAGCTCAGAACAAACAGTATCCTCCACTGTATCCAGGGAAGTGACAGCTTATGTTGTCAATGAAGATCCTGATGCTTCCAGTTCAGCCAGCCAAGAACAAAGAATAGCTGCACTAGAAGATAAGCTGAAGACCATGGCTGAAATGGTCGCCAGTATGCATTCCATCATTGTGGCTCAGCACACGGTACCACCGACCGTACTGCCTACAAATCCTGAAATCATAGCATCGTCGGTGCCTGTCAATGCTGGATTGGGGTAGCACCTACTCAAATACCTCCTGTACAAGTCCAACCTACACCCAGTCAGTCAGGTGCTGGGGGTAGTGCTTATCATACTGTTCCTCCTCCTAACACGGTGGTTCAGCCCGCTCCTTCTACATCAGTGGAAGATGCCAATGAAGCTGTGAAGCTCCTACGAACTCAGTTCGAAGCTTTCAAGGAGAAGGAAAACTTGCAAAGACTGGGGATTAAACAACGTTACCCAGTTGAATGGAAGGAAGTTCCATTTCCTCCGAAGTACAAGATCCCGACTATCTCGCTGTTTGATGGTAGCACATCTCCCAGTCAGTTCATCAACCACTTTGAGGTTATGACTGTTCAACTTCAACCAAATGGTACTCTTCTTACCAGAGTATTCGTCGGCTGTTTAGCTGGCGTAGCATACGATTGATATAGAAGCTTGCCTGATGGTTGTATCACCTCCTTCTCTGGCTTAAAACAAATCTTCTTAGAACAATTTTACGAGGGGATGAACGATATGACTATGTCCGTCCTCAATAAAATCAAACAAAAGCACAATGAAACTGCTGAAAGTTTCATTGAAAGGTTCCGCCGGAAAGCTTTGAAAATGCCTCCTGGAACTCCAGCTGCTGTCACCATAGACACCTGCAAGGCAAATCTACTGCCCATCATCAGCATGTGGACAGGGTCTACTCAATTCCAAGACTGGCCAACCTTCATTGTCAACGCTAAAGCAGCTGAAGTTAGCACCGACAAATTCAAGCAGCTAGGGGTACAAATGTCTAACCCCGACCGGGATGAACATCAAACATCAGGTGGTGGCAATCGCCAGAATAACCGCAAACCAAAAGAAACTTTGAACATTAATTTGAACAAGAACAAAGAATCTCTAGCGGTTAACGTAGCTCCTCCTACGTCCACTTCTACTCCTTCAGCACCTCCACCGAGAGAACCTCGTCCTAAAGTAGAATATTTCTTTGACGAGAATGACACTGCTAGCAGCTTTGATTGCTTAATCAAAAGCAATAAAATCCAACTTCCAGATCCAAAGAAGCCCGATGAAGTCGGTAAGACTGATCATCCTAAGTACTGTGTCTATCACAGGTTCATCGGACATCCCACTCGAGCATGTTATGTGCTCAAAGGCAAAATCCAGGAGCTGGTCAACGTTGGCGTCGTCACTCTGCAACAAGACGAGAAGACTGTTACTGCAAATATGGTATCAGTTCAATTCGATGATTTTCCTCCACAGATGGTGCAACATGGTGTCATTCCTATCCCCAAAGCTACTCTTGAGATTGAGAATCTCCCTCCTCCATAAAGTGAAGGTCTCGTTCCCTTGTCTCTTGACAATGGCGAGATTATGTGGATTTATCCGGATCTTGCTTCAGAGTTCGAAGTTCCTTCTTCCTCCAAGAAGAAAGGTCGCTCCAAGCGCAAGACAGAGATTTGCAATATGGTGTCTTTTGACCCCATAGTTGATGAAAAAAATCTTGCTAGGCACCAGATCAGGGAAAGCCTATCTGAAGGATTACCCCGAAGCTCAAGAGAATCCTGCTTCTTCTTCTGAGCCTGCTCCAGTGCAGCCTGCTTCTACTGAGGATATTTCTACTGCTTCCTCACCGGTGGTGATACCCATTCCTTCCAAGCCGACGGTCGCTGACAAAGGCAAATAACAAGTCCGTTTTGATAAACCTTTGAAGAAGTCATCTCCTTCCGGACTTGAAAAGCCTTACAACTTTGACATCTTAGCTCAGTTGGCTAATACACCGGCCTGGTTGTCAATCTTTGAGCTCTTGCGCCTCTCCAAAGAGACTCGGAAAACTCTGAGTGAAGCTCTCATGCAAGCTGAAACCTGCTTAGCCCTTCTGAAGAAGCCAAAAGCAGAACCAGTCTCTTGCCTTCATTGTCATAGTGTGTTGGAGTTAATTCCAAACATAACTTTTACACAAGATGACATGTTGATGGAAGATAACAGGCATGACCGTCCTCTCTATTATACAGGATATGTCGACTCGATGAAAGTCGATCGTATTCTGATAGATCCAGGGTCTGCTCTCAGCATTATGCCGAAGACAATGTTGGATGCACTGAAAATTCTAGTGCATAGTCTCTCCAGTACAATCACCACCATCCTTGGGTTCAATCACGGAAGGAGTGAACCTCTGGGCAAGATTCGTCTAAAGCTCCAAATAGGCAATCTTCGCACAAAGGTTACCTTCTATATCATTGACAATCATGGTTGTTCCTACAATGCTTTGCTGGGAAGACCATTTCTGCACGAGCATAACATTGTCCCTTTGACTCTCCATCAATGTTTTAAATATGTTGATGACAATAGAGAGGTAAAAAAGGAGGTTGCTGATCTCTATCCTTTCAAAGGCATTGAAGCATACTGTAATGATACACGTATGTACAAGGACGAATTCATGAAGGTTGTCCTGTCTCTAGACACTGAAGAAGAGCAAGAAATAGTGCCTAAAGATACCCTCATTATTCCTGTCAAAGGGCGTGTTTCTCGTCCTCAATCCTCCAAGCCACTGGCTATTCACTTGCCAGTTCAAAAGCAATCAGATGATGATCAGGACAAAAGGGAGCTCACCTCTTCTGAGCCACTTGTTATTGACTTACGTCGTAACAAGGATAAAAAGCAGCTCACTTCTTCTGAGCCACTTGTTATAGATCTATCTCATAACAAGGACAAAAGGGAGCTCACCTCCTCTGAGCCGCTTGTTATCGACCTCCGTCGTAACAAAGCTAATTCTCCTCCATGTTCTTCTTCTCCCCCTCTTATAATCAATCTGACTAAGCCTGCTAAGGCTAAAAGTCCTGCTGTAAATACCAATGTACAAATCAATAAAAAAGTACCTACTTTCCAGTATACGGATGTCATTTATCATGCTAAATGCTATTTGGATATGTTAGATAGCTATCAGTCATTTACAATGGGAGTTGTGCAATCTCTTCAAACAGAAGTTTCATATGAACACTCAAAGGATTTATATCGTATTGTTCCTGCTCGCAAGAAAGGTGAACGTCCAATACTTTTTAGTAAAAGACCGAAACAACAATTCAGTTATACGGATGATAGCAAAGTCAACGACACGGGACATCTTCAACTCCGTCGTTACAGTCAACAATCAAAAGACATCGTCCGAAAGATGGGTTACGACTTCAAGAGTGGCCTCAATTACGGTAAGGGTAGAAAGACTCCTCTTCGTACGGCTGTTCCAAAAGGAAAGTTGTCACGACCCGCACCCGCTATAAGGGCACGTGCACGTGACAACGCCCAGCCCTCACCGTAAAAACGGCGTGGAACGCTGTAGGTTTTTCTACTCTAAACAGTTTATATATGTATCAAAACCTGTCGAGAATATGGTCAACTCCGAACGGAGGACAAACAATAAATATATATGAGTGCTCAATCACAACTCTAAAATGATAAAGTAAAGACTGAAAGATGAAGACAACAAGACGATAAAATAATAACCTGTCAAGTCCAAACACCAAATAATATACAAGTCCAAGTCTCTAATACAATCCATAATAATAACAGTCTCAAAAGTAGCTGGAGACAAAGTCCAGTATAAAAGACCTACTCTAACTAAGCAATAGGTAAGGTCTCGCCAGGCGAAGCTAAGCCCTGCTGGACCAAAGTCTCCAGGTCTAGGCCCACTACGTCATCCGGACCGTAGTAGGTACAGTAATCCCCCTCGTCAGCATCTGTAATATTTTTAACATATCCTGTCAGGATGGAACGAGTACAATCTACTAACAACAGTTCACAAGATATGACAAAAGCTATAAGACTGTAAATAGAGAGTATATACAAGAAAATCATGAAATGTACATGTGAGTATCATGGCAAGGTAAGCTGTAAAACTAGAGCTAGAACAAGGCAAGTAAACTAATCATGGCATGTACAAGAATCAAGAATCATATATCTAGGTGTGTGAATACTAGCTACAACATGTAGCCGGATTGGGTCTGCACAAGGTTATGATCTAGCCAATCATACGTGTGGTATAGGATTGGCATTCACAAGGTTCACAATATATACAAGGCGGGTATGACCACACATCTACACTAGTACTCCCCGTCCCCGACTGGTAGAGTGGATCCAAGCAAGACACGTTACGACACGGGATTCTACGAGAAGGGAGCAAGTCTCCTCGAGAATCGGTGTCCATATACTACACAAGAACTACAAGGGGGCTTGCACAAGATATACCAAGATAACGAGGAATAACATCTCATGTCGGGATCCATGAATACCAATTCGTGTGACCAATGTGTCGAGAACAAGCATATCCACACTAATTACATGAATCATAACAATCATTATAAATTGGAAAAGTGTCAGAGAATGTACTCACCTGTAATATGGTATGATATGTCTACTGGAGCAAATGCAGCGTCTCGAGGACCTATAGAGGGCAAGACGTATCAATACTATGCTTAGGAAATAAAGTCAAGACAATTTAAATCCTATTTAGTCATTCTAGGTCAAGATACATCAAACTAGACTGTATGAGGTCAACCTAAGTCATATTAGGTCTAGCTAGGTCATACTGGGTCAATGCAAGTTAAACGGAATTAATCTAGGTCGATTTGAGTCAACGGTTGACTTACAGTTGACTTTTGGTCAACTGGCCAACTCTGGTCAACTCTAGGTCAATCCTAGGTCAATGGTGACTAATAGTTGACTTTCGGTCAACTACACAAGTCTAATAGAATTTGGGACTAAATTGGGTAAAGTGTTGACCCATAGTTGACTTTTAGTCTAAAAAGTCAACCGGGGTCAACTCGGGTCAAGACTAGGTCTAGACGACTATTTCTAACTATTACCAACCTCTACAACCCATATCTAAGTCCATCTTGGACTTCGAAACTCATATCTTAGCCGTAGGCCAATTTCCTATTTTATATTTTCTAAGGTAAAATTCTAGCCTAGGTGGAAACCTAGTTAGCCTACCTACGCTTGTTATTTTGACCCGATCTCCCCAAGGTAGTATGATACTAGCCTATACATATATTACCTACCAAAATACCTAGGTAACGTGGACATCCGGTCCATGATACGGTCCGTTGCCAAAATCTTAAATATTTCAAGATACGCACTGATACGGTGCGATACCGGCGCCCTACGACCCCGATTTCCACTCGGGAGCCTACCCGCAAAATCTAATTCACGTATTCTAGATCCACGCCAAGTTTCATCTCATTCCGACGCTCCGAGCTCCGTTTCGCTCTCTAACTCGATTTTCCCTATTTTCTATTTCCCACTTCTACTCATCTTCTTCTAACTTTTCCTATTCTTCTTCTAATTCCTAACTTCTTTTCCTACTCTCCTTTCCCTCATTCTCTTCTAATCCTCTTCTCATTCCTAATTCTAATTCTTCTTATTCTTTTCCCTCTTCCTATTGTTACCTTCTCTTTCTCCTACTTCTTCCAATCCTTCTAACTTTTCTTCCTATTCCTCTAACTTCTTCTAATTTTCTAATCTCTTATTTTTCTATTCTACTCTTCATTTCCCTCTCTATATATCTATATATATATATATATATATATATATATATATATATATATATATATATATATATAGGGGGGGGGGTCTAAGGGGTAAAGGGCTAAGGGGGGGTTTAAAGCCACAGCAGCTGCTGTGGCTGTTGTTACTTGCCACTGCTGCTGCAGCTTCTATTGCTGCTGCTGCTGTTTCATCTTCTTCTCTTCTTCTCCTCTTCCTCCTACTTCTCCTCTTCCTACTCTCTCTCTCTCTCTCTCTCTATATATATATATATATATATATATATATATATATATATATATATATATATATATATATATATAGTTACCTGTAAATTTGACCCTGCAAGAATTATATTTAATGAGCTGATTAAATATAATTCTTTGCTTCTGCAAGAATTATATTTAATGAGCTGAAGCAAAGAAATTCAATGTTAAATATATATATATATATATATATATATATATATATATATATATATATATATATATATATATATATATATAGACACACACTCACAAACACTCACACACTCACACAACACCACCACCACTCTCTACACCACTCTCACCACCACTCTCACACCACTCTCTACACATACTCACACAAATACATATATATATACTACATACACACATATATATACATATACATCCCACTCTAATTAGAAAACCCCTAATTAATCCTCTAACCTAGATTTTTAGGAAACCTACAATTTTCTATGGGCAAAGTGTAGAGAATCCTCTTCTCTACACTTATTGTGAAAGCAATAAATAGAAAAGGAGAATAAATGGAGAATTAAATTCATACCTAAAGTAGGTTCTTTGGAGAGAGAGAGAGCTTTGAAAAGAAAGAAAGAATTTGAGAGAGAGAGAGAGAGAGCTTTGCTTAATGAGGAAGAAAAGGGGGGGGTTTCTTGTGGCCGGCCAAGTGGTGGTGGGGGGGGGGGGGGGTTATTGGGTTTTGGGTGGATCCAACAACCCTCCAACACAATAGACTTGGTTGGGTTTGGTTCGGGTTTGTTTCGGGTTGGTTCGGTCTAATTTCTAAATACTAATTAAGCTCTAAAATGACTAATTAAGCCATGGAAATAGGGTTTATAATTTCTAACCTAATTATGATGGTATGTGGGCCAAGCCCAGCTAGTATGTGGGCCAAGCCCAGCTAGTATGTGGGTTCCACTAGGGTCCAGGCTACCCGGGTCTCCAATTTGGGTCCGAATTGGATAAAATCCAAACCAAACCAAATAAATCCCAAAAAATCACATAAAATAAATAAAAATTCCTAAAAAATTATAAAACTTGAAAAATGATGAAAATACCCCTAATTTGAAAACTGGGGGTGACAAATCTACCCTCCTTAAAAAATTTCGTCCTCGAAATTCAAACGGTCGTACTCTTCTCTAGGTCAAGCACCCAACAATCAAGGTCTACTAAATTTTATCCTAAGTTATATAACATGTAAACCAGGAAATCAGAACACATGCATAGTTTTAAATCTCTACAGTATCGTGTTATTGCAGTCTTCATTGGGGTTTTCTATTTAATCTAGCATGATCATCACATATGCAAACTAAAGGTACTAAGAAAGCAATAATCAATCAATGGGCGGAGAGAACAGGTAAAAGAAAGAGCAAGACTCTACCTCCTAGTCCAATGCGTGCAAGATCCTCAACTGTCATCGCAAAAGCCCTGTCCTGGCGGGGTATATTCCGCTGCTGGTGGAGGGCGTGATGCGGTGCCGTAGGTGGCCTACCCTGTGCTCCCTGAGCTGCACGACGATGGTTCGTAGGATAATCTCTCAACTGATGTCCAGCCTCCCCGCAATAGAGGCACAAGCCCAGCCTCTTCCGGCAGACCTCCCAGATGTGACCGGGCTTCTTGCAGAAGTTGCAAGGAGCCCCATGCTGAGCCTGCCTCGGCTGAGTGTGCTGTACCTGCTGAACCGGTGCTCTAGCCTGCACCTGCGGCTGGTGATGCTGGAAAGAACGATGCTGAAGCTGAGGGTGCTTAGCAGCCCCTGCGCTGCTACTAGCCCCCGAGAAAAGATCACGCTCCCTCTTGGGTTTCAAGCCCCACTCCCGCTCTACCTTGCGGGCCTCCGCGTAGATCTGGGTATAAGTCTCGTAGAAGGAGGGAATGTGGATCTTGATATCCCAAGTGAGCCCCTTCCTGAAATGGCTCACCCTGATCTCCGGGTCTCGAACCATGTACTCTGCGTATCGGCTCAGACGGCCGAACTCCGCTGCGTACTCCTCCACAGATAGACTGCCCTGCTGCAGATCCTGGAACTGTCGTACCAGGTCAATCTTGTCCGTGGGGGAAAAGAACTTCTCCTTGAAGAGGAGCTTGAACTCTGCCCAAGTATGGTCCTCTCCAGCTAGGGCTGGCTCGTTCCTGAACCAGGTGCGCGCAATGTCTAGCAACTGCAAACCTACCGCCTCGACCTTCAGGTCGTCTGCCAGGCGGGAGGCCCTCATCTGTCGCTCGATATCCTCGAGCCAATCATCTGCATAGACCACACCCTCGGTCCCGCTGAAGTTACGGGGACCGAGCTTCTTGAAGTCCTGGATATCCCCGTACCTCGTACGCGTCCCCGGATGAGGATCCTTCTGCTCCACGGCTGCAAGGGCCAACTGATGGGCATCCTCCATGTCCTGACGCATCGCGTCTGTCTGCCTCTGCTGAGCCTCGACCTGGGCTCTCTGAGTCTCCAGCATCTGCTGGAGGAAGGTAAGCATCTGCTCCATATCTGTAGGCAGAGGAGGTGGAGGTGGAAATACATCTGCAACTATCGGAGGAATCCGCTGCACAGCATGAGGAAGAACGCCCCCGACAACTCCCGCCATAGCCCCCGGCACTGCGGGAAGAGCACCCGCAACCCCAGGGACTGTCATCGAGGTAGCTGGAGGAGTACCCCCGAGGGCTCCTACTGAAGTCCCATCAGCCGGGGAAGTGACCAGAGCCTGTCCGCCAGAGGTGGCAGACCTCTCCGTCTTCCCGTGCTCCTCACCAGGAGAGTGAGTCATAACTATCCTGGAGACAAATTGAAAAGAAGATATCAATATGGCACATGAAGGTAATATCAAAGGAGGACAGCTAGAATGCAGTAAATCAATATCAAAGACGGTAAGCAAGATATGCAAGGAAAGATCCTACTGTGATTGAGTACTTTTAGCCTATAGCCTATCCAAGATACGTACCGCAGGCTCGTAATAGCAATCTTAGTCGAGCGCCACTACAACATCGCACTAATTGCGACTTTAGGACCTGCATGGGCCACCACTAAAATGTGTCACGACCCGCACCCGCTATAAGGGAACGTGCACGTGACAACGCCCAGCCCTCACCGTAAAAACGGCGTAGAACGCTGTAGGTTTTTCTACTCTAAACAGTTTATATATATATCAAAAACCTGTCGAGAATATGGTCAACTCCGAACGGAGGACAAGCAATGAATATATATGAGTGCTCAATCACAACTCTAAGATGATAAAGTAAAGACTGAAAGATAAAGACAACAAGACGATAAAATAATAACCTGTCAAGTCCAAACATGTCACGACCCGCTACCCAAATTGTTGGGCCAGGCCGAGTCATGCCCAGCCTACGTTGAGATCAGACATAGTAAGCTGTTCTAAAGACAACAGGATAAGACTAAATGTGCTAACAGTTCTATAAGCGAAATAAAGTCATAAATGCTCCAAACACAAAAGTCGTCGTATATAGTAAAACGTCCAAGTACAAGTGAACTGAAATATAAAACTGGATACATGTCCAGTTACAAAAAGATATAGTCTAATACATGTCTACTCTCAAAAGTCTAAGTAAACAAAAGACAACTAGGCGAGGTTCCCCGCAGGAACATCCTCGTAAAGCAGAGCCGGGTCCTCGGCAGTAACCCCATAATATGTGTCGCAGAGTAACTCCTCCTCAGTAAGGACACCTACAACGTTATCCTGTCAGGACGGGAGCAAGTACTAAATCTAACAAACTAGCATATGAGACATGAAAATGAACATGAGAGAAATAACTGGAAAGCATGACATCACATAGTCTATCATGGCAAGGACACATATGTCATAGAGACAGATGTATATGTAATGTTTAAAACTGTAGTAGGTACGTGATCGGTCAATAGATGTACAATGTGCTGGGGCACATAATGAAATGTACATACGTACAAGTGTAAAGGCGGTAGATGTACATACGCACAAATACAGCTTTGAGATAAAGGCCTACGGTGCAGTAATATATAAAATAAAACTTTGCTCGGTACTGTAGAGGGGGATATGATCACGTACACTACTATCAGTTTCCCCATAACCCATGTTCTATCATGTGAGAGATACATAAAAAAACTGTTCTAAGCATGGTAGTAACTGGAAGTACAACATGTAGAGATTCTAACTTGCTACCCCAAGGATCAGCATTCAACATGGTGGGGTTTGCAGTTCATTTATGTGACAATATGTAAAGTTCGTAGAAAGTACTTGCCTCTAGCAAAGCAAAACAAAACAAGCTGCGATAACAGTGCTACTGATGTCCGGTAACTCGTCACTGTAGAAGTAAATACAATAACTTAGTTTTTACACTAAGTTAAAACACTAGGACACTAATTGGTGAAACACGACTTGTGATTGGGCACCTAGCCAAAATGATGATTTTGGCATAGGAGACCAATGTGGGGTAACACACTACTTTAACTAACTTTCTAGGGTCCTTACACTAGTGAGGGGTTGAGGTTTAACACGGCTAAAACTCAAAATAACACAAAAAGCTACAAGTCGTAATTAATCAATAAATAAATCAAAAGACCATTGTGTTCTAACAATTTTAGAGATAGACAAAAAGCCTAGTTTTTCTTAAAGTAAGGTACCAAAGTGATCCTTGTTAATCATAGAAATTTATTATAATTTTTTTGGAATTTATTAACCAGTACAAATATTTTATAAAAATCAATTTTCCTAAGTATACAGAAAATGAGTTTTGGTTTCATATGCCAAACTAGTGGCAAAATAGTAAATTAAATACTACAAAAATTATACTAAATTAGCTAACTTAACATAGTATCTAAATACTATTTTTCCATAATTTTAGCAGTACTTTAAGTATTTTTAGAAAATCAAAAACAGCATTGCACACAATAATTTATTTATCTGCGTATTTTGTCCATGTATATAATTTGAACCAAAGTTCAAATACAGGACCCAAGGCCATGGATCAAGTCCAATATGACTTGTACAGGTCTTGAATGTATGAAAACACATTTGGGCCCAAAAACCCATGCTAGGCTTGGACACCAAATGGTTGCAGTAATTTAAATACACTAAAAATACAATTTGGTAATAGGGCAAAATAAATATTATTATTTTAATATGGTAAAGTTATGCATAGTGAAAATATACACACATATGTTTTAAAAGTACATATATATATAAGGAAAATTACTTAATTTATAAAGTATATATATATATATATATATACAACACTTAATAATATAGTGTATATATATAATATATATATACACATGAAAATATATATGCATATATACATATATGTATATATATATAAATATAAACATATATATATAAAATTACTAACTATAAAATATATACATATATATAAAATACTGTCAAAATACAGTATATACATATATATATATACTAATATATATATATATATATATATATATATATATATATATATATATATATATATATATATATATATATATATATAAAATATATATATATACATATATATATATATATATATATATATAATTATATAAAACAGAAAAAGAAAAGAAAACAGAAAAGAAGAGGGGGGGGCTCGAACCTGAGCCAGCGGGGGGGGGGGGGGGTTAGTTTAGGACGGGCTGGCCAGGGGGTCAGCCCATTAGTTATGTTAGAGTTAGGGCTTGGGTAAAATTTATTAGGTTTTGTTTAACATAAACATAATAAAAAAATAATAAACACGAGCCTGTGTCCGGACAGTTTGGGACACAGGAATCCTCGTGTCCGTGTTGTTTACGACACGTATTTGCTGTATCCACACTCACCAAAAGAGTCATCGTGTGCGGGCGAGTCTCTTACATGAAATCGAGACACAAAATAGGACACGGGGCCAAAGACACGTACGTGTCCGATGGGGAGGGCTGCTGTTGCGGCTGCGATAGGGCGGAGGAGACGTCGGCGAGGCGGCGCTCGGGTGGCGCTGCCCTCAGCTCGTCGAGGCGAACTCTTCGACGTCGGTTGGGAGCTGTGAGGGTCGACGGTGAGGCTGTACGAGGAGTTCGTCAGAACTAGGGTTCTGGCGAACTTAAAGCGGGGAAGACGGTGGCTGCGGTGGTCGGGGTTAGGTCGGAGTGGGGGTGGTTGGTCGAAAGAACTGCGGGGGTTTAAATAGGGGGTTTAGGGCGGTGCTAGGTCGGTCGGGCAGCCGGAAATGGCGGGGGCTGCCCGTCGGCGTGGCTGTCGTCGGTCGGGGGTCAACGAGAGTGGGTGAGGAGAGAGAGTGTCTGGTCGGGGGGGTTTAGGTAGTTTAGCAGTTAGGTCCTCTAGGTTTTGGTTATTACATAAAGACTTTAACAGTGGTCAAATGCAAAATAATATTTGCATTCCTCAATTTCAAATAATTTACTAATTACAAACTGATATAAAAACATTTCAAAAATTTGCAAAATGATATTAAAACTTTTTAAAAAATTACAGATCAATATTTTTGTTTTAAAAATTCATTTAAAAATCATTTAAAATTTCTAGAAATTTCCTAAAAATTCCTAATAATTATTTAAGGCTATAAATGACATTAAAAATTAATTAGCACTAATTTAATTAAAGTTTGAAAACCAGGGGCTTACAAGTCTTCCCTCCTTGAAAAATTTCGTCCTCGAAATTCACAAGGATTGAAGACCTGACAATATTCTAATCATAGCAAGCAATGCAACAAAATGACTAAGGCTGCGATCGAAACTAACCTCTAAGGTATCAAGCGGGAACGGGTGGTTCCCTCGCAGCGGTTGGATCGAACAAGTAAGGGTATCTCTCCCTCATGTCCGACTTCCTCTCCCAAGTAGATTCACCTGGGGAGTGACGGCTCCAAGCTACTCGCACTAGGGGTATAACCTTGTTCCTCAGCCTCTTCTCTTTCCTGTCTAATATCTCCACTGGCTGCTCAGAAACTGTAATGCTCGGTCCGACCTCCAACTCTGAATGATCTAGCACATGGCTGGGGTCTGGAACATATCTCCTCAGCTGAGATACGTGAAAGACGTCGTGAACTCCTTCTAGGTTGGGTGGAAGTACAATCCTGTAAGCTACCTCTCCGATCCTGCCAAGTACCTCGAACGGCCCGATGTATCTGGGGCTCAGCTTCCCTTCTCGTCCGAACCGGATCGTTCCTCTAGTAGGTGATATCTTCACTAGCACCATATCACCATCTGCGAACTCCATCGGTCTGCGACTAGCATCAGCCCAGTGTTTCTGCCTATCCTGAGCTACTCTGAGCCTGTCTCTGATCATCCCAACTTTCTCTGCTGCATTCGTGATCATCTCTGGCCCAAGCATAACTCTGTCTCTGACATCATCCCAGAAGAGCGGTGTGCGGCATCGTCGTCCATAAAGCGCCTCGAAAGGAGACATACCAATACTGGTCTGGTAGCTGTTGTTGTATGAAAACTCTACCAAGTGCAGATGGCTCTCCCATGATCCTCCAAAGTCCAGCACGCAGGTCCTCAGCATATCCTCCAGTGTCTGTATCGTCCTCTCGGACTGCCCATCTGTCTGCGGGTGGTACGCCGTACTGAACTTGAGCCTACTGCCCAACTCCTCCTGCAAGCTCCTCCAGTAGTGGAATGTAAATCTGCTGTCTCTGTCTGACACGATGCTCACCGGCACTCCGTGTAGGTAAACTATCTGCTGCATGTATAGCTCCGCCAACTTCTCGGTGGAAAGCCCCACCTTGAAGGGTATGAAGTGCGCACACTTCGTCAGCCTGTCTACGATGACCCAAATGGCATCCTTCCCTCCTTGGGAACGAGAAAGCCCTGAGACGAAGTCCATCGTAATATGTTCCCACTTCCACTCGGGAATGGGTAACGGCTGCAACAAACCAGCTGGCCTCTGGCGCTCCGTCTTGACCTGCTGGCAAACTAGGCATCTCGAGATGAAACGTGATACATCCCTCTTCATCCCGTGCCACCAAAGATGTTCTCGCAAGTCACGGTACATCTTGTTAGCACCAGGGTGAATAGAATATCTCGATCGGTGCGCCTCCTACAAAACTGCCTCTACTAGCTCTCCCTTCGGCACGCACAATCGGCTGCCATGCCTCAAGGATCCGTCCTCTGCTATAGTGAAGTTATCCAGTAATCCAGCTAAAGCCTGGGGTCGAAGTCTGCGAAGGCTCTCATCTGTAGACTGTGCCTCCCGGATCTGCTCCATCAAATCTGACTGAATATCAAGTGCCATCATCTGTATCACTGATCCTGGCCGAACTCGCTCAATATCGAGCTTCTCCAGATCCTCCCGCAAATGCTGATCAATCATCAGGTACCATGTTATCGGATGCCTGCTCAGCGCATCCGCCACCACATTTGCCTTTCCGGGGTGATACTGTAAAACGATGTCGAAGTCCTTCATCAACTCCAACCATCGTCTTTGCCTCATGTTCAGCTCTTTCTGCGTGAACACATACTTCAAGCTTTTGTGGTCAGTAAAGATTTCCACACGCTCTCCGTATAAGTAATGTTTCCATAACTTGAGTGCAAAGATCACCGTAGCTAACTCTAGGTCATGGGTAGGATAATTCCTCTCATGAGTCCGTAATTGCCTAGATGCATAAGCAATCACTTTTCCATGCTGCTGTAGGACACATCCTAGTCCCTTCCCAGAAGCATCACTGTAAATGGTGAAACCTCCATAACCTGAAGGTAAAGTCAGAACTGGAGCGATCGTCAGCCTCCTCTTCAGCTCCTCAAATGCTGTCTGGCAGTCCTCTGACTAGATGTACTCTGCGTCCTTCTGCGTCAGCTTCGTCATGGGTTCAGCTATCCTAGCAAAGTCCTGGACGAACTTTCTATAATAGCCTGCTAAACCCAGAAAACTTCTGATCTCTGAAACTGACGTCGGAGCCTTCCACGTCTCAACTGCAGCAATCTTCCTAGGATCCACCGAGATTCCATCTCCAGTGACTACATGGCCGAGAAAATCCACTCGGTCTAAAAAGAACTCGTACTTCGGCAATTTGGCAAACAATCTCTCCTGCCTCAGAATCCCCAAAACTATCCGCAAGTGCTCTGCATGCTCCTCTGGCGTCTTCGAGTATATCAGGATGTCGTCGATAAACACTACGACGAACTTATCCAGATACTGGTGAAATGTCTTATTCATCAAATTCATAAAGACAGCTGGCACATTTGTGAGACCAAATGGCATCACCAGAAACTCGTACTGCCCGTACTTCGTATTGAACGTCGTCTTCTGGATGTCTGCTGGCCTAACATTCACCTGGTGGTACCCGGATCTCAAGTCTATCCTGGAAACCACCTTCGCCCCGCTCAATTGGTCGAACAAATCATCTATCCTGGGCAGAGGATATTTGTTCTTGATAGTGATGGCATTCAAGGCCCGGTAGTCAATACATAACCGGACTGTACCATCCTTCTTAGGCACAAAGAGCACTGGCGCTCCCCATGGGGAAGCACTGGATCGAATGGAACCCTTTTTCAATAGGTCATCAATCTGCTCTTTCATCTCTATGGCCTCCTTGGGATTCACTCTATAGCAAGCCCGGGATACTGGTGATGAACCCGGCACTAAATCTATAGTGAATTCCACAACTCTGTCAGGCGGAAGTCCTGGAAGATCCTCTGGAAATACATCCATAAACTTCCTAATGATAGGGTGTGGCGGTGCTGCGTCCCCGACTGTCGCACAACAGTTCGGCTCTAGGCTGATCTCCGGCCCTGTCCTCCTGACACTAAATGGTGCTGTGCCTGGGGGACTGAACAAAATACTACCCTCATGACAATCTATAGATGCATGGGCATAGCTAAGCCAGTCCATCCCCAATATGATATCATAACCGGGGAGTGGCATCACAAAGAATCGCCCCTCGAACTCTCTTCCGGCTATCATAATAGAGCACCTATAGCTAGCTCTAATAGGCACTGGTCCTCCTCCCGTCATTACTCTACTAATCTCCGCAGTAGGTGTAGATACTAAGTGATGTTCTTGCATAAACTCTAATGATAGGAAGCTATAAGATGCACCAGAATCAAACAAACATAGAGCTAGAAAAGTATGCAAATAAACATGACCTGTAATGACGTCAGCTAAGTAATCTGGCTCTGAAACCTGCTCCGGCTCCGGCTCAAGGGCTAGGCTATAGACCTTCTCCTGAGGTCCCTTCTGCTGCTGCAGATGCTGCCCAAACCTCTGCTGCTGAGTCGGGAGTGGTCCTCTAGGCTTCGCTGCTGGGCAGTTCTGAAGCTGATGGGTGGCAGACCCACAGGCCAAACACTGACCCAACCTCTTCCTGCAGACTGCGAAGTCTTGACCTGGTCTTCCGCAGAAAGAACATATAGCTCCCTTCTGCTGCTGCTGCTGTCGGGGTCCCGGGGCTCGAACTGGCGGGGTCTGATGGTGGGGTGTAGGGGGACGATAAGTCTGCTGGGGTAGCGTCGGTGCTCTCTGCTGGAAAGCCTGACGCTTGGACGGTCCCTCATGATGTACAGAAGCCGGCCTCTTGTATGACAGAAGACGCTCCTCAATACTCCGGGCCAACTCTAGGCTCTGGTAGTAGTCAGTCGTACCGTTTGCCACTATAAGAATGCCAATGTCTGGAACTAGACCATGGCAAAACCTACGGGTCATCTCCTCTGGATCAGCAACCAGACTAGGAGCAAATTGGCTCAGGCGACTAAACTCTGCCGTATAGAAATCAACAGAACGGTTTCCCTGCTGGATGTTCTGGAATCGTAGCCCCATGGCTACTCTAGCAGTGGTCGAGAATAATTTCTTCTTGAACTGGTCCCAAGTGGCTCTACCTCTCGCAAACAACGGCTCATTCCAGAACCAGACTCCTGCTAAATCTATCAGCAGAAATTCCGCTGCCTCGACCTGAAGGTCATCCGGCATCCTGACTCCAAGGAGCTTCCTCTCTACTGAATCTAGCCAGTCATCTGCTACTACTATGCCCTCAGTCCCTAAGAACTCCTTGGGATTCAGACCCATGAAGTCCTTGATCGTCCCCGCTCTCTGCCGTGGCTCTACATGTGGTGGGACTACGGGACGTCCCTCAGAACGCTCCATGCTCTGGCGGAGTAGGGTAGTCTGCTCCTGATGGGTTGTTAGGAACCCCTGAATCAGTGTGAGCAGCTGGTTCCCGTCGAGTGTGACGGAAGCCTGGGTGGGTATAGTGATAGGGGGTTATGGAAGTATCGGGTCCTGACGGGCCTGTAATGTGGAAGGTGGTTGTGGTATCTGGGTTTGTGGATCTGTAGAGTGGGGAAATGTAGTAGGTGAAGGCGTATCAGTCAACTGGTCAGCTGACTGGATATGGAGGGCCCCATTCTCGGGGGTAACATACTGGGATGAACGAGTAAGCACCATCTAAATTATACATAAAAAAAGACTTATAAGAATTTATTTAAGGTAAGCAATCACATGCAAGAAAATCTAATTATAATAGCAAATATGTGATGTACTTCCTATGTTGCAATCCTAGCATTCCTCTAAGTGTTCTAAGCATCTTTCCTAATGTTGTCTAGTTACCTTAAGTTCCTAATTGCAGGCATGCTTGGTACAATAACGTAACCAAACAGTTTAGTCAGGACCTGCATGGGCCACCACTAAAAACATGTCACGACCCGCTACCCAAATTGTTGGGCCAGGCCGAGTCATGCCCAGCCTACGTTGAGATAAGACGTAGTAAGCTGTTCTAAAGACAACAGGATAAGACTAAATGTGCTAACAGTTCTATAAGCGAAATAAAGTCATAAATGCTCCAAACACAAAAGTCGTCGTATATAGTAAAACGTCCAAGTACAAGTGAACTAAAATGTAAAACTGGATACATGTCCAGTTACAAAAAGATATAGTCTAATACATGTCTACTATCAAAAGTCTAAGTAAACAAAAGACAACTAGGCGAGGTTCTCCGCAGGAACATCCTCGTAAAGCAGAGCCGGGTCCTCGGCAGTAACCCCATAATATGTGTCGCAGAGTAACTCCTCCTCAGTAAGGACACCTACAACGTTATCCTGTCAGGACGGGAGCTAGTACTAAATCTAACAAACTAGCATATGATACATGAAAATGAACATGAGAGGAATAACTGGAAAGCATGGCATCACATAGTCTATCATGGCAAGGACACATATGTCATAGAGACAGATGTATATGTAATGTTTAAAACTGTAGTAGGTACGTGATCGGTCAATAGATGTACAATGTGCTGGGGCACATAATAAAATGTACATACGTACAAGTGTAAAGGCGGTAGATGTACATACGCACAAATACAGCTTTGAGATAAAGGCCTACGGCGCAGTAACATATAAAATAAAACTTTGCTCGGTACTGTAGAGGGGGATATGATCACGTACACTACTATCAGTTTCTCCATAACCCATGTTCTATCATGTGAGAGATACATAAAAAAACTGTTCTAAGCATGGTAGTAACTGGAAGTACAACATGTAGAGATTCTAACTTGCTACCCCAAGGATCAGCATTCAACATGGTGGGGTTTGCAGTTCATTTATGTGACAATATGTAAAGTTCGTAGAAAGTACTTGCCTCTAGCAAAGCAAAACAAAACAAGCTGCGATAACAGTGCTACGGATGTCCGGTAACTCGTCACTGTAGAAGTAAATACAATAACTTAGTTTTTACACTAAGTTAAAACACTAGGACACTAATTGGTGAAACACGACTTGTGATTGGGCACCTAGCCAAAATGATAATTTTGGCATAGGAGACCAATGTGGGGTAACACACTACTTTAACTAACTTTCTAGGGTCTTTACACTAGTGAGGGGTTGAGGTTTAACACGGCTAAAACTCAAAATAACATAAAAAGCTACAAGTCGTAATTAATCAATAAATAAATCAAAAGACCATTATGTTCTAACAATTTTAGAGATAGACAAAAAGCCTAGTTTTTCTTAAAATAAGGTACCAAAGTGATCCTTGTTAATCATAGAAATTTATTATAATTTTTCTGGAATTTATCAACCAGTACAAATATTTTATAAAATCAGTTTTCCTAAGTATACAGAAAATAAGTTTTGGTTTCATATGCCAAACTAGTGGCAAAACAGTAAATTAAATACTACAAAAATTATACTAAATTAGCTAACTTAACATAGTATCTAAATACTATTTTTCCATAATTTTAGCAGTACTTTAAGTATTTTTAGAAAATCAAAAACAGCATTGCACACAATAATTTATTTATCTGCGTATTTTGTCCATGTATATAATTTGAACCAAAGTTCAAATACAGGACCCAAGGCCATGAATCAAGTCCAATATGAATCAAGTCCAATATGACTTGTACAGGTCTTGAATGTGTGAAAACACATTTGGGCCCAAAAACCCATGCTAGGCTTGGACACCAAATGGTTGCAGTAATTTAAATACACTAAAAATACAATTTGGTAATAGGGCAAAATAAATATTATTATTTTAATATGGTAAAGTTATGCATAGTGAAAATATACACACATATGTTTTAAAAGTACATATATATATATATATATATATATATATATATATATATATATATATATATATATATATATATATATATATATATATATATATATATATATATATATATATATATATATATATATATATATATATATATAAGGAAAAATACTTAAAAATATATATATATATATATATATATAAGGAAAAATACTTAATTTATAAAGTATATATATATATATATATATATATATATATATATATATATATATATATATATATATATATATATATATATATATATATATATATATATATATATATATATATATATATATATATATATACTTTATAAATTAAGTACGTAAGAAAACACTTTAAAAAATATATATATATATATATATATGTAAGAAAACACTTAATAATATAGTGTATATATATATAATATATATACACATGAAAATATATATGCATATATACATATATGTATATATATATAAATATAAACATATATATATAAAATTACTAACTATAAAATATATACATATATATAAAATACTGTCAAAATACAGTATATACATATATATATATATATATATATATATATATATATATATATATATATATATATATATATATATATATATATATATATATATATATAATTATATAAAACAGAAAAAGAAAAGAAAAGAAACAGAAAAAGAAAAAGAAAAGAAAACAGAAAAGAAGAGGGGGGGCTCGAACCTGAGCCAGCGGGGGGGGTTTAGTTTAGGACGGGCTGGCCAGGGGGTCAGCCTATTAGTTATGTTAGAGTTAGGGCTTGGGTAAAATTTATTAGGTTTTGTTTAACATAAACATAATAAAAAAAATAATAAACACGAGCATGTGTCCGGACAGTTTGGGACACAGGAATCCTCGTGTCCGTGTTGCTTACGACACGTACGACACGTATTTGCTGTGTCCACACTCACCAAAAGAGTCGTCGTGTGCGGGCGAGTCTCTTACATGAAATCGAGACACAAAATAGGACACGGGGCCAAAGACACGTACGTGTCCGATGGGGGGGGGGCTGCTGTTGCAGCTGCGATAGGGCGGAGGAGACGTCGGCGAGGCGGCACTCGGGTGGCGCTGCCCTCAGCTCGTCGAGGCGAACTCTTCGACGTCGGTTGGGGGCTGTGAGGGTCGACGGTGAGGCTGTACGAGGAGTTCGTCAGAACTAGGGTTCAGGCGAACTTAAAGCGGGGAAGACGGTGGCTGCGGTGGTCGGGGTTAGGTCGGAGTGGGGGTGGTTGGTCGAGGGAACTGCGGGGGTTTAAATAGGGGATTTAGGGCGGTGCTAGGTCGGTCGGGCAGCCGGAAATGGCGGGGGCTGCCCGTCGGCGTGGCGGTCGTCGGTCGGGGGTCAACGAGAGTGGGTGAGGAGAGAGAGTGTCTGGTTGGGGGGGTTTAGGTAGTTTAGCAGTTAGGTCCTCTAGGTTTTGGTTATTGCATAAAGACTTTAACAGTGGTCAAATGCAAAATAATATTTGCATTCCTCAATTTCAAACAATTTACTAATTACAAACTGATATAAAAACATTTCAAAAATTTGCAAAATGATATTAAAACTTTTTAGAAAATTACAGATCAATATTTTTGTATTAAAAATTCATTTAAAAATCATTTAAAAATCATTTAAAATTTCTAGAAAATTCCTAAAAATTCTTAATAATTATTTAAGGCTATAAATGACATTAAAAATTAATTAGCACTAATTTAACTAAAGTTTGAAAACCAGGGGCTTAGAAAACACCAGATAATATACAAGTCCAAGTCTATAATACAATCCATAATAATAACAGTCTCAAAAGTAGCTAGAGACAAAGTCCAGTATAAAAGACCTACTCTAACTAAGCAATAGGTAAGGTCTCGCCAGGCGGAGCTAAGCCCTGCTGGACCAAAGTCTCCAGGTCTAGGCCCACTATGTCATCCGGACCGTAGTAGGTACAGTAATCTCCCTCGTCAGCATCTGTAATATTTTCAACATATCCTGTCAGGATGGAACGAGTACAATCTACTAACAACAGTTCACAAGATATGACAAAAGCTATAAGACTGTAAAAAGAGAGTATATACAAAAAAATTATGGAATGTACATGTGAGTATCATGGCAAGGTAATCTATAAAACTAGAGCTAGAACAAGGCAAGTAAACTGATCATGACATGTACAAGAATCAAGAATCATATATCTAGGTGTGTAAATACTAGCTACAACATGTGGCCGGATTGGGTCTGCACAAGGTTATGATCTAGCCAATCATACATGTGGTGTAGAATTGACATTCAAAAGGTTCACAATATATACAAGGCGGGTATGACCACACATCTACACTAGTACTCCCCGTCCCCGACTGGTAGAGTGGATCCAAGCAAGACACGTTACGACACGGGATTCTACGAGAAGGGAGCAAGTCTCCTCGAGAATCGGTGTCCATATACTGCACAAGAACTACAAGGGGGCTTACACAAGATATACCAAGATAACGAGGAATAACATCTCATGTCGGGATCCATGAATACCAATCCGTGTGACCAATGTGTCGAGAACAAGCATATCCACACTAATTACATGAATCATAACAATCATTATAAATTGGAAAAGTGTCAAAAAATGTACTCGCCTATAATATGGTATGATATGTCTACTGGAGCAAATGCAGCGTCTCGAGGACCTATAGAGAGCAAGACGTATCAATACTATGCTTAGGAAATAAAGTCAAGACAATTTAAATCTTATTTAGTCATTCTAGGTCAAGACATATCAAACTAGACTGTACGAGGTCAACCTAAGTCATATTAGGTCTAGCTAGGTCATACTGGGTCAATGCAAGTCAAATGGAATTAATCTAGGTCGATTTGAGTCAACGGTTGACTTACAGTTGACTTTTGGTCAACTGGTCAACTCTGGTCAACTCTGGTCAACTCTTGGTCAATCCTAGGTCAATGGTGACTAATAGTTGACTTTCGGTCAACTACACAAGTCTAAAAGAATTTGGGACTAAATTGGATAAAGTGTTGACCCATAGTTGACTTTTGGTCCAAAAAGTCAACCGTGGTCAACCGGGATCAAGACTAGGTCTAGGCGACTATTTCTAACTATTACCA